>VZQC01011685.1:1351147-1586499 GCA_009823505.1 Rhizomys pruinosus
CCCTCCCTCTTTCGCCCATCCCCTCCCTCTTCCCCCATCCCCCTCCTTCTTTCCCCATCCCCTCCCTCTTTCCCCATCCCCTCCCTCTTTCCCCATCCCCTCTCCCCCCCATCCCTCCTCACCCCTCCCTTTTCTCCATTCCCCCTCCCCTTCCCCATCCCCTCCTCTTCCATCCCTTTCCTCTTTCCCATCCCCTCTCCCTCTTTCCCCATCCCTCCCTCTTCCCCATCCCCTCTTCTTTCCCCCTTCCCCTCTCTTCCTCCATTCCCCATCCTCGTTCCCATCCCTGCCTCTTTCCCCATGCCCCTCTCTCTTTCCCCATCCCTCCTCTTCCCCTCCCACTTCCGTCTCCCGTCAACCCTCCCTTCTTTCCCCCATCCTCTCTCTTCCCCCATCCCTCCCCTCCCCATCCCCTCCTTTTCCCCCTCCCCTCCTCTTTCCCATCCTCCTCCTCTTTCCCCTCCCTCCTCTTTTCCCCATCCCCTCCCTCTTTTCCTCCCTCCTCTGCCCCATCCCCTCCCTCTTTCCCCTATCCCTCCCTCTTTCCCCCATCCCCCCTCTTTCTCCCTCTTCCCTCTTTCCCATCCCCTCCCTCTTTCCCCATCCTCCTCTTTCCCCCTCTCCTTCCTCTTCCCATCGTCCCCTCCCTCTTTCCCCACTTCCCCTCCCATCTGCTCTCTCCTCGCCCCGCTTTCCCCATCCCCTCCCTTTCCCCCATCCCCTCCCTCTTTTCCCCCATCCCCCCTCTTTCCCCTATCCCTCTGCTGCCCGCTTCCCCATACCCTCCTCTTGCCCTCCCCCATCCCTCCCTCTTTCCACCATCTTCCCTTCCCATTTTCCCCCCATCCCTTCCCATCTCATCCCTCCCTCTCTTACCCCATCCCCCTTCCCTCTCTTCCCCATCGGGATAGGGGAAAAAGGGAGGGGATGGGGGAAAGAGGGAGGGGATAAGGGAAAGAGGGAGGGGGTAAGGGGAAAGAGGGAGAGGATGGGGGAAACAGGGAGGGGATAGGGGGAAAGAGGGAGGGGGTAAGGGGAAAGAGGGAGGGGATGGGGGAAAGAGGGAGGGGATAGGGGGAAGAGGGAGGGGGAGGGAGGAAAGGCCAGGGAGGAAGGAGGGGGAAGGAGGAGGGGAGGTGAATAGAAGAGAGAGGAGAAAGGGGTGAACGTTATGAAGCCAGAAGAGGGGAGGTTGAGAGGGGGTGAGGAAAGGAGGGAGGAGGGGAAGGAGGAGGGAGGGGAGGATCACAGAGCTAAAGAGAAAGTGGGCAGGGGAGAAGAATGAGGGACCCTCCCTGGGAACCTGAGGCGGCCTGAAGGCTGAGCCTCCACCACACAGCTCATCCTCCTTCAGCCTGGGGTCGAGTGCTTCCCAGGTACGGAATCCCACTCCCTCCAGTGCAGGCAGCACGTCCTCAGGAGTTGCTGCATTTTGGATGCATGCTCAGAGCATCCATCAGGGCCCTGGTCAGAATTCACTTAGAGAACTACTTGTAAGTCACAAACTGTGTGGTGCAGCTTTCTGAACTCATTCTCTCATTCCTAAGAATAAACAAGAAAACAACCTGCCACATGTGCCAGAGTGGAAAGGAGCAAACCAGCTTGCACAGCTGCCCCACAGCCCCTCACAGCTGGCCACCCAGCGCAGCTGGCCACCCCATGCCCAGCCCCTCTCTGACAGCTGCCCTCCCTCTGCCACCCCTTCCTCTCCTCTCTCCTCCCACCCCCTGCTCTGACAAGTCCTGATTTGCATCAAGATCATGGGTGAGACCAAAAGGGCTGTCCACTGGCCACCTGTCACTATTCGTCCCCTGTACTCTCTGCAGAACCCACGGGAATGCACAGCACGCCAGTGCCTGCTTTGGGCTGAGCCAGGGAGGGTGGGAAATCAACAGCAGTTTCCTTTGTTGTGTTTCCTGGATGGTCATTCGCTGCAATTCACTTTCACCTGGCCTTGGGGTGGGGCGGGTCCTGGGGATAATCAGGCTCCTAATTAGTGACTTCCAGGTGTGGTAATTGCTCAGCAGACAGGCTGCTGGCAGTTAATCACCAAGGGCTCCTCAACTGCTCTCAAAGAACTAAATGACGGGGGGAGGGGGAGGGAGGGGCCCTCCAGCGTGCTCAGGAGATCTGGGTGCAGGGTAGGGGTGTACAGAGTGAATGCCAAGGGACTGTGCTTCAGTGACACTCCAGGGGGTTGGGGTGACAGAGACTCTCCCGAAGGGGTGTGGGGGTGGTGGGTCACCTTTAATCTGGTGGTACTGTTGGTATTCAGGCCTTGGAGACACTAGGATAGTAGATAGAGGATCTTGGGACCCAAGCAGAGGCTGTGTGGGCCTGTAGGCATCTTCTGGTGCTGTGTGCCCACTACAGCTCTCTGTACCAATTTTCCCTTGTCAAACGAGGATAAAGATGGCCTTGGTTATTTTACAAAATAGGCACATACTAGAAACTAGGTCTCCATCTTCCACCCCAGTGAAGCTGAGACTATGGTATCGGCCGTTTTCTGGAGGTGGGGAAACTGAGGCACTTAGGGAATCATCTGGAGCCTGTGAGGACCCTGCATTGTTAGAGGATGACAATGCACACAGGAAGCACGTGACCATGTGTGAGGATTCATCTGATGCTTCATCACCTGGGCTGAGACCCAGCCTTACCACCACTACAGCATGGTGGTACCTAGCTAGAGAGAGAGAGAGAGAGAGAGAGAGAGAGAGAGAGAGAGAGAGAGAGAGAGAGAGAGAGAGAGAGAACAGAGGCTCTCCAGGAAGGAGCACTCAGTAGTCTGGGCTCTTTCCACAGAAGTTCCCAAGAGCCTGCGGTCCAAGACCATCACAACTTGGAATAAATGATCAAGTTATGAATTAAACACAACAGAAATGTAATTACTTTGGGAACCAGCTGAGAATAAAATGGATTATCTCTGTAACAGTCATTAAACTGTTATCACATGCACCCGTCTAATGTGCTGCTGATTAAAGTCTTTCCTGGCACAAATGATCTCCCCTCAGGCTCCCACTCAGCTCAGCTTTGGTCCCCATGGAGCTGGCACCGGGACCTCCTGGGATGCAAAGTCCTTACCCACCTGCTTTGTGCATAGCCCTCAGGAATCATGACCTCCAGCTTCTGCCCACAAAGGGTCACTTAGTTGTCTGGGTGACAAGATGATGCCCGCTGAACATGCCATGGCTGGGTGTGTACCTCAGAGTTGTGCAAGACTGTTAGGGTGGCCAGTCCTGTCTGTCAGAAGTTTCTATGCAGTCCTGCTCGGGTGGCATAGGCGATGCCTCCTGATCCCACTTAATAGCTGTGCAGGTGTGTGCATGCTTCTGTGTGTGTATGTATCTGTGTTTGCACGTGTAGCTGTGCAGGTGTGTGCATGCTTCTGTGTGTGTATGTATCTGTGTTTGCACGTGTAGATGTGCAAGTGTGTGCATGCTTCTGTGTGTGTATGTATCTGTGTTTGCATGTGTAGCTGTGCAGGTGTGTGCATGCTTCTGTGTGTGTATGTATCTGTGTTTGCACATGTAGATGTGCAGGTGTGTGCATGCTTCTCTGTGTGTATGTGGCCAGAGCAGATCCAGGAGGGCCGTGTGGCCAGAAAGAGAAAGGACATGTAGTCATTCCAGACTTTGTGGTCAGCTCAGCTAAGGAACAAGTGGTGCCTGACTGCATGGATAGTCCCCGCGCTTCCTTTTGGCTGTGGGCCCAAGAGCAGAGCCTAGGTGGTAGATGCTGCAGGTCCATGATCTTCCCCAGCAATCAGCCTATAACCTCCTCACACATCCTCTGAGACATGGCCATGGAGATGGGATCAGAAAGCCACTCTGCTGGACTTTCTTTCATGGCTACCAGCACACCTCTCTATGGGGTAGCCTCCACAGCCAGCAGCCCCCACCTAGAGCTGTGCCCTTTTTCTCCAGGAGGTCTTCATTTCTCAGAGTGCCCCGGCCCCTGTGACAGCCACTGCCACTGCCACCCTCTCAGGTTCCTCTCAGCAAATGGCCTCTGGGGCCAATGCGTGACAGGCTTATTCACAGCAGGACTGGCTGAACTTGCAGGGCTGCTGGCTGCGTGCTGTTTTCTTCCTTGTTTTGATGTTCTGAAGCCTCTAATATCTGGCATAGGTTCCTGGGATTTCTCTGCCTATCATTTCAAATTCTGTTTGTTGTGTCAGTTAAGCATTCATGCCCACTTCTGGCAGAAGGGGTTGTTTTCATCTATAGGCCAGAACATCCCAGCTTCTGAATTTGCATAAGGTTTCTGCTTCAGCCACAAATTGGGACCTTTCTGTGGCTTCCTCTTTATTTTGGAAACCAGAATGCTTTTTTATTGCTATAATGAAATATCCAAGGCAGTTATCTCTATAAAAAGAAAAGGTTTATTTGCTCACAGTCTGGAGGTTCAAGGTTCTGGTGAGAAAGTCAGGACTGAGAAGGGCGTGGGTCAGATGTGGCCACAGATGTCCCTTCTCCAGGAAGCAGAGATGTGGGTGGCACAAGGCTTACTCCTTTTCTAACCACCCCCTCACAAGGACCCAGGGGTTGTAGGAGCATGCTCTAAACCCGCCCCCCCCCCGCCGTGACCCGAGAATCTTTCATCACCTAGTAGTCACAATGGACACTTGAGGGCTGCTCAGACTGC
Organism: Rhizomys pruinosus; assembly: GCA_009823505.1. Lineage (NCBI taxonomy): Eukaryota > Metazoa > Chordata > Mammalia > Rodentia > Spalacidae > Rhizomys > Rhizomys pruinosus. The sequence continues at coordinate 1,355,792 of VZQC01011685.1, forward strand.
ACCCATGCACAGGACCATGTGTGTTGTCAACTGTTTCATGGAGGAATCTGATCAGTCTTGGGGGGATCAGCCCCCAAAACACATGTTCAAGATATTGCAAGGCCACAGGCAAGGTCTTTGGGGCTCTGGGTGTACACTGGGGTCTTCTACTGCACTGATCATGGATGTCTTTGGTATAGGGATCCTGCCACACCCACTAAAAGGCTTCTAGGAGCTGATGCTTGTCCAAGAAGAAGGGCCTGTTCTGCCTCTGTCTGCCACTGAGTCCAGGGGCACTATGGGCTAGGTTCTTCGAAGGACACAGGCTCCTGAGCCCCAGGTCGGATGCTCTAGAATGTACACCCAAGGAGCTTCCAGCTCTGCGCAGCGGAGTCTTCAGGGAGATCACAGGCCTGGCAACCCCATGAAAGGGCCATTCCATTCTAGGCCTCTGCTGAACAAGGAACAGGGACAGACCAGCAATGATGCCCAACAGCTGCCCTTTGCCTCTACTAGGCTGGTTTAAGGCAGGGAAGCTTTGCGTCCTGGGACCAACAGGAGGAAGGCATGGTATGTGCAGATGTCAGCTTGACCTTGACAGGAGGGGTTCTGCACTAGACGGCCTGATGGGAAGAGAGATCAGTGCACAGCAGGTCTCCAACAGCCTAGGTCACAGTGGTGGGCACAGTCAGGCATGTGGATCCCCAGGCTGGTAGCTCCCCAGGCATCGGCTCCAGGTTTGTGGGACCCCAGCTGTGCAGCTCCCCAACGTTCATGTAGCTTCTCAGGTGTGCAGCCCTCCAGCAGTGAAGCCCCTGCGTATTTAGCCCAGAAGAGTTTGTTTAGTTTGTTTAGCCCCTCTAGACATTTAGCCCTCTAAAAATAGAGCTCCCAGGATGTGCGAGCCCCAGGCGCGCACCTCCCCATGCATCCCAGCAGGTGCACAGTCACCCTTTTCTTTCTATTGGAGGAGCTATGAACTAAAGAGACTGTGATGCCCAGGAGTTGACGCCAGACATCCGACAAGCAGGAAAGGGGAAGCCATGGTGGTGCAAGGCCAGAAGCAGCTGCTTACTTATACTTTTAAAGATATTTATTTTGTTTTATGTATATGTGTGTTTTACCTGCATGTATGTAGATGCACTGTGTGGGGCTTAGTGCCACTGAGCCCAGAAGAGGGTGTCTGATCCCTGGGATTGGACAGTTGTGACCTGCCATGTGGGTTCTGGGAACCCAACCCAGGTTGTCTCTGAGAACAGTAAGTTTTCTTAACTGCACAGCCATCTCTTAAGCCCCTTAATTATATTTTTTAATTATTTTTTTAATGTGTATGAGTGTACTGTCTGCATGTAGGTTGGTGCCCCTGTGTTGTGCAATGCTGTGGAGGTCAGAAGAGGGCACTGGATTCCCCTGGAACTGGAGATAAAGACGGTTCTCAGCCGCTATGTGGGTGCTGGGAATCAAACCCAGGTCCTCTGCAAGAGCAGTCGGTGCCCCCAACCACTGAGCCATCTCTCCAGCCTCCTTAATTATATTTCTTAACTGAACACAAGACTAAAAAGATGTTCCCACAGCCATTGACCCTTCACTGTTATGTTAACCCTTCATTTGCTACTTGAAAGCACCTTGGACTCTAAACCCAGGATCTCAGTACCTCTTGCTGTCATAACTATCAAAACTCCCCTCTACCGAAGGTTGAGTTGTGTGGTGGGCTCCCGTCAGCGCCCCTGTTCTGGGATGCTGTCCTTTGATGTCTTTCCTTCCCCTTGGGCAGCCTGGTTGATGTTGGAGGCCAACGTGTAGCCCTTGGAGGGCAGGCCTGACTACAGTGAGGTGCCAGGACTGGACAAGGGGACCCAGAGGATGACCAGTGTCTGTGCACCTTCCAGTCTCTGCCTCAGAGCCCAGAGAATAATACTCCCCTGTGCTGTGAGTCACAGCAGTGTCACCAGGGGCCAGGAGACCGGAGCAAGCCAGCCTGCTGCAGCCACACTCCACTGTCCCCTTGCCTTGCCAGGCTCTGAAGCCACCTGCTTCTGCCCTTTCGTCACAGCTGAAGTAGGGCCAGGAAAATCATCAGGAGAGCCCAGGACCAACATGAGGTGGGTCATGACACATAGCAATGTGGAGCCTGAGGAAGTGTCCACGCAGGTGGTTGCTGTGAGGACAGTAGATGAGCAGGATTCACATTGAGACCTGGACCTGGTGACCTCATCTGGGAGGCGGTGCCATGTCTCACTACCCACAGGAGAAGGATAGCACAAGGTCTGAGAAGAGATCAGCCAGTGCTTCCCTCTGGCCTGGTGCTGCTTCAGCCCCTGCCCTCGGTGCCACTCGCCCAGCCTGGGCTAACCTTCCCACACCTCTCACTAGCCCTGTGCCACGGCTGCCTGAAGAGATTTTTCTCCCACTTCTGGCATGTAAAGGTACCACCTCCTCCTCCCTGGGGTGCATCTACCCACATAACCTTCCAGATAACCTTGGAGGACCTCCCAAACACTGTCCCCAACACAAAGGCTACCTCCTCAGAGAAGCTCACTGCTCTGTGTGGGCCGGCTCTGCTGGCCGCCCCCCAGCCCCCTTCCCACACCATCACAGAGAGACCTTCAGCTGGAAATAAGTCTGGCTTCCACCTCCCCAAACTGCCCTGGGGAACTCTGCTGAGTGGTCAGGTGTGCGCAGAGGAGGCACCTGAACAGTGTCCCAGGACCCTCGTGCCTCCCACCCGTGTTTCAATGTCCCGGGACCCTCGTGCCTCCCACCCGTGTTTCAATGTCCCGGGACCCTCGTGCCTCCCACCCGTGTTTCAATGTCCCGGGACCCTCGTGCCTCCCACCCGTGTTTCAATGTCCCGGGACCCTCGTGCCTCCCACCCGTGTTTCAATGTCCCGGGACCCTCGTGCCTCCCACCCGTGTTTCAATGTCCCGGGACCCTCGTGCCTCCCACCCGTGTTTCAATGTCCCGGGACCCTCGTGCCTCCCACCCGTGTTTCAATGTCCCGGGACCCTCGTGCCTCCCACCCGTGTTTCAATGTCCCGGGACCCTCGTGCCTCCCACCCGTGTTTCAATGTCCCGGGACCCTCGTGCCTCCCACCCGTGTTTCAATGTCCCGGGACCCTCGTGCCTCCCACCCGTGTTTCAATGTCCCGGGACCCTCGTGCCTCCCACCCGTGTTTCAATGTCCCGGGACCCTCGTGCCTCCCACCCGTGTTTCAATGTCCCGGGACCCTCGTGCCTCCCACCCGTGTTTCAATGTCCCGGGACCCTCGTGCCTCCCACCCGTGTTTCAATGTCCCGGGACCCTCATGCCTTCCACCCGTATTTCAATGTCCCGGGACCCTCATGCCTTCCACCCGTGTTTCAATGTCCCGGGACCCTCGTGCCTTCCACCCGTGTTTCAATGTCCTGGGACCCTCGTGCCTCCCACCCGTGTTTCAATGTCCCAGGACCCTCATGCTTCACCCGTGTTTCTTCCTTTGGTCTTGGTCTAACCATCAGATGCCATCCTGGATCCTGCGGCTCTGATGGAGAAGGCAGGCGACGAGGGCAGGTCCCATGACACCAGGGAGGCTGTGGAGCTGCCCAGTGCTTCTCTGAGACGGAGGCCACTCTTGCATGAGCATCGGGACCTCATCCTCTGCTTGTGCTGATACTGAACACATCCCTTAGGGCTCCTTTCCATCTTCTCACACCTCACAACACTGGGGTGTCCGGGGTCTCAGGAAGTTCTTGCCAAGAACCTTGGTTCTCTTTGTAAGTGCAGACCTTGCGTTGGCTCCTGGGGGACCCCAGGTACATTTTTCTCACTTTTAGCACTGTCCTTCCACCTGCCTATCTTGCATCTGTCCTGCATGTGTCCTTGTCTCTTTGGGATCCAGGCTTGTCCTTCCTCACTTCTTCCTGCTGTGGCCACATAACAAGTTGTCAGCCCTGGAGATAGCACATCCCTCTCCTTGGAAGCCTCGGTATGTTGGCGCCCTGCCTGAACTGAGCTCCTTTCATGGGCCTCAGCCAGATGTCGGCCAGGGTGCCTCTTCCTTCTGCCTTACACATGTGGTTCTTGGCTGGACTCCATCCTTTGGCCTGCTGACCACAGCAGGTTGTGTGAACAGCAGAGGAAAGCCGTCTGGACACCACCGCTTTGGGAACCTGGTCATGGACATGGCAATTGTCCCTAAACTGCTGTCGTCAGAAATGAACTGCCAGGCCCAGACCCCACTCAAGAGAGGTAGAGCCAGAGGGCTGCTGCCCCTGTGGCCCAGTTCTTCCTGATACCCACTCAGCTCAGCCTTTTTGTGGTCAGGGGATTATGGTGGCTTCTTGTTTGTGCTTTGTTACCTTGCTTGGCAAGTCAAAATGTCACCATCCCTCAGTGGCTTTCTGGTCAGGGGGGATCTTAACTGACATGGGGGTTTGAAGACACCAGGGAGGTCCGAGGGTACCCAGAGGCCTCCGAGAGTGAAGCAGTCTGTCCTCAGAATTGCCTCTCTCATCAGACCTATGGGGTCTGCGTCGCCCATGGTTCCATCCTGCCCCCCTCTTCCCTCCTGTGGCCTCAAGGCTGCTCCTACAATGGTTCTGGGGTCTCCCCTCCCAGCTCTGTTTGGTTGGCCTAGGTATGACAGGTGTCTGGCAAATTCCACCTTGTTGGCAGCCAAACCCGTCCCCATACCTGCCCTCCCTGACACCACTTGCAATTTCATTTAGATTTTAGTGAGAGGTGATCCTTTAACTTCTATTACAATTTTAACATGTGTGACTCGGGCAGGTTCAGGTTCATTGACAGTAGGTCCCCTCAGGTGGACTGCAGTCCTTTCCTGGCATGTGGATGACTGGCAGGGCACACAGTGACTGCTGTGGTCACATGAGTTCCTGGTGTGACCCTGCTGCTCGCTGTCTTGACCTACACTGTGGGGCTCTTCAAGGCCTGAGCTCGGCCTCCTGAAGTTCCAAGCATCCTAAGCTAGATCTCCAGCCCTATCTTAGGGAGGAAACCAGTGTGACAAGGAGATGGCGGCCCTGGGGAAGCACTTGGGACAGAACAGGTGGGCCAGGCCTCTGCCCCTGAGTTGCTGAGTCCTTGAATCCTTTCTCAGGTGGACTCCTCTGCCCCCTGGTGGCCTCAGAAGGAACCTTCCTGGGTTGAGGCCACTGGGTACCAGGGTGCCCACATCAAATGTGAGCAGACATAGCAGATACAAATATACCCAAGTCAACTGCAATCTCAAACATGTGGTGAGACTTTTTAAGCTTATGTCTCACAGGAGGGCACCTATCTGTGTGATGGAGTTTCTGTAATGTCTGTCTACTAGGTGGGGTCAGCTGAGTATCAGTGTCTCAGCTAAAAATCCACAGAAGATATCAGGGTGCCCAGAAGACAGAACTAGTTAGTCATTGTGGGGTGCGGTCAGAACAAACAGAAGTCCTCTCCTCAACAAGCTGGGCAGAAGCCAGGCCCAGGCATCTGTGTCTCAGAGGCGGAGCTCAGGGGTATGGGGGTGAGGTTGAAGGAGCACTACTTCTTCAGTGCTCCTCCTTCAGACACCCAGTGTGGAGCATGAGTGGTAGGTGGGCCTCTGGACCTGCTGCAGGGCTCACACAAAAACCAGCAGCCAGCCCTTCTGAGGCAGGTGACACTTTGTCTTCTTTAAAAATATTTTATGTGTATGAGAGTATTGCCTGCATGTAATGTGAGTACACCTGCCCTGTGCAGCGCCTGTGGAATCAGGATTTCCCCCGGAACTGGAGTTATGGACAGCTGTTAGCCGCCATGTGGTGCTGTGAATAGAACCCGGGTCCTCTGCAAGAACAGCCAGTGTTCTTAACCACTGAGCCACCTCTCCAGCCTGACTTTGTCTTCTTTTACAGAAGAGAAAACTGAGGCACAGAAAAGTCAAGGAGCCTGCTTGAGGTCACACAGCTACTGCGGAGTCGTTCCTCTGCCAGAGCTGCTCACCTGTAGGTTCCAGGAGGGAAAGTTGGTTTGTTCACCTGGACGTTTGCCTGCAGGGAAGGAAGGTGGCTGACCTGGGCACCTGCCTGCAGGGGGAGCTTCCTTACCATTAGGAACCCGGCCAGAGGAAGGCCCTGGGGGCTCCTGGTGAAACCTGAGCTATGGAGCCCCTGAGAGCTGTGGGCTTAGGTGCTATGACCTGGGCATCTTGTTGGGATAAGATGGAAAGTAGAAGTGCCCTGGCCACAGTGGAGCTGCTCATTTTCAAAATGAGGCTCATGGCTGGGAGATGGCTCAGTTGGTAAAGTGCTTATGGCCAAAGCAGGAGGGCCTGAGGCAGACCCCAGCACCCACGTGAAAAGCCAGGCATGGCAGCACACACTTGTAACCTCAGTGCCAAAGAGGCAAAGATAGACCAATGCCTGAGGTTTACTGGCCAGCCTGCTGAGTCTACTTGGTGAGTTCCAGGCCAGGGAGACCTTGTCTCAAAAAACAGGTGGATGGTGCTTGAGGCTGTCTTCTGATTTCCAGATGTGGATACCCTGCTATCTCCCCACCCACCCAGAGTAGGGCTTATAAGGGATACCCAGTGCTATCAGCAGGTGAGAGGTCGGTTGCCAGCTGTGGGTACCATCTGTGTGTGCCACTGCGTGCTCTGTGTGACAGTCAGGTACCTCGTATCTTCCTGACAGACTCACTGCTCCCCTAGAGAGGAGTCCTGAGAAAGCCTCAGCCCTAGCCTCTGGGGCTGCTGGGAGTCTGATCTGGGGTTAGGGAGACCCAGTTCTGCACTGGGTGGGGGGTGGACTCTGCCTTCAGGACTAGAGATTAGAGCCCAAAGGTCATTCTTGTGGGTGGGAGGCACTGGGGAATCTGTGTGGCCAGAGTGGAGCTTGCGACCACAATGGCAGGGGACTTGTCCCAATGCCAGCGTCATAACAACCACGTGTTCAGATCTCAGCCTGGCTGTGGCTGGAAAAGCCCAAGTATGTTTATTCCTTACAGTGTGGTAGATATAATGTGCGTGGTACCATGTAAGGAACATCACGTAGCTGCGGCAGAGGTGGGGAGCACTGCCAGTGTGCGCACGGTCCTCAGAGAACCCAGCGGAGCAGAGCACCAGATAGCCTTGAGCTCAGAACAGGGAGGTCCTCAGAGAACCCAGCGGAGCAGAGCACCAGATAGCCTTGAGCTCAGAACAGGGAGGTCCTCAGAGAACCCAGCGGAGCAGAGCACCAGACAGCCTTGAGCTCAGGACAGGGAGGTCCTCAGAGAACCCAGCGGAGCAGAGCACCAGACAGCCTCGTGCTCAGGACAGGGAGGTCCTCAGAGACAGCGGAGCAGAGCACCAGACAGCCTTGAGCTCAGGACAGGGAGGTCCTCAGAAACCCAGCGGAGCAGAGCACCAGACAGCCTTGAGCTCAGGACAGGGAGGTCCTCAGAAACCCAGCGGAGCAGAGCACCAGACGGCCTCGCGCTCAGGACAGGGAGGTCCTCAGAGACAGCGGAGCAGAGCACCGGACAGCCTTGAGCTCAGGACAGGGAGGTCCTCAGAGACAGCGGAGCAGAGCACCGGACAGCCTTGAGCTCAGGACAGGGAGGTCCTCAGAGACAGTGGAGCAGAGCACCAGACAGCCTTGCGTTCAGGACAGGGAGGTCCTCAGAGACAGCGGAGCAGAGCACCAGACAGCCTCGTGCTCAGGATAGGGAGGTCCTCAGAGACAGTGGAGCAGAGCACCAGACAGCCTTGAGCTCAGGACAGGGAGGTCCTCAGAGACAGCAGAGCCAACACAAGTTTGTGGCCAGAGGCAGGTGGGGGATGACATCCAAGGCCAGTCACTCCTCTGTACATAACACACAAGCAACCTTCACATTGCATAGGCCTGTGTCCACACACTGTGTACGTGCACACACGCACACACTGTCCACACACTGTGGGCATGCACAGGCATGCACACACTGTCCACACACTGTGTACATGCACACGAACGCACACATTGTGTCCACACTGTGTACATGCACACGCACTCACACTGACAACAGTGTCTGGCCACCCCTTCTCTAATCCCATGGTGCAAAGACGGGGCCTGAGTCATTCAGAAATAGAAGCCGCCCAGAACCAGATCTCAGCTGAGGCCTGTCCACCTAGGTCCACTTCTGCCCTGCGCCAGGTCACAACGTAGTTAGGGACGCTCCCTGGGAGGGCCGTAGGCCCTAGTAAGTCTGTTGTGGTGTAAACCCACACCAAAGGCAGCCAAACAGACCTGCTAAACCACTCCCGGAAATAAAGCACTGCACGAGGACTGATGCTTTAAATATTAAAATATATTTACATGTATACACTCTTAACCCAGGATGTAGAAACATACTATCTATGCAGATCGTGTGGTGTGCCCCTCCCTCCCCACCATGGGATCACACCCTTGCTGCAGTTTGTTATGACATACATTACATGATCAGGTACAAAACAGATTCCATAAACAGGTTTCAATGCAAAATGTGCGTTCAAATGTAATGATTCAAGTTCCTCCTGCCCAGTAGAGACCACCAGGCTTTGAGGACCAGAGGTTAGAGCCGAATCCAACACACCTAGCAGCAGGCTCCGCAGGGCCACGCCATCCGGGGCTTTCTCAGGAGACTTAGCAAGTCAGGGCCAGCTGGGTAACAGTCCACAGGATACAGTGGCCCCTTGGTGGCTCCAGGAGAGGGGGCGACACGTGCAATTCCCCTTCTTCCTTAGTGTCTCAAGGTGCTAGCACGTGTGTCCCACTAGTTGGTCCCAGCATGCGGAGAGCACCACAGCTCCAGAATGCAGTGCACAGATTTGCAAAGTCTTCAGTGTCACTGTCCTGTGAGGGAACAGTCAGGCCTTCCGGGAAGACTCAGGGCAGGTATCAGGGTGGTGGTTCTTCTCGGGGAAACACAAAGGGGCCACTGTGTCACTGAGCAGGTGGCATCAAACATTGCTCTGTAGTTCTGTGGGGTTGTCGGAGGCTGAGGAGGCCTCCAGGCCATCTGGAGACCCCAATGGAGCCTTGTACAGGAAGCAGGCAATGGTGAAGAAGAACAGGCCCAGCACCTGGAGAGACAGGAAGAAGTACTGGCCCTCACCAGCCTGGAGGCTCCTCACACGGTGCTCCACACCCAAACATCTGGAGCAGACACACCCTTCCTCCATGAATAGTGACTCACTGAGGCACCAGTACTTTAAGGAGAGAATGGAAACTACCATTTGGTTAAAATTAGTGCTATAGGGCCTGGCATGGGCTGTGCAGGGTCCTCCCCACCAAAAGATATGTACCAGCTCCGGCCCCAACCATTGGGAAAGGCATAACGGCCTTTGTGGGGAAGAGAAAAGAACTCAAGATGAGGTCACCTGGATTCAAGATGGTCCTAACTCTATGGCTGTGTCCTTACATGAATCAGGGGAAGCCCAGTGGACAGTCATCGAGACAGAGCCACAGGCCACAGCCTGAAGAAATGCTCTCCACCTTCAGAAGGCCATCTTACCTTGAACAGGAGCCCCGAGATGAGTATGTAGCGGCTCATGGCTGCGTTCTGATATACAAAGCAGGAGCCCCGTTTGCCACACTGGTCCTGCCACAGCAGACAGGCCTGGTCGATCACCCAGCCAAAGGCAATGGGCCCTGGGATACTGCCTGCCGAGAGAAAGAAGCCTGTTCAGTGCCCTAATGTAGGATAAAAAGGTTAGCCACACGAGAGCCGTCTGAAACTCCAATTCCAGGAGAACTCCAGTTCCAGGGGAGTCCGACGCCCTCTTCTGACCTCCGCGGCATTGCACGTCACGGGTGCACAATGTACACGGGTGTCTGTAATTGTTCATTGGCAGAAAATAATTCAAAACTGAAAGTAATAAATAAAAAAAAAAAAAAAGGTTGGCCACAGGGGAAGACCTCCTACAAGGCTACACAGCCACCTGTGTTCTCAGGAATGCAGGGGATTTAACAGGCCCTCTGTTGGGGGGGGGGGGACAGGACTTGGCCTTGGGCTGGGAGTGTCTCTGATTTCCTAGGAGGGAACATTTGATTTGCATCGAGAAACCTGGGGGTGGGGGGGGGGGAATAAGTGCCAATGGCTCCCTCTAGTGGACAGCTAGGCAACAAGCCCTTTCCAGGGTGGCACAGGGCCCCACAGGGCATGTGCACCACAGAGCTTGCTAAAAAGACACCTCTGGATTCCTATGCAGTGAACTGTACATGACTTCAATACAGGCAGAGTACCTAGTGTTCTCACAACGATCCACTGGATCCCCAAGGCAAAGGACCTCTGTCGATCACAGACACACCTGCAACAGAAATCACTGATTCAGCATCCACAGAACCATGGCACACTCCCACACTAGTCCTGGCCAAGTCCCAGGACACATCACCACTGCCCCAGGTGGCAAGCACCTTGCTGAGGGACCAGAGACAGTCACCTTTGCTACCACCAGAGACAAGCCTGGTCCCCATGCCCACTGCTACCCCAGGCCCCGCCAGCGTCCGCACCTGCTGGGCTGCAAAGAAAGGTGTGGCAAGAGTGGCTTACCGTAGAGTTGCGGTCAGTGCAGGAATGCTGCTGAGGAATGTAAAGATAATTACAACGAACACGAGAACCAGAAGGAGGGGCTTTCTCTGACAGGCGGAAGAGCACTTCCCGGCTGTAGCATTGCCCCAGCCAGAGGAAACCTTCATAAGGACACAGCTACAGTTTCGGTACACCTGGGGAGCCCAACAACAGTGCTGATCACGCAAGGAAGATGGAGGGTTCCCATGTCCCAGCTGGGGCAGGGCACCAGGAAGTGGCTGCACTCACCTTCTGTCCGCCCGGGCCCATCCTGGCAGTTGTAGAGCAGCCTGCATGGCAGGGCGAGTAGTACATAGTGCCATCTGAGCCACACACGGGGCTGAAGTGCTCTGACTGGCAGCAGTTTGCATTGCAAGCAGCCTTCAGGTCTAGGTGCCCTTCAAGTAGGAAGCTGCAGATGGGGCATTGGGTGGGGTGTTAGCAGGTACACAGACTCACCTGTACATAGGTTATTGTGACCAGCACCTCCCCACCCCCAGTGCCAGGTTCCCCTCAGGATCAGTGGACCCCCATGTGCAGGGTCTCTGCCAGGCTCACCTCTCCCCATAGCCAACTGTCACCCCTGCCATGGGCACATTGGGACAGTGAGTGAGGAAGACGAGGAAGGCAAGCAGGCCGATCAGGGTGCAGAGCAGGCAGAACCTGATGATCCCAGAGCCTCGGAGCTTGAACCTGTTCACCAGGAAGCCGCCTAGGAGTGTGCCACCACCACCCGCTGGCACCACCAAGTACCCTGAGGAAGAAACTCAGTGAAGAAACTCAACTTCTGTCATCTCTGCTTCACAGGTGGAGAAACTGAGGCATGGGGTGGGGACTCAATCCCTGCCTACAGCCTACAGGTACTCAGGGAGGCTGTGGGAGGATGGGTTCTCTCAGGCTGTGAAGGCCACCCAGACTCCCAGACCTTGGTGAGCCCCACTCTGGGGGTGGAGATGTCAGCAGGAGAGGGGCTGAGGAAGGGAAGGAGCTGCCGTGTACAGATCTCTGGGCCAGGTGAGGATGTGTCTGGGGAGGTTGTGAGTCCCCAGTCCGACACACTCACCACCCAGAAAATAGAATCTGTAGGGTGGGCTGCAGCTGATGGCTCCCACCCACCGAGTCAGAGCCCAGTGTTGACTATGGGGCAGCTCTAACCAAGTGTGTGATTGGTGAGGCTGCAGCCATGCCTTCAGCGAAGGGAGGCTGTGGGCACTGGCAGAGGGAGGGTTCCTACTCTTGAAGGGACAGCCTGCCATGCAGTCCTGCCGAGCAGGTACAGAAGCCCGGCCACAGGTTCCCAAGGCCCTGGGACACCAGCTGCATGGCTCCTGGGGACAGAACCCCTTTCTGTGATGAATAGTGGGCAAAGTGGTGGTGGGGGATGGGTATGGTCCCGCCCTCCCTGGAGCTTTGTGGTCAGCGTGTACAGGATGCACAGCTCTCTGCAAGGCCCCCCAAGGCTCAGAGTCTCCTTCCTTACCGAACAGAGTGGCGGCCTCAGAGGCACTCAGGCTGAACTGGGACTCGAAGAACTTTGGGCCGAACGTGGACATGCCAGCAATAAGAGTGGCTTCTGTGGCCCCCGCCAGACAGAGCAGGATGAACGTGGGGTTCCTCAGGAGAAGCCAGATGGAGCTGGGCAGGGACGACCAGAGAACAGAGGTCAGAGTGGGCCGGACCCTGTACACAAGGAACCTACCATTCCTGAGGTTGTTTGGGCACAAAAGGCCCCAGTTCTGAGAGGTCTGGAGTGGGGTGCAGAAGGGGTGTGCCACCTCTACCCCAGAGGCACCAAGACACATTGCAAGGCTGGGCTTGGCAGGCAATGAATGAATGGGCCCAGTGTAAGGCTTTTGCCTATCAGTCCTCAAAGCTGCTGAAACCAGTTAGAGCGCTGAGTCACAACTATGCCGGATTTCCAGCTTCCAGGTGAGCATGCAGGGGCCAAGTGGGTGTGCACAGTTTTATCACCTCTGGTGACCACTGTGACAAACGAGCAGGGGGCCTGAGCAAGGGCTGGGGAAGTGGCGACCACCAAGTCCAGGGCTGGACAGACCACCTCACCAATCATAGGACAGGGAAGAGGGCCACCAAGGGACAGGGGTCACTAAGAGGCAGGACTCACCAAAGAGGTAAGGGTTACCAAGGGGTGGGGGTCACCAAGGGCAGGTGCTGGCTTCTCATCCACTAGCCCTAGGACAGGGGCAGGAGGCCATTGTCTTTGGAACATGGGACCTTTAAGGAGCTCTGAGTGGGCTTGGCCAGCTCCCCTTCTCTTTGCCTGCGCTTGGGGGACAGTGGCTATAGGGGTGATGGTAGTGTCAATGATTGGCTGCAGCCTGCTGAGCCCATGGTGACCTTGGCCTAGAGTCCTGAGAATCCAAGGCCCCAGCACTGCCAATCCTGGGTCCCCTTGCCTGGATCCTTCCCTCTACCTACCGCCCACTCTGGGATGGGAAATGTACCAGCCACACCCACGGCCCCCAGTGGGATGATGGCTGACTCGCCTTCCCTGGGCCACACTGCACAGTAACCAGGATGTGGCATGGACTCCGGCCAGGTCAGCATACCTAGCTGAGCACAGAGACTCTGAAGGCACCTGCCTGATGGCTGGGCATCCAGTTCCCTGGGCTGGGGACTGTATGCTGACTGCCAGTTAAACATGTGGTATGGAGCAAAAAATATCACCGAGCCCTGGGGAGCACAGCTTGGGGCAGAAACCTCCAGGACAGCCATTATCTTGGGCTTGAGGGTAGAGCACAACTGTGTGGGCTTGTCACTTACTGCAGGTGACTGCAGGATGCTGCTGTTGCCCTGTCCCAGTCACAGGTCACACGGGGCAGGGCTTTCCTGGAGCCAGTTCATGGTGCAGGGCCTCAGTGGCTTCCATACACTAAAGCAGGTTCTAGAAGCTGGGGCAGAAGACTGGCTCCTAGGGAGGGGTGCCCGCCACTACCTGCAAACTCTGTGCTGTGCCCACTTGTGCCTCCAGCTTGGCGAGGCTCAGTGAATTGGTGCTCTTTGCGTGTGAGTGGCCACCATGCATTGCCACCCCCATGGGTGCCACTCTCCTTGCCAATTCTAGAACTCAGGGATGAATACTTGACAAGGACAGCTGCACACTCGAATGCTCTGCACGGGGAGGATACAGGCCAAAAATAGACCAGGCTCTGAAGAGGAGCCAGGATCCACCCTGTGGCCTGGTAGTGGGTGGGCTCCACCGGGAGTGCACAGGAAGGGACCCACTACTTCTAGACGCCGACAACCTGGAGCCACTGGATGGCCAGATGGCTCCATGAGGCAATCCCTTCTTAGAGGGAGGGACTTGCAGTTCACTCAGAATTTACCTCCTAAAGTCTTTCCGATCATTGCTTGGCTCCATGTCTGGACAAAAGAAAGAGGACATGGAGGACCCTCACCCCACACGGCCCTGGAGCCCAGGATGTCCCGGGCTCCTCCTAGTCCCTTCCCAGCCAGTTCTGTGGGCAGAGCTGGAGGGTTGCCATGCACTGGCTTACTCCCTAGGCCTGCTTAGCTTCAGGCTCCAGACCTCAGCTGCCCATGGTGACTGACCACACTGCAGGTTGTCTTGCTGAGGTTCTTGAGTTGAGTTTGCCCTGAGAACTGTTCATGATCCTCACAGTCTTCGTGGAGGCACACGTTCCTGTGTTTGTTTAGTATCAGCAGTTGCTTCCTGCACTAACCCTGGGAGTAAACCTCTTACTGTATGATACATAGAAAACAGGGTCCCCAAATCCTTGCTGGGCGAAGCTCACACCATGCTATGCTGCATGAGCTGGCTTGGCACTGAGCAGCTCTGTTCCTGGGGTGAGGATAGAAGCATCCTAGCACCATGGCCACTGGGCCCCTGGGCAGCTCAGCCATGCCTGAGGCTCAGCCCTCCTGGGTGGGCAGCTCCTGACTCTATTGTTCCTCTAAAACCTCAGCAGCTCAGAGCCTGTCCCCTGGTGCACCACAGCACCAGCCCAGAGAGCGTGATATAAACGAACGGAGAGACCCATCCCAGGGCAGCAAAGAGGGCAGCAAGAGCAGCCAGAGCATGGAGACCTCTGCTCCCTGGTTCTGTCCAACTCATGGAACAGACCTGCTCTGCCCTGGAGGCATGGTTGGCAAACACACAGGTGACACCCAGTTTAAAAAGTAAGAATAGTCTGTACTGCCCAATGGGCTCTGGGGAAAGAAGGGTCTCATGTTCTGCTGGAACTTTCCTGGGACCACAGGGACACACAGGCCCACAGGGAGGTATGCCAACACGAAGAGATCCACTCTGTGGTTCCAGTCTTACTAGGGGCCTGCACTGAGGGAGGAGACTCCACTCCTCATTGGTTGAAAGGCCAGGGAGGAGGGGCACTACACACACACACACGCACACACACCACACACACTCACGCACGCGCACACCACACACACGCACACACACGTGCACACACACACATTCACACACACGCACACGCACACACACACGTGCACACACACACGCACACCACACACGCGCACACCACACATACGCACACGCACACCACACACACGCACACACACGTGCACACACACACACGCACACCACACATGCGCACACCACACACACGCACACACACACGCACACCACACACGTGCACACACACACACGCGCACACCACACACACGCACACACACGTGCACACGCGCACACACGTGCACACACACACGCACACGCACGTGCACACACACGCACACACACCACACACGCGCACACCACACACACGCACACACACGTGCACACACACATTCACACGCACACGCACACCACACACACACGCACACGCACGTGCACACACACATGCATACGCACACGCACACCACGCACGCGCGCACACACGCACACGCCCCACCTGCTACACACAGCACACACACCGCCCACGGTCCTCACAGGGGCAGGTCTTTCACAGACTTCCCGAAGGCTGGATCGCTTGCCGCCCTGTGGCTGTGCTCTTTCAGCTGCTGTGTTTCACAGACATTCACACACACACGCGCACACACACCACGCACGCGCACACACACCACGCACGCGCACACACGCGCACACGCCCCACCTGCTACACACAGCACACACACCGCCCGCGGTCCTCACAGGGGCAGGTCTCTCACAGACTTCCCGAAGGCTGGATCGCTCGCCGCCCTGTGGCTGTGCTCTTTCAGCTGCTGTGTTTCACAGACATTCACACACACACGCACACGCACACCACACACACGTGCACACACACACGCACACACACGTGCACACGCACACGCACACCACACACGCGTGCACACACGTGCACACACACACGCACACGCACACACACGTGCACACACACGCACACGCACACCACACACGCACACACACACGCACACGCCCCACCTGCCACACACAGCACACACACCGCCCGCGGTCCTCACAGGGGCAGGTCTTTCACAGACTTCCCGAAGGCTGGATCGCTCGCCGCCCTGTGGCTGTGCTCTTTCAGCTGCTGTGTTTCGGCTGCTCTCATGACCACATAGCGCTGGGAGCCTGGAGGGACAGAATCAGCAGGTGGCCATGGCTTCCAGAGGACACTCTCCACAGAGGCTGCCTCGTACCCCTCCACCCCTCAGGGCCTGGGAACACAGCCATACGACATGCATGCAGCACTGCAGTCCGAGGGCAAAGGGTGTGGACCAGGAACGGTGAAGTCACATGTACAGGGTTGCAGGTGTGAGCAGAGGGCCATGCTGGGAATGGGGGTGGAGGGGCCTGTACTGGTAGGGACATGGGAGGGGACAGCAGGCAGCAGGCAGCTGGCCTGGGCAGGCCGGCTGTCCTAATGTGGGAAGACTGAGATCAGAGACTTGGGTCCTCCTTGGTTGAAACGATAGGGAGAAGGCAGAACAGGAAGGGGCATATCGGCCTCCTGGATAGGACCTCTGTGCAGGGCATGGGACCTACCTGGTAACTGCCGGGGATAGCCAAGGACGGGGACGGCAATGAAGAACGCGGCAACGCCAGCGCCCAGGAAGCCGATCCACCAGGCACCAACCCACAGCGGGCTGTCAGTGGTCAGCTCTGTCCTACTGAGAGAGACAGTGGCACCTGGATCACTGACCAGCCTACCCAGGTCCTTCCCTGCACATGCCTGCTGGCTCCCCCTCCTAAGACCCCTGGAGTCTCTGCTCAGGTGGCAACAGAGGCCCAGGGGACTGAAGCCATGCGTCCATCTGTCCCTTGGACTGGAGAAGCCTCCTGACGTTGATAGCTCCAGAGACAGCAGCTCCTCACTCAGACCCTCCGTACTGAAGGACCCTGGGAGGCTGTTACTGGGCCTCAGTCTTAAACCTTGGGGACAAATACCACTGGGGACAAGAGCTCCAAGTAACAGCAGGTGTCCCTCCCCACACCAGCATTGTCCTCAGGGCCCCAGACCTCAGGTGACAGGGGCTTAGCTGCAGTTCACTGAGCTACCCACAGAGGGACCATTAGGTGCCAGAGAGCCATCTGTACAGGAGAGTGAGAGGCTCTCAGACTGAACAGAAAGTCATGGGAAGGAAGCAGCTAGTCAATCGGCCTTTATCCCAGGGAGGAGGAGGAGGACGGCATGAAAGGGACAAGGGATGGAGTGATAGAGGGACGAGAGACAGAGGAGAGGGATGGAGGCAGGTCCCCGGCCAGCAAGGCCAGGGCAGCAGCCAGACAGCACAGCCCTGTTTTGCTCTAACAAAGAGGCGCCGCTCTGCCCAGGCTCTGGATCACGCTCTGCTCCCTGTGTGCAGAGTGACCCAGACCCCAGAGCCTGAGGGGCACAGTGCGTCCAGATCTGGCAACACGAGCCTTGACCTACCTCAGGCTCTGCACAGAACGCGCACCCTTGACCCCATAGTATCAACCCAGAGCTAGAGGCGGCTTTGTGAGAGGGCAGAACATTAGAGACCTCGCCAGCGTCATCTGCACAGAGAGTTCCAAGGTGGAGTGGTGCCCAAGACCTGGCCCAGCCACAGGGAAAACTCAACAAGAGCTGGCCCTCCGTGGCAGGACGCGGGACCAGGCCACCCACACAGCCTTGCCAGGCAGTCGTCAGCAAGGGCTGACTCCCGACCCCATCTCTTCCCCCTCCGCCTTGCCAGGCAGTCGTCAGCAAGGGCTGACTCCCGACCCCATCTCTTCCTCCTCCCTCCCTTCCTCTTGCTTCTCACTCTTTTGCTTACATTTACAAAAACTAGCATCACATACAAAGACACAACAGCCCTGTCAGTTCAAGAGATGAGCACTGGAGTGAGGTGGTGAGGACTCTGGAACCATGAGCCCTCCCGATTCCCTCCAAACCCCATCTCCTCTGTTCTACTGGCTAGCTCCTGGAAGCCACCCACAGACACTTACACCCCGATTCCCCTTAGTCAAGACCAGCCCCGATTCTGCCTTCTCTGACCCCACACTGTATAGGAGAATCATCCAGAGCAGGAAAGTGTGTATGTCTGGTCACTCACCGTCGGCCCACTTCTGTGTAAATGTTCAGCATAGTCCCTCCGATTAGGTACCCGGCTGCAGGGCCAAGGATGGCTGCCGTGTAAAAAATGGCTGGAAGACAGAGTGTCAGCTGTCACACACCATGCTGGGCCTTCTAGGGGGACCACTACCCTGACCTGTGCCTGCTTCCCCATCGTGGACCCTTTTAGATCAGTATCCATCTGTGTGAGGCCAACGTCCAGTCACATCAACTTTGACAATGTCTCCCAATGTGGATTTCAGACATTGTTCTCGAATGAGAGCAGCGACCCCACAACTCTGTTTTGTAGGCTGAGGGCAGTATCCACATGGGAGGGGACGTGGAGAAGCAGGCACGAGTGGGCAGAGCATGAGAGACAAAGCCACCGAATAGAACAGGGCCTGAAATGACTGTTGGGCTCCCTACCATCCCCCCAGTGTCAGGAGCCTGATCTGAGAAGCTATGAAATCGGAGACCACCTGGGCAGAGAGTGCAGTGTGCTCAGCAGCTCTGTAGGCTGTCACTCTGCAGGTCACAGACCCTGGTGGAGAATGTGAGCTGTTCTGTGGCTTTGTCCCAAGGTCTCACCTCCTCTGAGTTTCTACCATTTATTTCCCACAGAGTGAGGTACAGAGCACAGGGCACAGGCAGTGTTCAACCGGGAGGCCGGGCTCAGTCAGGGTTCTGCTCCTCACTCACCTCTGCTCAGGATTCCTTCTAAGCTACACAGAGGCTCCATGCCGGCTAACCAGGCCCTAACCCTGCCTGAGGACTTGGGGCCACTGAGCTACATGAGGTGGGACACCCCTGATGTGGGGACTATGCTGAGGTTCCTGGCACTGTGCTCTGAAACCCTCTGTGGGGCTTCCTAGAAAAAGTGGCATCCATCCACTCCTTTGGTGAAGTCCCCATTGCGTGGGATGCCACTTCAATTAAAGGTGCCTAGGCCACATGACCAAGAAAGAACAAAAGGATACCTAGCCAGGTTCCAGCAGGTGTCGGCTCAGTGACGATCAACTTCAGTCTAATGTCGCCCTCCCTCCACCTGTCCTGGCCCCTTGGCAAGCTTCACTCACCAATATAGATGGGTGAGTAGTTAGACTTGACATTCTCATCCAAGTAGGTGACACCCAGTGTGTAGAGGGGGGTGGCACCTATGCCGTGGAGGAGCTGGCCGAGTATGAAGACAGACTGGTAGTTGGACAGGCCTGAGGTGCTGCCCGCACACTCCACGCTGCTCTGGTTAGCCAGGCACACTCCTGCCCCCACCCGCTTATTCATCTCTACCTCATAGTAGCCAGCAGTGAAGTGGGGCAGTGCGAACACCAGCGAGCCAACGCCCAGGACCAGCACTCCCCAGCCCAGCCAGTGTGGCTTGTGTCCATTGCCCCCAAAGTAGCTGACAAAGGTGAGGCAGATGCAAGCAGCAATGTCATAGGCACTGGCAATGAGCCCACTCTGGTAGCTTTGCAAGTCAAAGCGCCTCTCGATGGAGGTGATGACTGTGTTGATGAAGCCGTTCACTATCATGCCCTGCAGGAAGGAGGCAGCACACAGGAAGAAGAGGAAGCCTTTGGGACTGTTGAAGACCTGCAGGCACTTGGGGGTAAAGGCTCTCCAGCCGCACAGCGAGCTCTTCGGCCCTGCCGACATGTACTGCACCTCGTGGGCTGTCTGGTTGCTCCGTTTCTCAGTCTGGGGCTCAAACAGTTGGCTGCAGGAGTCCAGGGTGCTATGGGCAGAGCGCAGGGAGGCCGGAGAAGCCCTGCTGCTGAGTGGCGTGTCAAACGCATTCTCCGTGGCTGAGGAGGGACTGGTGACAAGGAACTTGGGGAGGGAATGGAAGTGCTTGTCCCCTGTCATGTGCTGGGGCATCTCCAGCCTCTTTGGGGGCGGGGGGCTTCAGCAACACGGCAGTAGAGATGCAGTCGGTGTGGCCAAGAGATGTCCAGTTACCAGGTCTGTTCCGGGAGAAGGATTTCTCATTAGCAAACCTTCACCTGTCTCTGAATACACTGAAATCCTCACATGAACATTCGGTTCTCACACAGTGGGATCAGCTTTTCCTGACCCAGGTGCCTCTGGCCAGCCCCCTACTCAGACATCTTTCTTCTGGTCACTGCTAGGTGGGCCTAGCCTGGCCTGGTCATAAGGACTCGATTCTAGCAGTATCAGAACTTTGAAGGCCACAGGGCCAATACTGAAGAGAAAGCCTGGGTGGAGGCCACCAAGTAAAACACGGCTGTGACGGGGGAGCCTGTGGGTACTCCTGGGTTGCCCTGACCCATGCGCCATCCCGCCTGCCTTGCCTGCCTCAGCTGTCTTCTGCCAATGAGTGGAAGTGGCCAATGGCTGGCAAGCAGCAATTCAGACCTGACCCATGGGGTTGGCCCCACAGCCTTGCAGAGATGGCCACCCACCACCGACCCACAGAACCCAGGCTGACTTCCGCAAGCTGGCACTGTCAGGCATCAGTGGTTATATTCTGAGATGGTGAACAGAAGAAATTCTATCACAAACACTCCTGGGGTGCTTGGTGCCAGTGACCATGCCTGGGGTCTTATTGTGCCAGCACCTGTCTACAAGCTGGTATCCCTGGTCTGAGGAGTACAGTGCCAGAGGAGACCACATGAGGCAGGACAGTTTTCACACTGTAGGAATAACAGTCAACCCTTCCTCAGGCAGGCAGCATGGCCTAGCTCCACATGCTGGCAACAGAGTAGCCTGCAAGAACCGTGTGTGTGTGGGGGGGGATTGCACGTGTGCACGCACCCGTGTCCTCCATTCTTTTCTGCCTTAAAGAAAACTTTACATTTATTTATTTTGTGGGGGTCAGAGGACAATTTACAGGAGCTGGTTCTCTCCTACCCCATGTCCTGAGGGTTGAACACAAGTCACCAGACTTAGTGGTAAGTGTCCTTACCCAGTGAGCCATCTTGCTTGCCTCTACATACTCTATCTATCTATCTATCTATCTATCTATCTATCTATCTATCTATCTACATGTATGTGTGAGTGCCTGTTTGTCTGGATGAGTACCACGTGTGCAATGCCCATGCAGGAGCCCACAAGGCCAGAAGAAGGTAATGATCTACTGGAACTGGAGTTATAGGCAGCTATGAACTGCCTGCCATGTGGGTGCTAGGAACGGAAACCCAGTTCCTCTGCAAGAGTATCCAGTGTTCTTAACTGCTGAGTCCTCTTTCTAGTTCTGCTATCTTTAAAATGATTGATTATGTGGTATGCACACGTGTACATACCACAGCACACACATGTAGGTCAGAGGACAATCTATGGGAATTGGGTCTCTCCTTCCACTATGTAGGCCCTGGAGATTGAGCTTAGATCACCAGACTCGGCAGCAAGCGCCTTTACCTGCTAAGCCATCTCACCAGTCCACCACCTTATTTTTTCCATAATAGGCTCTCTCGCTGAACTTGGAACTCACCCATTTGACAAGGCTAGTTGGGCAGCAAGCCCAGGGTCCCCCTACCTCTGCCTCCACTGCTTCGAGACTACAGTATGTGGTTATGTGCTGCCACACCTGGCTTTTTACACCATTAGTGGAGATCCATCAGGATGTCTCTTGGTCACACAGCAAAGACTTTGCTGCCTGCACCATCTCCCCAGCCCCCCTAATGTGCTTAGCGCACTTGCTCTAACTGTATTGGAACAGGGCAGAAGAGGGACACAGCAGAGTCAGGCAGGCATGGTTGGAGGGACAAGGGTGGCCACACCAGCCTCAAAACTTGGGTCTGAAACTGGGAACAGGCTCTGTGTATACAGGGAAAGTCCAAAAAGACTCAAGGCCACCAGAGAGCAGCCTTAAATGCTGGCTGGCCTCAGGGCCACTGTGCTCCCTCCACCTCATCCCTGGACAGTTGCTAGGGAAAACACAGGTGATGACACAGGTGACGACACAGGTGACAGCAGATCACATAGGGTGTGTGGGAAGTCAGACTGTAGCTTTTGTGATCCGCAATGGCCACAAAGAAACAGAAGGACTTCCTGTTTGAAAACAAAGCCACCACGGAAACATTCAAGATATAGGTGCCCCACAGCAACGTCACGGTGGTGTCACCTGAGCTAAGAGCTCTGACAAATATTTGAAGCTCAATCTAAAATTAGACTTATCACCTACGTTGAAATGAGCAATCTGAAATCCTACTTTAAATATCACCGAGTGACCTGTTGACTACCTTTCCCTTGTAGGGCGGCAAAGCTGACCTGGCATGATGTCACACACCAGTAATCCACGCGCTTAGGGAGACTGAAGTAGGAGGATCACAGGCTCAAGGGCAGCCTGGGCTAAAAACTCTGACTCAAAACGGATGGGCTGCGGGGCTAGAGAGATGGCTCGGTGGTTCAGAGTGATTCCTACTCTTCCAGATGACTCAAGTTCAGTTTTCAGCACCCATGTAGGCGGTTCATAACTGCCTGGGAATCCAACACCCTCCTCTAGCCCCCCCCTTGAGCACCTGCACATACATGACATACACTCATGCAGATACTGCGCATGTGCGCAAATAAAAATAAATTTTAAAATTAGGCTGGAACTCAGTGGTAAAGTGCTTGCCTTGAAAACACTAGAACCCGGGGCTGGAGAGATAGCCTAGCAGTTAAGAGCGCCGACCGCTCTTGCAGAGGACCTGGGTTCAATCCCCAGCACCCACATGGCAGCCGAAAACCATCTGAAACTCCAATTCCAGGAGAACTCCAGTTCCAGGGGAATCCGACACCTTCTTCTGACCTCCGAGGCATTGCACGACACGGGTGCACAAACTTGCATGCAGACAGTACATTCATACACATACAGAAATAAATAAAATTAATAAAAAAATTAAAAAAAAAAAGAACACACTAGAACCCAAGTTCAGTCCCCAGGACAAAGCCAGGCGTGGTGGTGCATACTTGCAATCTCAGCACGGGGGTGGGAGGGTGGGAGGGGTGCAGGGAGAGAAGAGCTAGCACTCTGGCCAGAGCCTGTCTCAAAAAGTGAGGTAGATGGTATCTGAAAATGAACAACTGAGGTTGTCCTCTGGCCTCCATGTGAGTGCACAGTAATGAAATAAAAACAAGAAAAGGATCCTATAGCCCCTCAAATGTAACATCAACCTTAGGCCTCTGGGCCCCACACCCCCAGCTGTCATTCTGGTCTCTGCTGGGGCCCAAGGTATGTCCTAGTCACCAGCTTTCAAGTTTCTTCCTGGGATCTGCTGGGTTCTGGCTGGAGCAGACCCCAGTGTCAGCCTGGCTGGGCCATAGGTTTCCATGCATTTGTCACCGTGGGCATGCCACTGAGGGGTTTCTGGATGAGACACGACTGAGTCTGGAGACACCACTCCCTGGAAGGTCTGGCTGTGTGAAGGGTGGAGTCCAAGGGAGCCTGGGCCCCAGCTTACTGACTGCAGGACCTTGGGATATGTCCACTTCACAGCTGCCTGAGCCAGGTCCTTATAAGTCCCCTCTCATCTCTCACTGGCTGTGCTTCTCTGAGAACCCCGACTTACGCAAGGTCATTCCATTCCTTTGGCACCATTACTAACCCTACTGTAGGGTGGGGCCTCTGCTGGGCACTGCCGTTCACAGACACACACCCAAATACAGCCCCATTCGAAAGGAGCTCACAGCCCCTACAGCCAAGCAGTCTTTAAGAGTCCCTGAAAGCTATTTGCGGCCGCAAGTCTGCAGAGCCCAGGCTGCAAAGAGCAGATGAGGACAAAAGACATGGTGATAGTACTTACCCCAGGGACGAGCTCACAGGGCATCTGACACCCTGGTGTCCATGACCACATGTGGGCTGACCCAGCATTCTATCGGATATACACACCCACTGAAATCCAACCTGTATGGGAGGCAAGTCCATCTCTCCACCCTGCTGAGTCCTGTACTCCTAACTGCTATCCTAGGTTAGAAACCTTTCTCTACTGGGACTCCAGCCAGGTGATCCCTTCCCCCCAAACAACTGTGGTCGGGAGGAACTCGTGGAGTGGAGCCTGCCTGCGTGCTGCCCCCGTCCAGCAGCTGCATATCTGCAGGAGGAACATCAGAGTCCAGGAGAAGCTGGCACTCAGCTTGGAGCTTTCTCAGCCCATGAAGGTGCAGGTCAAACTCCACTATGGAGACACTGCTTTTTCACACAGCCCACTCTCTAGGGAGCCAACCCTTCCCTGTTCAGGGCCTCAGCCCAGCAAGCTGGCTCCACCCAAATGGCCGAGCAGCCCAGCCCTAAGCAATTAGGCCAAGCCTATTAGCCCAGGGCGATGATGCCCCAAGACTATGCATGGCTGGCAGCTAACAGCTCTACACCTGGGCACTGTGAAGAGGGCCTGCAAGTGCATAGGCATGGGTCATGTGTATGGGCTAGCTTACGAAGAGACCACAGGTGACTGAGATGCCCTTACAAGTCCCCACAAACTGTCTTCAGGGACACATATACGGCATCAAGCTAATTTCTTTCAGTTCCAGAAAAATCTGGCCTCTTCCTCAGAGTCTCCTAGAGAGGTCAGTAGCCAGAGGTAGCTTGCCACAACCCAGTCTGTGACAGCAGGCCCTGGTTTGCAGGGTGGCACACTCTTCCCTGATGGTTTATTTCTTGTCCAACTATTTACTAAGCTCTCAACTGGAGCTGTCTCTAAGGCCTTAGCTCATACAGCAAGTGGGAAGGAGAATTACAGAGAAATACTGAACCCTGTGCCTGCCCCAAGTCCCTGACACTGGGTCCCTGCAGGATGACCCTAGGACATCCTATGTCCCAAAGCTGGAATGTCTAGCAGGTTCCATCACTGTTTGAGGACACTTTCAGGCCCAGTTCCTAGAACCTCCTCAGACCTTGGCAGTCAGGGAACCACAGGTTCATCGCTCTTCCCTATCTGTAAGTTCCAGCCAGTACCTGAAGGAAACAAAGCCAATTCCCTACTCACTGTACCCAACTGCTCTGGGGCCACCGACAAAGCCACCTGAGCATCACTGAGACCCCTGTACCCCACCCTAGTCAGCAAGCCACCCCTGTGATCACGGGACCCTCTTCTCTACATTCCAAATCCTCCCAGGCACCTCCTCCCACACGTGAGCAGAGGGCTCTTTCACTTCTTTGGGATGAGGTTCAGGCATTGATGCTGGACCAGCCACTAAAGCACTTGGCACAGCTGAGTTTGCACACGTGGAGGCCACATGCAGGTGAGGGCACAGGAGGCCAGCTACGGACTGACAGGGAGCTTGAGTAAAGGGATCAGGATTGGCTCTGACAGGGCCTGTCTGCTTTCTCAGCCTAGATGGCCTGCTCCCATCCTGTCTGTACTTAGGAATCCAGGTTTGGAGACTCTGCCAGGCACCATGCTCCAGGGGGCAGCTGAAGCCTTGCTGGAAGAAACAGAGGCCAGGTAGGGCTGCCTCCAAGCCAGGGGCTTGGCCTCTCTACCACATGGCAGGACAGCAAGGACTACTCAGCCCTCTACACAAACAGGCCCAGCTGCCACTAGGCTTCTGGGAAATCCAGACCTGCATGTTAAGACCAGGGACCCCAACCTCTGCGGTATGGCATCCCTGGACTCCAAGAAGGACCCCCACATCTCACTGGATGTTCCCCAGCTTATCTGATGGTTAGGGACAAAGGTGGCTTACTTTGTCCTTTGCACTGGGCTCCTGCTGGCTGTTGATGTAATGTCAGAGCTGGGGTTTCCTGCAGTAGGGGTCCATGTGAAGCCCTCAGTTCTCCTACGTTTGGGGAGGGTAATGAGGAACCCAGGTGAAAACTCCATAATTTTCATAGCCTTCTTAGGTTCTGGAGTGGGGACAGCTCTAGATGAGGGACCTCCTGGCATAGCCAGACTACTAGGTGGTCTCACCATAGAGTATCCTTCAGCTAATCCCAAATGCTCTCTGTGGCTTGGGTCTGAGGGGCAATGCCTGAAGCACGCCCCAAAGCTTGCCAGAATTAAAAGCTACTGGGAAAGGCAAAACCTGGGTGGGTGAAAAGAGGGCTTCTGCAGACCTCGGTGAGGAGGAGAGGACATGCTGGAGGTCCCCCAGAACCAAAGTCAGGTATCTGGCACTTAAGGAAGCCCAGTCAGTGCCAGCAAGCCCCCCCCCCACTACACATGGTCCCCAGTTTCCAAGCCACTCTCGTGAGTGGGTTTTTCAGAAGGCACGTGGTTTGAAAAAGCTTGGCCCTCATCCAGAAATGTGGTCCATGGTTCAAATTCTGTGTAATGCTAATGAGAAGGCAGCTGGTGAGAAGGCAGCCCATGAGAAACAGGGGTGCTAGAGAAACCAGGCCCTGCATCTGAGAGCAGCAGGTTGTGGTGCCAAGCAGGAAGAGCACAGGGGAAGGAAGTTCCCAGACCAACTGGCCCAGCTGCTGCCTCTACAGTGACTCACAAGAGAACACAATCCAGATCAAGCACTCTGGCCGATCCCCACTCCTGACCAGCAAGGCTTCCAGGCTCCACTAGTCAGGCAGAACTCTGGCCACCTGACATGTGGGATGCAAGGCTTGAGGGCCTGCAAAGAACTCAGCGGCTGAGAACTAGGTTTCCGAGTCATTGTCCCTCACAGTCACCAAGACCATATCAAGGTCAGACTTTCATCAGGGTCCTAGAACGAGGTGGGTGATGAGGTTCCCAAGACTCTCTTATGATCTCCTCCAGTGGTCACGGGGCTTGGGATGAAGTTCTGTGGCCACAGGGCATTGAATTCATCTCAAGAGGAAGCAGGAGAGTCATTCCCTTCTGTCCAAGAGCCCTGAGGTCAGTATCAGCCCTTCTGTGGCCCAAATGCTGCATCCTGTGACCCACTTGGGAGAGTTCAGAGAGTCAACTTGTTCCAATTTAGGTGACCACAATGCCGTGAAATCGCAATACCAACAATACCCAGCTGGGAAACGGGTTAAGTCAGAAGTCTTCCGTAACAGATAGAGGGTATCGTAGATACTGAACCAAGTCCCTTAAGTTCGTTTAATGTCAGTGGGTGAGAAAACCTAGATGTCCAGAAGTGAGGTGGGATAAGATCCAAACTGCTGCCACGTGTTTGTCATAGCATGGGCTAGACGAGAGAGCAGTTACTGCTGCCACGTGTTTGTCATAGCAAGGGCTAGACGAGAGAACAGTTACTGCTGCCAAGTGTTTGTCATAGCACGGGCTAGACGGGAGAGCAGTTACTGCTGTCAATTGATTGCTCTGGTCCTGGGTCCATTCTCGTGGCCCACCGTCTTGTTTGCCCTGACCACCACTGAGCCCAGTTACAGCCTTTGTCCTGCCTGCCCTGCCCTCTGCAGTGGTGGGGAGGGATCTGGTTGGGGCTTGCCCAGCACCTACTTCGGGGGCCACACCTGATGAACCATAATTAGGTCATGGCCACCCGGGAGAGGAGCAGCCCAGGAAGAATTTTCCAGGCAATATCTGTGGGCCTTTCCCTACGAGAAAGCTGGGCAGATCTTACTGAAGGGCAGGCAAAGTAAACTGGATCTTGGGCAGCCCCAGGACCCAACTAGGAGACCCCTGTCCTTGCCCAGCTATGCAGCACATGAAAAGTTACCTGTTTTCCTATGGTCCTTGAGGTCCTGTTCCCTTGACTGCTGAGTCTCTGGCCTGGCTTCCCTCCCTTCTTGAGAAGAAAGGCTGCACAGGTAAGTGCTTAAGTCGGGAGCAAGAGGGGAGGATACAAACACTCCTGTCTCTATCATTCACGGCACCCCAAGGCTTCCGCTCCTCCTGCCTCCCACTACTTCTCTGTGCAAGGGGAGTTGGGAAAGCTGCACGGAGCTGCTCTTGCCTGAAGCCAGCAAAGGCCGGGACTCAGCAAATAGCTCCTGCTGTCGTCATTACAATAGTCAGGATTTATAAATGAGCCGGCTAAACCCCAGGTGCTCTCTCTCCTGATGTCCACCTGCTCCAGGTTGCCGCCAACAGCTGACTCTCCCCTGCCGCCTTCTTAGTTACCTTGTAAGATTTACTAAACTGAAAAATCTCTACCCTGAGCAAGGATGGAGCCCCGGTTCCAACACTGGAAACTACAGCGGTTCCAACGCCCCTGGACGGAAACACCCCACCGCTAGTTCTCGGGGAGGCCGGTGGGCCCCAGCACGCTAAGCTCGGAACACCAAGAATGGTGGGAAAGGCTGTGCTCCGCCCCACGCAGCCTCTGCAGACCCGCGCTAACATGGGCATGTTAACCTCTCCGTCAAGGAAGTTACCTTGCCTCTGGTTCCCGGGAGACTGGGGCGCCAACCAGACACCAAGGGCGGCCCAGCACCCTCGCGGGCATCTGCCTACGTCTGGAGGCGCCCGGCCTCAGGGACCTGGACGTCCACGCTCCCCTGAGGGACAAGGCCCGCTGCCAGTGAGCAACTTCTGTCCCTCCGGTCTCCCTCTCTGACTTATCACAGCCGCCACGGCAGGTGGGTCTGTCTCTGGCCATCCCCCCAGGGCCTGCGCCTGCGTGTGCCCGAGGCCACTTGCCAGGCCCGGCAGCTCAGGGGGCTCCCCGCACCCAGTCCTGCGCCCCAATCTCTCCCATCTCCCTTCCCGCATCGGCGCAGAGGACTCCGCCTCCGCCTCCTCCAGACTCGCAGCTTCCCGCCCTGGCAGCTGGCAGGAAACAAGGGCGAATTCTGCCTTCTGTCCCCTCGATCCCGCCCGGCCTGCGCGAGCACCTGCCGCGCTCCTGAGGTCCGGCCCCGCGCACCTGGCCCCGCACGCCGCAGCCCTGCAGGCCGCAGCCCTCCCCAGACCCCAGCGTGCTCACCTTCCAGGAGCCGACGGCCGCGCTACGTGCGCTCTGCTCTCTGGCCGCCGCGCGGCCCACGAGCGCTTCATTCATCGCCGGAGCCGCCCCGCGAGGGCACGCCAATGGGAGCGTGGCCGGGCGGAGCCGAGTCGGAGTGACAGAGGCCGGAGCCCGGGAGGCCGGGGCGGGGCCGGACCCGGGTCTCCAGGACTCCACGGGCGCTTTCCGCGGAAATTCCAGCCGGCCGGTGAGCGCGGCGGGACTGCAGGCCGGGAAACGCGGCTCCCGGCGGCGCAGAATCCCCCAGACCTCGCCGCGTCATAGGTTCCACCTGCCTCGGGTTCGCGCCCGCGCTTGGGGCTGAGGCCGTGGAGGGCGCGGCTGCGGATCGGCGCAGGCGCGGGTTAGGTCTGAGGCCAGGCAAAGGCCCCCAGCCAGCTCCCAGGTCCACAGTGCAGCACCCTCACCCTCCTGTCTTTGACAGGCGAGCGAGGATTCCAGGGGGCTTCCCACCATCAAATTCCACTGTGCAACCTTGAACACATTCCTGAACCCTTCTAGGTTACAGTTTCCTCACCCCTAAAATGAAGATTTCCTGCAATTCTGTGATGGTTCATTGCCTGTAAGCTCTTATCCAGGAAGCCGAGGCAGGAGGATGGCTGCTTAACCCGGGCTCCTTAGTGAGTTCTAGGCCAGCCTGGGCCACAAAAACAAAACAACAAAAAAACCTAACAAACAACAAAGATCACAGCACGTGGTGAATGAGGCTGAGTTTGGCCAAACTTGGTTTCTGATGGCTGAAACTCTCTACAAACTTCTCCTTTTGAGTTTAGTACATTTATTTGTTTTCAAAAATATTTTATGTGTATGTCTGTATTGCCTGCATGTATGTAAGTGCACCCGTGTCATGCAATGCCAGTGGAGGTCAGAGAGGGGTGCAGGATCCCCTGGAACTGCCCCATGAGTGGTGGGAATCAAATCTGGGTCCTCTGCAAGAGCAGGTAGTTCTTTTAACCACTGAACCATCTCTCCAATCCTAGTACATTTATTTATTTATTTATTATTATTATTTTTTTTGGTATTTTTGAAACACAGGGTCTCCCTTTAGTCCCAGCTGGCCTGGAGCTCGCTCTGTAGACCAGGCTGGCATTTAACTCACAGAGATCCTCCTGCCTCTCCCTCCCGAGTGCTAGGATTAAAGACGTGTGCCAAAGACTTTTTTTTAATTTTTTTATTTGTTTCTGTATGTGTATGAATGTACTGTCTGCATGCAGGTTTGTGCACCCGTGTCATGCAATGCCACGGAGGTCAGAAGAGGGTCTCGGATTCCCCTGGAACTGGAGTTCTCCTGGAATTGGAGTTTCAGACGTTCCTCGGCCGCCATGTGGGTGCTGGGGATCGAACCAGGGTCCTCTGTAAGAGCGATCGGCGCTCTTAACCCCTAGGCCATCTCTCCAGCCCAAGACATTTTTTTTTTTTTTTTTTGGTATTTTTCAAGACAGGGTCTCCCTTTAAGTCCCAGCTAGCCCGGAGCTCACTCTGTAGACCAGGCTGGCCTTGAACTCACAAAGATCCACCTGCCTCTGCCTCCCAAGTGCTAGGATTAAAGGCGTGTGTCACCACGCCCGGCCCAAGACATTTTTTTTTTTTTAATTTTTTTTTATTAATTTTTATTTATTTCTGTATGTGTTTGAATGTACTATCTGCATGCAAGTCTGTGCACCCATGTCGTGCAATGCCGCGGAGGTCAGAAGAGGGTCTCGGATTCCCCTGGAACTGGAGTTCTCCTGGAGTTGGAGTTTCAGACGGTTCTGGGCCGCCATGTGGGTGCTGGGGATCGAACCCGGGTCCTCTGTAAGAGCGGTCGGCGCTCTTAACCGCTAGGCCATCTCTCCAGCCCCGACATTTATTTTTAAAGGTATCCCAGCCCTGGGGAGGCTGATGCAGGAGGCTCTCTAATGGGAGGTCAGTCTGGACTACACAAATGACCCTGTCGCAGAAAAACTAAAAACAACCTTCCCTTGCCCCAAAAGGCATTACGAGCCTCTAATAGTTCCAGCACCAGGGAAGTGAAGGCAGGAGGAACCAGAGTTCATGGCCAGCCTGGGCTACACAGCATGACCTTGTCTGAAAAAGTAAAAAATAAAGTTTAGAAAGGTCAATGCTGTGTGAGTGTGTAAATCCCGAAGTTGGCTCTGTGGGGGAAAGGACCAGGCATAAGTGTGCACTGATGACAGCCCCTAAGCCCCACCTCTCATGGAGCCACAAGGGCTGATGGAGCCCTCCTCCCATGTAAGCAGAGGAGGGAAAGGGGCGCTGGGCTTACGTCGGCATGCACTCATTTATGAAAGTATCTTCCTTCCTGGAATGGGTGTGGTTAGGATCCTTCCCCATCTTGTCTGGTAAGATCTTGAGGACATGCTTTTCACATGTGAGCCTCTCCTCCAGGAAGCAGAGTTTGAGTCTGTTTATCCAGGTGTTGGCCTCCATTTCTGACACTGCTCCTGGTAAGAGAAAATCCTGGAACAGACCCCATGGCACTGTGGGGCACTGTTCTAGTTTGCTTCTTCATTGCTGTGACAAAACACTCTGGCCAATATCAACTTGGGGAGGAAAAGTTTTATTCATGTTACATCTTATATCTCCCAGGTCACAGTTCATCACTTAGGGAGCCCAAGATAGGAACTCAGGGCAGGAACCTGGAGGCAGGAGCTGAGGCACAGGCCATGGAGGAATGCTGATTACTAGCTTGTTCCCCCGGCCCATGCGCAGCCTGCTTTCTTATACAATATACAACAACATGCCCAGGGGTGGCGCCCATAGTGGGCTGGG
This sequence comes from Rhizomys pruinosus, assembly GCA_009823505.1. NCBI lineage: Eukaryota > Metazoa > Chordata > Mammalia > Rodentia > Spalacidae > Rhizomys > Rhizomys pruinosus. The sequence goes on from VZQC01011685.1 coordinate 1,387,341, forward strand.
CCCTCCCACATCAGCCCTTCCACATCAACAATCAAGAAAATACTCCACAGACATTGCCTGCCAAAGACCAGTCCAACAAAGGAAATTCCCCAATTGTGGTTCCTTCAACCCAGGTGTGTCAAGTTGACACTAAAGCTATCCAGCACAGGTACAACTCCCGCCCCCATCTTGCTAGAAGAAACAGGATTTTTCTGAAAACATCTCTCTTAGATACACAGACCTCACTCAGGTCTAGAACCAGAAAGAGTTGGCTAACAGTGCCTTTGAGGAGCTGTGGGTGCCTTCTGCAGGAGATGCGAGCAGAGTTTATTGGTTTCTGAAGGGAATTTATGGAAGCACTCCAAATGTCAGAGGCAGAATTAGACATTGTGCTTCCAAAACTTAATTTTGGATACATCTCCAAACCATTGTTAGTACAATATTTTTCCTTTAAACAGCTGGTGTATTTTATTTTATTATTTTTTTTATTTATTTCCGTATGTGTATGAATGCACTGTCTGCATGCAAGTCTGTGCACTCGTGACGTGCAACGCCACGGAGGTCAGAAGAGGGTGTCAGTCTCCCCTATAACTGGAGCTCTCCTGGAACTGGAGTTTCAGATGGCTCTCGGCCGCCATGTGGGTGCTGGGGATCGAACCCGGGTCCTCTGCAAGAGCGGTCGGCGCTCCCAACCGCTAGGCCATCTCTCCAGCCCCAGCTGGTGTATTTTATTAGAAAGATAGTTTGTTTTAAAGAAAGTAACCAGTGTCAATTACCATAGAGAGATCACCACAAAAATAGATAAAAGGAAATAACGTGGTATTGAGTTCTATCTAGCCAAACACTTGCTGCCTGCTGTGGACCTGGACTTCAGGCCAGCCTCAGGTCCAAACAGGAATTCTCAGACTTCCTCCTAAGAAACCAGCTAAAGGTGACCCCAGGGCAAACTTTCAGGCACTAATGCAAAATGCATGCCCTGTCCTGCCCTCAGAGGCCAAGCCAGGTGCCCAGGCCCTTAGGGGGCTCTGAGGTATGTGTGCATCTGGAGACCTCAGTCTGTTAGGCTGTACCCTGTTCCTCGGGGTACCAGGTGTTGCTTATGCTTAAAGACTGGGGAGTCTCAGAGACTGAGCAGACAGATCTCTAACCAGAATTTCCAGGTTCCTGTCACTGGCAGAGAAGGAATTCAGACAGGAGACTAAATAAGGAATTGGGAGAAAGTTTATTAGAAGGAGAAGATAAACTCTGAAATAGGAGTCCAGGCTTCTTGAGAGAGGTCCATTGGCCAGCAGTCTGGATGAGTCTTAGGGTGAACTGTAATAGAAGGAAGGATTTTTTGTAAGTCAAGGTGGGAAAAATGTGGGGAATTCCAGAAATCGGTTGGGATTTCCCCTTTTTTTGTCCTTGTATGGGGTCTTGAATGGTAGTGGGCATTTTTGCCAGGCTAGTGAAATTCAGTGTCTTTGTAATAAGGCAGGGGCAGTTAGCAGCAACTCAGTCTGTCTCTCAGTCAGCCACATTGGGCCCAGCTGGTTTGGGTGGTTTTGTGCCTTTACCACTTGTGCTAGTGAGCAAGAGCCTTGATATCTGGCTTTGGTAGGGCCCAGCACTGTGGCAGCCTGGAGCCACCTGTGCCTATATGGCCTTTCTCAAAGGGAACAAAGATTTGGCACTGTGGAGTCCTTTCAAGTGGCTACTAACCCTTCATCTTTCCAGAGAGGACTTGGGAGGCCCAGGGCGGAACCCCCAAAGAGGTCAGCCACGGGGCACCGCACAGTCTTGGAACAAGGACAGGCTGATTATGAGCTCTGGAACATTCTGCTCTCAGTAAGTTCTACCCCAGCAGGGTTTTTGGAGAGGAAATAATTAAAAGGAAAACAACGCAAGTCCTGCTGGGCCAATGTGACCCCAAAGGGGGGCATCGCTGTGTGCTAGGGGTTTCCGGGGGCCTCTGAATAGGTGCGTTATGCCTCTGTGGCTGATCATTGGCCCCTGACATGGCAGTGGGAGGGACCCCAGAGGGCCCGAATGCGAATACACTTGTCTTTTCCCCAGTGGCACAGCTCCCTTGTGGACGTTGCCAGTGCTGGGAGAATTCATCTCCAGACCAGAAAGAGAAGCAAAAGGAGAGGGGGCAGGGGGCAGGGGGCAGGGGGCAGGGGGCAGGGGGCAGGGAGAACTTTCCCCAGGGAATGAGCGGGAGAGAATGGTGGCCAACCCTAATGATTTTGGGTTTCTGGTGCCCCAGTCTCAAAATGAATCTGCAAAAGTCATCTGTCCCTGGTGCTTTGGTAGTTTGAATGGTTCATCTGCATGTCTACTAGCTGAGTCATTTCATTAGCCCCTGTTCTTCCTTTTCTGGTTAATGAAAAGGCCATGACAACCCAGTGACAGTTTATTCAAATCTCAGAAATCATGAAAATCTAGCCCATGGCTGGACAGGCCCCAGAGGCTCTGAATAAAGTTATTTTGGGTTTTTTGTTGTTGTTGTTTTTTGGGTTTTTGTTGTTGTTTGGGGGGGTTGTTGTTGTTTGGGGGGTTTTGTTGTTGTCTGGGGGGGTTGTGTTGTTTTGGGTTTTTCTTGTTGTTTTTTGGGGATTTTGGGGGTCTTTTTGAGACAGGGTCTCCCTTTAGTCCCAGCTGGCTTGGAGCTTGCTAAGTAGACCAGGCTGGCCTTGAACTCACAGAGATCCACTTGCCTCTGCCTCCGGAGTGCTGGGATTAAAGGCGTGCACCACCACACCCAGCTATAAAGTTGTTTTAAAGTTAAGACTTCAGAGCAAGGTATGGTGGCACATGCCTGTAATACTAGCATTCGGGAGACTGAGGCAGAAGGATTGCCATGAGTTTAAACCTGAGCTACAGTATGAGATTCTGCCTCAAACGAGCAAAATAAATAAAGTTAAGCCTTACCCCTGGGCAGGTAGTCCTGGGTTGTATAAGAAAGTAGACTGAGGGTCTGGAGAGATGATGACTCAAGAGCACTCTGCTCTTACAAAGGACCCAGGTTTGATTCCCAGCACCCACATGGCAATTAACAACTGTCCCTAACTCCAGTTCCAAGGGTTCTGACACCTTGTTCTGACCTCCCCAGATATTTCACAACATGGGTGTATTTACACACACGCAGACAATACACTCATAAACATAAAATAAAAATAATAAATAATAAATATTTTAAGAAAGAAAGCGGCTGAGCACAGGCCAGGGGAGCAAGCCGGTAAGCAGCATCCTCCATGGTCTGTGCTCCAGGTTCCTGCCCTGAGCTCCTGCCTTGGCTTTCTTTGACAATGGACTGTGTTGTAAGTCTAATAAACCTTTTCCTCCCTGAGTTGGTTTTGGTCAGTGTTTTGGGGAAGCAGACTCTATCAAGGCTCTTTGTGTGATATACTATGAATTAAGAATTTTGGGGAAGTGAAACCTTTTGTGCTTTACAATGATGCTGGTCAGCTGGGGCTGAAAAATCAGCTTTGAATAACAAGAGACCAGCATCATTGAGGTGAAATCTTCTGGGAAGTATTTCCTCAGGGTCAACACACAGAAGCTGTGGTCCAGAGGGGCCTATGCTCCAGCTCAAGCCAGAAGCAGGGCTTGGTAATGTAAGAGTCTCCTGCATGGTTCTGGTGTTGAAAGCATGAAGGGATCACAGAGAGAAGCTGTGGCTTGGCTCCCTAAGAATCCAGGAAAGGCCACTGGTCAAAGTGCAGCCTCGGTTTCACTGAAGACCCCCACAATTGCAGGGATCATGAAGAGAATCTGAGGCTTTGCACCCTGAGTGGCCAGAAGAGCCCATTGGTGAAGGTACAGCCTCAGTTTCAGTGGAGACCCCTGCATATTGGAGATGCCAGCTCCATGAGATGACCACCAAGGGCAGGGCCAAGTCTGGAGTGGAGCTGGCTTGAGCCTACCTGATGAGCTGTTTATACTGTAGACAGCAGAGCCAGAGAAGTGGAGCTGCCTAAGCCCTTTGGAGCCCAGAATATCATGAATGAATCTCATATGTCTAGCCTTGAGCTACTTTGCTGAACTTCAATTTTGCTTAAGTGTACCCAATTCTTCCCTTTTGAAATAAGGCAGTACTTAACTTGTTCTGGATTTTACTGGAGCCCATAGCCAAAAGACTTAAAAGAGACTTTGAACTTTTAAAGTGTGTTGATTTTTAAAGACTGTGAGACTTTTAAAGTTATACTGTCTGATGTTGTAACATTGTATCTTAAGACAAGAAATAGAAAGGTTGTGGTTTAATAGTGATGAATTTGTACTCAAGTTGACAAGGGGCCAATTGTGCTGGACAGCTTTAGTTGTCAACTTGACACACCTCGGTGGAGGGAACCTCAATTGAGGAATTTTCTTCATTGGATGGCCTGTGGCCATGTCTGTGGGGTATTTTCTTGATTGTTGAGTAATGTGGGAGGGACTCTGGGCAGTGCCACCCCTGGGCAGGTGGTCCTGTGTTGTATAAGAAAGCAGGCTGAGCACAGGCCAGAGGAGCAAGCTGGTAAGCAGCATTCCTCCGTGGTCTGTGCTCCAGGTTCCTGCCCTGAGCTCCTGCCTTGGCTTCTCTTGATGCTGGACTGTACTGTAAGGCAAATAAACCTTCTTCTCTCCAAATTGCATTTGGTTAGTATTTTTATCACACTAGAAAGTAACTAAGACTTTTTTAACTTTTGAGACAGGACATCAGACTTTCTTCTATAGCTGAGGATAACCTTGAACTCGTGATTCTCTGGCCACAGCTAGCTGTAGGATTTCACTCAAGAAGTCTGAACAGGAATGTCAATCATTTTGAAGGTTAGAGGCAATCAGGGTCACAGAGAAACCCAGTGGGAACCTTACTGAATCTTGATCTGAACTAGGCTGGTCCAGCCCAGAGATGGAGAAGCAGAACTGAGACATTTGTCACAGTGGTTCAGAAAAACTCAGGCAAAAGTTGTCCAAACTTCTGGGGTGTGGTGTTACTTTGGCACTTAAGACTGGAGGGTGGGGGCAGCTGTGGTGACTCTGAAGGTCTCTGGTGACAAGATTCCAGAGACAAGAAAAGCATTTTCTTTCCTCAAAATTCTAATTCCATCCAGGAGCCCCTTTGGGGTAGGGCATAAGCCAAACCCTCTGCCCACTGACCCTGGCCTTATAAACTAATGTCCCTGGCCTTATGCACTAATGTCCCTGGCCTCAGTTTCCTGCCCTTCTCAGGGTTCAGCCTCAAGCTGGGCATGCAGCAAGCTGTCTATATGAACTGTCATCTCCACGTTTTCTTTCTTCACTGCTCTGCTAAACCTCCCATGAGAATAAGACACTGTCTTGCTGAGCTGGGAGTCTAGCCAGTTCTGTACAAATGCTGTTGATTAGTCTGGGTGACAGTGACCAGCAGTCGTGAGCAGCCCATGCCTGGCAGCAGAGCTCCACTGTCCTGGCTCTAGGTCTCCAGGAGTGAGATGACTGAGAGAGAGACTAACTTCAAGTCTATCTTTGTTTCAGAGACTGTGCCACATAAAGCAGCTTTGAGGGGTTCAGAGCCAGCACCCTGGAGCTGCCTTTCTTCTCAAAGGCTGCCGATGCAAGTGAGGACCAGTTGTGGGGAGGTAGGACTAGTCCTGGGGTAGGCGTGCAGATGACCCACATGAATAATGCCTTGTCAGATGCGTCCCAGGCTGCCACGATAGTTATGGCAGCTTCAATTGGGAGACCATTTGCAAAAAACAGAATCTGGCTTAGCCATCATGTAGCTGGCCTCCGGCACCTTGCAGGTGGAGACTTGTGTGCCACTATGTTTGCTTTAGAAGCCCAACTCACACTTGGTCCTAGAGTAAGGCCCTAGATAAGGCTTGAGTTTGATTCCTAGCAACATACAGCTACACACACAAGATTTGAGCTGGGTATAGTGGCTCAAGTTTATAGCACTGGAGAAGCTGAAGCAGAAGGATTCCTATGAGTTTAGGCTAGCCTGGGCTATAGTGGAAGACTCTTATCTCAAAAAAAAGAAGAAGGAAGGAAGGAAGAAAGAAAGAAAGAAAGAAAGAAAGAAAGAAAGAAAGAAAAGAAAGAAAAAGCCAAAAGCTGAAAAGAAGCTCAGCTAGCCTGGGGGAGACTAAGGAGGCCCCCACTTCACTGTCTAGACAGACAGGACTCAGGGTGGCCACAAGGGGTGCTTTAAGCTTCAGGGCAGGGGGAAGCATACCACACTGCTGGCTGTAGACCCCTGCCCTGCAGAGCCACCCTAGCCCTTGGACTCTGGCTGCCCAGCTCCTGCTGGCACTAACTCGAATCTCACTGGTGATCCACTTGTGTGGTCTTTCTGCACAGCTTTTTCAAAGAGGCAAATGTCCTTGCCAGCTGAAGGCATCCGGAGCTGTCTGGTCCTGCCCAGCTCCTGCCCCGTCTGTCTGCGGTAGAGGTGGGCAAGAATCTATGTGGCTGGGACCTCAGATGTGGTGAGTGACCACCTTAACTCCCAGGTGCATGCCGTTGGCTGACCCACTGATGGGCAGGTCCTGTCAAGCCTTGGTTGGCATGCTGGGTATCTTCCTCAGCCCACCCACCTGCACCAGCCTTGTGACCAGCAAAGTTATATTGGATTGGGTTGTTTCTTATGTTAAAAAAAAAACAACAGCTACAGACACTCAGATTATCACCAGGTATGTGCAGGCACTTGGGCATTTCTTCATGTGTGGCTTTGTTGAGGTCTGAACAAATGGAGACGAACAGGCCCTTTCCTGCCTCTGAGGTCCTGCCTGTGGCATCTTCTCCCCTCAGCTCCCATCCCCCAGGGTCAACTTCAGAGGTACAAGAAAGTGTGGATACTCTCCCCTATTCTCCTAGTCCCTTCTTCCCAGAAGACTTTCTTCCTGATGTGTGGGAATAATGATGACCAAATCTGCCCTTTAGAGGCTCCCTGTGTGTGTACAGAGCTTCCTGTCTGTGGGATGTTCAGAGATCACTAACTCTGCGTGGAGCTCTCTGGCTGTGCTGACTTCCGTGACCCTGTGCAGAACTCCCTGGTTCTGTGCAGCCAACCAAGTTCACTAGACCAGCATTGGATGGGCTACTGGTAAACTGCTGGAATTCAGGCGAGATAATCCTGCTGACCCCTAGATTCTTTCCTGAGGAGTATGTGTTATGTACAGGATCCAGGGACCCCAACCTCATCTGAGCTAGAAGATGCTGCCTCAGGGGCTAGGTCAAAGGTAATGAACAGCAGTATGTGAGCCTTCACAGTGACAAGGATACCTTCAGAAACTGTCTCTGAGGTGGCATTGTGGGGTCAGCACCCTGCAGGCGGGCCAGGCCTTTCTACCTTGGGAAACTTGCAGAAGTTTCATTTTCCCAGCCAGGGCAAAAATGGATCTGGCTCTCCAGGAGGCCTGAATGTTCCAGAAGGGATTTGGAGAGCCAGTTCAATTTCCTGCTTAGAAGAAGATTTGGCCCCTCCGCAGGAAGAAGGGTGTCTCCTGGCTTCGTCAAGGTTGCTAGGATGGGGATCCTGGTCTGAAGGCCGTAGCTAGGCCTCCTCTGAGTATGAACATGGCCAGCCTCTGTGGGTGATCTCTTCTCCTTTCTCCTCCTGTCCCTTGTCCAGGCCTTCTGTCAGACCCTCCCTGCTATCTCCACTATGCCACCACAGCCACTCCCTAGAAATAGCTCTCTTCAATCTTCCACAAGCTCCCAGTGGCCCAGCTGGTGTAGGGAGCTTGCCTCAACCTGGGCGCTTCTGGAAACTGGGTTCCCCACTTTTACCTCTAGGCAGACCTCCACCCGTTCCCCATGTCTCTATCCCCTCCCCAGATCTCCTATGGCTCCCTCCAGTCCCCATCCTGAGACTCCATGTCTCTATCCCCTCTCCAGATCTCCTGTGGCTCCCTCCGGTCCCCATCCTGAGACTCCATGTCTCTATCCCCTCCCCAGATCTCCTGTGGCTCCCTCCGGTCCCCATCCTGAGACTCCATGTCTCTGTCCCCTCCCCAGATCTCCTGTGGCTCCCTCCGGTCCCCATCCTGAGACTATCAGCGTAGTTGCTCACCTTTCCTCTGCCTCCTCTCTCCAGGTGTCCATGACAGCAGCTTCTCTAAAACTCCCCCATAGCTTCTGGGGTAGGCGATGCTATGGCCAGCCCAAGATTAAGGTCTCTTCTGTTTCCAACTGAGGACTGTACCACACCCTGGCCCCCATGGGGATCTGTGTCTGCAGTCAGGTATCATCCATGTTACTGCTGCAAGGGTCACAAGTTTCAAATCTACCCAAGACCACACCACAGCCTGGGACTTCCTCTTTCCTGTCTTGCTTTCTCTCTCTAGCTTGGGTGCAGACCCCAGGGCCTTACACATGCTAGGTAAGTGCTGTACCACGAGGCTGTACCCCTAGCACTTTTTGACATTTTTTAATTTATATTTTTTTTTGTCTTTTTGAAACAGGGTCTCTTTGTAGCCCCAGTTGGCCTGGAACTGACTATGTAGACCAGCCTTAAACTCACAGAGATCAGCCTGCCTCTGCCTCTAGAGTGCTGGGATTAAAGTCATCCACCACCATGCCTAGCAAAATTTTCTTATTTTTTTTAAATATTTTTTTATTTTTGTTTTATGCTTGTGAGTGTATTGTCCACCTGTAAGTAGGTGCACCCGTGTCATATAATGCCTTATAGAGGTCAGAAGAAGAGTGTCAGATCCCCTGCAACTGGAGTTACAGACAGTTGTTAGTTGCCATGTAGGTGCTGGGAACCAAACCTGAGTCCTGTGCAAGAATAGCCAGTGCTCTTAACTGCTGAACCATCTTTCCAGCCCAGAAATTTTGTTATTTTGGAGACAGGGTTTGGATAAGAATCGTCTGGGCTAATCATTGCCTCTTACAGGGAACTGCACACAGCCTGCAGTCCACAGCAGGGAGGAACTAGAAGTCCCTAGGAGACAGAGGTTACCACAGAGAGAAAAATGTTTAGCCATAGCCAGCCTGTTATACCAGGGAACCAGAGGCCTGCAAACATGAAGTCTGTTCAGGGACAGGTGGGGAGGGCATTGGGAGTGAGGGATCAGGAGGCAGGAAGGTGAGTATTTCTTATTTCTACCTCTAACTGGACTCCTCAGTCTGAGATTAGCCTGTCTTAAATCCATTAGGGGAGAAAGAGTATTTGGTGGTGGAATTTGTCCCAAGGCAGGGATGAGGTACTACATGAGGGTAACCCCTCTACCCAGCCACTATCACTATGGCCACCTCCCAGGGAACCCCTGTGAGTCAGACCCTAGGGATGGTCTAGTCCCTTGGGATGGCTCTCCATCAATCACCCCCTAGAAGGGACCTCTCCAGGGACAGGACCCCAGGCTTACCTGTCCATCTCTATCCCTGTCCCTCTTTCCCTGCTGTCTCTCACCAGCCTACCTCGTCCTCTATGGCCACAGTGCATTCCACACCTGTTGTCTCTTCGAGCTATCTCCATGCTCCAACCGCTGGCTCAGCTGTGCTGGTTAAACTAGAGACTCCTAAAAAGAAGCAACCCCCCGATGATGAATTACTTTCATCGGATTGACCTGCGACCATGTCTGTGAGTCTTTCTTTCTTTTTTTTTTTTGGTCTTTTTGAGACAGGGTCTCCCTGTAGCCCCAGCTGTCCTGGAACTCACTCTGTAGACCAGGCTGGCCTCGAACTCACAAAGATCTGCCTGCCTCTGCCTCCCAAGTTCTAGGATTAAAGGCATGCGCCACCACGCCCAGCGAGTCTTTCTTTTCTATTATTTTTTATGTGTATGAGTATTTTACCTGCATGTATGTAAGTGCACCAATGTTGTGCAATGCCTGCAGTGGTCAGAAAAGGCTGTAGCATCCCCTAAAGTTGGCATTACAGATGGTTATTGGCCACCCTGTGGGTGCAAGGAATTGAACCTCGGTCCTCTGCAAGAGCAGCCGGTGCTCTTAGCTGCTGAGCCATCTCTCCAGCCCCATTGAAGCGTTTTCTTAATTGGTAACTGATGTATGAGGGCCCAGCTCATTGTGGGTAGTGCCATCCCATGGCAGGTGGCTCTGGGGTATATAAGAGAGATAGCTGAGCCAGACATGATGACCCATGCCTTTAATCACATCACTTGGAAGGTAGAGGCAGGTGGATCTCTGTGAGTTCAAGGCCCTGGTCTATATGGTGAGTTCAAGGCTGGCTTGGAGTATAGGGAGACCCTGTCAAGAAAAAAAAGAAGGCTAGCTGAGCAAACCCAGGATACAAGCCAGGAAGCACTCCTTCATGGTTTCTGCTCCAGCTCCTGCCCTGACTTCCTCACAATGGACTATGATTGGGACATAGAAGTCAAATCAAGCCTCCCCTTCCCAAGTTGCTTTTGGTCACTGTTTTAACTCAGCAACAGACAGCAAACTAGGACACCAGCTTTACATCCTCTGCAGAGTGCCACCTTCCCTCCCTGAACCCTGGAAGCCCCTCCACACTCCTCCTTGGTATATGACAGGGCCACTAGGAGGCCCTAGTGGCTTCAAGATGGATGAGGCTTACCTCCCAGGAGAAGGGACACCCACAGACTGATGAGGACAGGAAGGGAGAAGGAAGTTGAGAGGCTGAGGGTACTAAAGGCACAGTCTGGAGACTGGCCTTGGGTCTTCATGGCCATGGTCCATCTGAGATGATTCCCATGAACCTCCAGACACTTGTGTTCTGTCAGCCCTGCCCTGCTCCAGCCCTCCCTCCCTGTGCCAAGCCCAGGTCCATCCCTCTCCATCTCAGGCCAGGATCCTCAGGAGCAGAGCACTGGCCTCCTCAGAGCTTAGGATGGCTTTGCAAGGACCTGGTCCTTGGCAAAGGGTTTTCAAGCTTGAATCTGGGTAATTTAGCACCCTCCTTCCAACCCCCAACCTCTGCCCTTCCAAGTTCTTCTCTCCCTCCCTCCCTTCTTTTTCCTTTCCTTTCCTTTTCTTTTCTTTTCTTTCCTTTTCTTTTCTTTTCTTTTCTTTTCTTTTCTTTTCTTTTCTTTTCTTTTCTTTTCTTTCTGTTAACAGAATCTCCCTATATCCCCAGCTGGCCTTGAACTCACTATATAGACCAGGCTAACCTCAAGCTCATACAGATGTGCCTGCCTTGGCCTCCTGAGAGCTGAGATTAAAGCTGCATACCACCACACCCAGCTCCAAGTGCTTCTTTCTTTAAAATATTAAATCTAAAACTTTATAAAAAAACTACATGTTTTTGTAAAAGTGTACAACATGGTGTTGATACATCTGTACACAGTGAAAGGATTAAACCATGCAAATTCACAGTTGTCTGAATTACTGAGTGTAGGGCTGGAATGCTTTGAGTCTTCTTAGCAATGAGCAACCTTGCTACATTGTTACAACCACCTCTGAAACTATGTAGCCTTCCACCAACATCTTTCCCTTCTCTCCACTTCCCTGACTCTGGAAACCCCCACTGACTGATTTCCTTGGATAAATGAGCTCACATGGTAGTTACCGTTCTGCATCTGGATATTTCCACTTGCATAACGTCCTCCCAGTTCACCTATGTCACTGCAAATAACAGGATTTCCTCTTTTCAGGCTAAATACTATTCCAGTTATAGGGACCATATTTTCTTTACCCATTCTTCTGTTGTAGGACATTTGGGTGGATTCCATTTCTTGACTATTGTGACAAAAGTGCTACAATAAGCAGAAGTGCAGAGTCTTCTTGATATTCCTGTTTTACTTCCTCTGGATATATACCCAGAGTGGGGATCATGTCATAGTTGCTAGCTTTAGTGCTTTGAGGAACCCTCATAAAATTTCCATAATGACTGTAGGAATTTGCAATCGACTAAGAGTGTACAAGGTTCGATTTGTCCACACCCTTGCCAACACTATTTCCTGGCTCTTTCCAGGGTTACTACCCTAACAGGTGCAGGCAAAGTGCTGTTTTGATTGGCATTTCCGTGGCAAGGAATGCTAAGTGCTTGATCATCTCTTCTTCTGGGAACTATTCACAAGGGGTCTTCACCCATTTTCATGGGGTTGTTTGTCCTCAGGCCAGTGGCTAGCTTGACTTCCTTATGTATCTTGGGTATTAGCGTGTCAGACGTTTAGATTGCAGACATTTTCTCCCAGTCTACAGATTGTTTCTTAGCTCAGTTGACTGATTCCTTTTTGTATAGGAGCTTTTTAATTCAACCAAGTCCCATTTCTCTTTTTGGTTTTGTTGCCTGTGCAGTTATGGTTCTCTTTCTAAGGACTTTTCACAAATATACCTGCATGTTCTAAAACAGGGAAGGTGCTTAGGGAAAGCCCTATAGAAGTTCCTCAAAAACTAAATATAGAATTTCTGTAGCCTCTAGCAATTCCACTTTGGGGTATATTGCAAAAGAATTGAGAACAGTGACACAAAGGAATATTTGCACATTGTATTTATAGCAGCAATATTCACAACTGCCAAACTATAAAACAACCCCAGTATTTTCCAATGGGTGGAATAAATGAGTCAGTCCATTCATGTAATGGAATATTACTCAATCCTAAAAAGGAAATCCTGACCAAACTACAATATGAATGAAACTTGAGGATATTATTTTTTATTTTTAAATGATGATGATGGCTGTGAGTGTGTGACATATTCGTGTGGTCCATGTACCATGCCATGAGTTGAGTGTGGAATCCAAAGGACAACTTTTGGGAGTCAGTTCTCTCCTTCTGCCATGGGATTCAGGTTTGCAGAGCAAGTACTTTTTCCTACAGAGTCACCTTGCTGGTTTTTGAGGACATCATGTGAAAGGGAAATTAGCCAGTGATAAGAGCAGATGCTGTGTGGTGGCATCACTGGAAGTCTCTGAGTGTGTGGCTTATGCATTATTTTAAGAATAATTCTGGGGTCTGGAGAGATAGCCTAGCGGTTAAGAGCACCAATTGCTCTTGCAGAGGATCCGGGTTTGATCCCCAGCACCCACATGGTGGCTAAGAACCGTCTGTAACTCCAATTCCAGGAGAACTCCAGTTCCAGGGGAATCCAAGACCCTCTTCTGACCTCCACGGCATTGCATGACATAGGTGCACAAACCTACATGCAGACAGTACATTCATACACATACAAAAATCAATAAAATTAAAAAAAAATAATAATTCTGGAGCCGGGTGTGGTGGCGCATGCCTTTGATCCTAGCACTTGGGAGGCAGAGGCAGGCGGATCTTTGTGAGTTCAAGGCCAGCCTGGTCTATAGAGTGAGTTCCAGGACAGCTGGGGCTACAGGGAGACCCTGTCTCAAAAAGACCAAAAAAAAAAAAAAAAGAATAATTCTGAAGAAATACTTACAGTAGGCACTTGTGGACAGTATATGCAGCCATTATGATCATAGGGTTCAGATTTGCAGACCTGTGACCTATTATTGACCTTAAACAACGCCTACTGGGTGACCTTGGGCAGCTGCCTCAACTTCCGACCTTTGGGATTTTCATAACAATGACATCACAGGATTGTTGGGAAAATCAAAAGAGATAACATAGGAAGGGCTTTACCACAGCCTAAGATGCACTCTGGGAAGGAGACCTTCAAGAGTGCAGTGGGCCTAGGTCCAGAGCTGCCTGAGGTACCCTCTGGGCCTGGGTACACCCCTGTGCTCTTGGATGCTACAAGCAGGGCCTACCTGTGAGGACCCCAGTCCTGGCTGGCCGGGAAGCTGGCTCAGGGCAGTTATGGTGGGTGGGGTTCCAGAAAACAGGCTTCATGCTTGGTGGGAGCTGCTGCCCTAGCCTGGTTAACACAGCTCCTAGTGACCAGTGACTCACAGCCAGTTGCGTCAGATTAGGGAAATGGAAAAACCCCAAAAGGGCACATAAATATTTCCCTCATAACCCTCATTAGCCAGGTCCCTGAATGGCGTGAAAACTCTTAATTCCTTTCTGATAAGAGGGTAAGGGTGTCATATGTGTCTCTTCTTCTTGGGTTCCCGGTGGCTACTTGTAGGCCATGAGCTTGGAGTAGTGAGGTCTGTTTATACCAATCTGAGACCCTCTCTTGCTTTATAGGCAAAAGTTGATGATGATGATGATGATGATGATGATGATGATGATGTCAATGATTAATGATGTAAATAATGGTGATGGTGAAAGTGATGATGATGGTGGTGATGATAAAGGTGATGGTGGTGATGATGAAGGTGATGGTGGTGATGATGATGATGGTGGTGATGATAAAGGTGATGGTGGTGATGATGAAGGTGATGGTGGTGATGATGGTGATAGTGGTGATGATGGTGATGATGAAGGTGATGGTGGTGGTGATAATGAAGGTGATGGTGGTGATGATGAAGGTGATGGTGGTGGTGATGATGGTGATGATGAAGGTGATGGTGGTGATGGTGATGAAGGTGATGGTGGTGATGGTTGTGATGGTGGTGATGGTGGTGATGATGATGAAGGTGATGGTGGTGATGGTGGTGATGGTGATGGTGATGGGGCAGGGGAGTGGAGAGAAGGCATCAAACTCAAACAGCATTGTACTCAGGACTCACTCTTGGAGCATGGGTGGTAGTGAGGGAAAGAGCATCAGAGATCCTCCCAAATGCCCACCAGACACCAGGAGTGGTGGTGGGTCAGCAGCTGGGCACGGTTTGGGGAGCAGGCTGGGCCAGAGGTGAGAAATGTGGCAACTTCCATGGCATGAGTTAGCACTGATCTAGAGCAGGTGGGAGGACCTCTAGGTGGGACCCATGGGTGGGAATTGGTTAGGGGGGCTGACAGGAAGAGGGAGGGCAAGGAGCAGGAGGAGGTGGGAGATTGGCACATCCATGTGGTCCTGGGGGCTTCCAGTAGCACCCAAGAAGGCTGAGTGGAGGACTCTGCCCTCCCCAGTGCTTCCTGGTAGGAGTCAGGCTAGTGGCCAGGATGGGGAAGCACTTGGCTCTACCAACCCCACGACAGCCCAAGAGGAGTCCTCATGTCCCCAGACCCAGGCTCTGTCCCCAGGCAATTCCCCGAGATTGGTGAAAGCAGAGACAGCCTTCTGTCACATGCCAGCTGTAGGGGTTGGGAGGGTTAGCTGTGTCCTTGGAGAGGACAGGGTGTGGGCAGGGTCTGGTGACACTCATGGCAGGGCTGATGGTGAGGATGGTCAAGAGGCCAGAGCCTGAGGGATTCTTCCTGTTTTACCTATGATGTCCAAAGAGGCCTGGGCATGTCAGTTTCCCCACCAGTGAAGCAACAGGTCTTGACCCTGACTCAGAACTCCAACAATGGAGGCATGTCCAGTTTGACCACTGGGAGAGAGCCACCCACCTGCAGCCCCTCCCTCTCCTCTCAGCCACCATCAAGGAGCCTTGGGCTGGATCAGCAGGGTCTTGGCAGGAAACATTGCTGCAAACACTTGCTGCTGCTCTCTGTCACTCCCATCCTGCCTCTTCTACCTCCTGCTTCACAGTCCTGTTCCAGCCCAGAGCCCTGCACTGTGCACCGTGCATGCATGTGCCTTGTCCAGGCTGGGTGTAGTTGGCATCTCCTGACCCTCCCTGATGTGGTTTTCCCACACTGACCAGATCCAGCAGCTGCCGCCCTGGCCTTGCAAAAGGTGGCCTGCCCTGGATGCCTCTGCTCAGCAAGGGTTGTTTTGGTCTGGTTGCAGGAAACCATTAGCTAATAACTAATGGGTGAAAAATGTCCAGAATTTCATCATGACTAATGATACAGAGCTCCTACAACAGGTTATGAAGGAAAGCATCCGTGTCCCCAGGCAGGGTGACCAAGCCGTTGTCACTCATGCATCCCAGGACACTGGTCCACCTTGCCTCTCTGGCTCAGCTGCTCCGTGTCCAGGGCACTTCCCTGCAGATGGAAGAGGACTCACAGCCAGATGAGCTCAGCAAGGATGGATTTGCATGAACTTTGCCCTTCGCAACAGGGAGGCAAAGGCAGCCTCCACCTGACCATTCTGGGAGAAAGTGGTAGCCAATGCCGGCCCTCAGGCTGAGGGACACAGTCTGTTCTAGCTCCCTTCCTGAGAAGGCCGAGGACAACAGTGTCCTTGTTCCCACAGGAGCCAGAGGATGGTTCTTCTTGCCTGTCTAGACAGTAGGGCTTGCTCTGCCCTTCCATATATCATTTTAGCATGACTGACTTTCTGGGGCAATTGCAGAAGTGTGGTTCATTGGCTGGTGACTTCCCTTTTCTGACAGTGACATAACTGAACTGATGAGGCACTTCCCCTAAACGTACAACACAGAGCTACCCTGAAGTGGTTGAGAAGAGAGTGCTATTTTCTCAGTATTTCCAATTTCTTCCAGCTGATGGGCAGGATGATTATCACTGCCCAGGTTCTCAAGTGTCAGGAGCAGGCCCAGGTCACAGTGTCCCCACCTGAGGGGACCATCCACAAGCTGGGGAGTGGCTGCCAGGGCAGTGGATTCCACACTGGTCTTGAGGGTCCTGCCAGACCCCAGACAGCACCTGCTGCTATTTGTCTGACCGTCAGCCACATGGGCTTCCTGCCCCTGGGGAGAGGGTGAAGCCTTGCCAGGTGCACCCCAAGAAGGTGCGCGGGTCCAGCGAGAGACTCGGCTTTTTGGATTTGGCTTGGTGCAGGACTCATTGGAGGAGAGCCACATGCTGGACTCCTTCCCAGTAACTGGAGTCCTGGGACCTTGGGCTGAGAGAAGTCCAGGTCAGGTCACCATCAGACACACGGTTCCTCACATGTTTACATCCATGTCTCCTCACGCCTGACTGTGAGCAGCCTGGCTCCTATAGCCCTCTCCTTCACAGGTGTCCAGGGTCCTGAGTCCTTGCCTCCGTGAGGCTCCTTCCACCAGAACCTTCTGTCTTATGGGAGCTGCACAGATGTGGTTAGACCTTCACCTGCAGGGTGGAGTGGGGGGACAGATCCAGCACCCCACCTGCCTGGGCTCTCAGCCTCTCTCCATCCTGGCCCTGTAGCTCCCTTTGTTCTGGGAGGCAGAATGACATTTTTTTTTTGAGACATAATCTCCTGGAGCCCAGGCTAGCCTTAAAATCCCTGTGTAGCTGAGGATGACCTTGAACCCTGATCTGCTGCTGCTACCTGCCTAAGAGCTGGAATCACAGGTGTGTGCCACCACAGCGGACATGGAGTGGGGGTTGTGATTGCTTAGAAATCGATCAGGCTGTGCTGTCGGTGGCTAAATGCTCTTCTAGTCACTTAGGAGGAAACTTTCAACCCTTGGAAAATTACGTCCAGGAAGTACGGGAAGTTTCTGCCCTGGGGCTGTTTGAAATCTATTTCCTGGGTTGGTCTCAGTCTATAAGGAGAAAGCCTAGTTCTAACGACTTTTATTATAACCACTTCCGGGGGCCTTTAGCAGCCAGTAATACCTGTGCCAGACCGTCTTAGTGACATGAGTCACTGAGGTGGGGAAAGGAGGATATGGCCCTTCATAACAGGGGCAGACTCCAAGCCATGTATCCATAGAACACACAGCTCCTTCCAGAAAGCACAGCCTAGCCCTGTCTGCCCAGGTGAGAGCAGATCCCCTCCCCGCCCACCTTGGATAAACTCTTTTCAACGTGCCTGGCAGCAAAGGAAAGTTAAATACCAGCTAAACCATTAGAGCCCAAGATAATTGACCAGCCTGCCTGTGCAGGCCTAGGAGGGGCCCAAGCTTACTCAGGCCCAGCCTGAGCAGTGACCTTATCAGTTCCAGCTTGCAAGGTGACACTACCACCCAGCCTGCCTGTAACACCACTACTGATTCTTCTTTTCTGAGACAGGGTCTCAGGCTGGCCTGGAACTCTTGGCAGTCATCCTGTCTCAGCCTTGAGCCATGATGGCAGGCTCTTTTGGCTCTTCTCAACTGTATCCCTAACTGACCTGAGTCCTCCACTCAGGCATCTCCTCTGATTGAAGGAGAACTCTGACTCCCCTCTGTTACCCTCACTGTGGGCCCTGCTGTACCAGTGTTCCACACACCAACACACAGTGTTCCACACACCAACACACAGTGGTGTTCCATACACCAACACAGTGTTCCACACACCAACACACAGTGTTCCACACACCAATACACAGTGTTCCACACACCAACACACAGTGGTGTTCCACACACCAACACACAGTGTTCCACACACCAACACACAGTGGTGTTCCATACACCAACACACAGTGGTGTTCCATACACCAACATACAGTGTTCCACACACCAACACACAGTGGTGTTCCACACACCAACACACAGTGTTCCACACACCAACACACAGTGGTGTTCCATACACCAACACACAGTGTTTCATACACAAACACACAATGTTCCACACACCAACACACAGTGGTGTTCCACACACCAACACACAGTGGTGTTCCATATACCAACACACAGTGTTCCACACACCAACACACAGTGGTGTTCCACACACCAACACACAGTGGTGTTCTACACACCAACACACAGTGGTGTTCCATACACCAATACACAGTGGTGTTCCATACACCAACACACAGTGTTCCACACACCAACACACAGTGGTGTTCCATATACCAACACACAGTGTTCCACACACCAACCCACAGTGTTCCACACACCAACACACAGTGGTGTTCCACACACCAACACACAGTGGTGTTCCACACACCAACACACAGTGTTCCACACACCACCACACAGTGGTGTTCCATACACCAACACACAGTGTTCTACACACCAACACACAGTGTTCCATATACCAACACAGTTTTCCACACACCAACACAGTATTCCACACACCAACACACAGTGGTGTTCCATACACCAACACACAGTGTTCCACACACCAACATACAGTGTTCCACACACCAACACACAGTGGTGTTCCACACACCAACACACAGTGTTCCACACACCAACACACAGTGGTGTTCCATACACCAACACACAGTGTTCCACACACCAACACACAGTGTTCCACACACCAACACACAGTGGTGTTCCATACACCAACACACAGTGTTCCACACACCAACACACAGTGTTCCACACACCAACACACAGTGGTGTTCCATACACCAACACACAGTGTTCCACACACCAACACACAGTGTTCCACACACCAACACACAGTGGTGTTCCATACACCAACACACAGTGTTCCACACACCAACACACAGTTTTCCACACACCAACACACAGTGTTCCACACACCAACACACAGTGGTGTTCCATACACCAACACACAGTGGTATTCCATACAGCAACACACGGTGTTCCATACACCAACACACGGTGTTCCATACACCAACACACAGTGTTCCACACACCAACACACAGTGTTCCACATACCAACACACAGTGGTGTTCCATACACCAACACACAGTGGTGTTCCATACACCAACACACAGTGTTCCATACACCAGCACACAGTGTTCCAAACATCTGCACCCATGTTTTGAGACAATTCGGAAGTTAATTCTCTCTTTCCACTATGCGGGTCCTGGGCCATCAGACTTGGTGGCAATTGCCTTAAGCCACTAAGCCATCTTGCTAGACCCCAGTCTAGGATTTCTGATAAAAATTCAGTGAGTTGATACAAGCCATGGATTTTGGAGACTTGGGAACTAAAGGGAAGCAAAATATCTGTGGTTCCTTACATTGCTTCCATATTAAAGTATGGTATTATGGTTCTGTTTCACATAAATGATATCAAGATCACCTTAACACCAGGCCTGGTGGTACAGGCCTCTCTAATCCCAGCTACTTGAGAGGCTGAGGCAAGAGGACTGTAAATTAAATGCCAGGTGGGGCAACTGAATGAGACTGTCTCAAACTAAAAAATTAAAAGAAGGCTGGGGAGGTAGCCCAATGGTAAAACACCTCCTAGCATGCCCAAGGCCCAGGTTTGATCTCCAGTTTCATAGCCACAGAGATGAATGTCATAGGCTTGTGTGTGTGTGTGTGTGTGTGTGTGTGTGTGTGTGTGTGTGTGTGTGGCTCAGAGAACAACTTATAAGAGTCAGTTCTCGCCTTCTACCATGTGGGTCCTAGGGATTGAACTCAGGTCAACAGGCTTTACCCATTGAGCCATCTGGCTACCACTCCTTTCTTTTTCTTAGTGTGCTACCAGAACACAGATAGTTACATGTATGCCTTTGTTATGTTTTCACCGATGAGCAGAACTATACATACCAAACTTTTGAAAGCCCGTACACCCCTGGTGGTATGTAGAGAGGGTCTCACCCCCCTCCCCCAGTAAAGGCACAGTGTGAATCCGCACAGGGAGTGGCGAGGGCTCCTGTGGGTGTCTGGCTATGGTGGGTATGGAAGACCTGTGCTCAGGACAGTCCAAGGTGTTTTCCTTATACCAGAAAGAAGAAGCGTTTCAGACCAACCATATCTGGTGTCTGGGGACAGTGTGGATAGTCCCCACTCTGCTCAGCAACTGGGACTCAGGGGAGAACAGTCCTCTGTCTAGAGATGGGGTCCACTTGGGCTCACCTGCCTGTTCTCCAGCTGGATCCTAGAAGGCCAGATGTGGGGTTCCTGTGTCAGGTCGTGGGAGTCCTGGAGTCAAGGTATGGAGTTCCTAAGTCAGAGTATGGAGTTACTAGGGTCAAGGAATGAGTTCTGAGGTCAGAGTGTAGGAGTCTCTGGATCAGGATATAGGGCTCCTAGAGTCAGGGTGTAGACATTTCTGGGTTGGGGTGTGAGGGTGTAGCCTTGGGCAGGGAGTGCCCTCTTTTTTTTTCTCCCCAATTTATAGGCATTTTTTTTTCAAAGCCAATTTTTATTGAAGCTTTATGCATTTCATACAAAATTTCCAATCAAATTTAGACCCGTGCCCCCTTCCTTGCCCCCTACCCCACCAGAGCTCACGCATTCTGCCAAACTTGTCTTTCATCTTTTTCTCAGTTCCTTTTTAAAATTTTCGATGCAGAACTTTACTGTTTCAAGCAGAGGTTCACCACTTCAGTCAGTTCTTTGACCCAGTCCTTCTGTTGCTGCTGTTTTTATTGTTGTTGTTGTTGTTGTTATTCCTTCCAATATGCATCACTCCAAAATATGCACATATGCATGTCACATATATCATAGGTTTTAGCAGCTTCAGCTTATGATTTTTTTTCTTTATTAGGCTGAAAGATGTCATGTTTGAAGGCTCTTCCTTGGCAAGCCCAAACCACCATCAGTTCTGCCCTTGTGCTCCACACTGGGGTTTTCCCTTCCCATGGTCACCAAATAAGGTCCAGTAAGCACCGTGTCCTGTCTTGATCTTTCTGTACTGGTCTCCATGATACAGCCTGGGTAGTCCAACACTGGCGGTCTATACTCTGAAGAGGCTGAAACCGCAGTAGTAGCTCAGTCTACAAGCTGGATGTCTCAGCAGTCCCCACCTGGCACTGAAGGTTTGGAGGATTCTTGGAGAGACATTGAGTCTTCATTCCATATTGGAAGGTTGAAAAGCTGTGTCTCATGTCTTTGAAGGATGGCAAAAGCAGTGGCAGCCTCAGGTTAGCTACATTTGCCAGTAAGATAGGCAAAACAACTGTGCTCTTTTTTTTTTTTTTTTTTTTTTTTTTTTTTTTTTACTTTTTGTCTTTTTACTAAGATCTAAGTTTTTATACCTGAAGTACAATTTCCTTACTATATTATTTATTCTGGTTATACATTCTTTTGGATGTTTAAGGCCACACAGCCCAGATTAATAACGAGGTTTTTGTTTTCTCAAGGTCATTGAGGATGTTCAGATCACTCAGGTTTTGGAGGGGGGAGGGAGCCCGTGGCTCATTTTGGCTTTTCATTTACCAGTTCCATCCACTCGAGTACAAAGTCAGGCTTCCCCTTCTGAAGCATGAACAGACTTTCCTCTTTATAGACTAGATACTAGGCGAAGTCCCATTAGTGGATCTCCAAGACCTCCCTGCACAGGAAGACTGGTGACTCACATTTGCAGGACATTTCTTTTCTTTTCTTTTCTGTTTCTTTTTTTTTTTTTTTTTTTTTTTTTTTTTTTTTGTGTTTATTTGAGACAGGGTCTCCCTATAGCCCCAACTGTCCTGAAACTCACTCTATAGACCAGGCTGGCCTTGAACTCACAAAGATCTACCTGCCTCTGCCTCCCAAGTGCTAGGATTAAAGGCGTGTGCCACCACGCCCAGCTATTTGCAGGACGTTTCAAGAGATGCCCCCATTCATAGTCTCCTTAGTTGACCTCTGAGGGCAAGGAACAAAGTTATCCCTTAAGAACCTCAGCCAAATTGGTATGGGCATTAATTATGGTCATTAAGCATCCAGAAAGGAAGTGCCCTCTTATGGCAGGTGACCCCTGACATGTTCACCTGACTATCTGGGGTCTTCCCCTGCCATCCCTATCCCCCTGAAATGGCAGCAGTATTTCGGGGGCTTCTCTGCCCCAACAACTCTTAGCTTGGCTTGCTGTAGTCCAATCCTCACCCTGGGGCTTCCAGTAGCTGAGGTGCTCAGGAAAAGGCAAGTGGTAGGAAGCCATCATGAGCTGTCTTGAAAGCCAAAGAGGGAGAGCTTAGAAAACCATCAGTCGGGGGCTGGACAGATGGCCTAGCGGTTGGGAGCACCGACTGCTCTTGCAGAGGACCCGGGTTTGATCCCCAGCACCCACGTGGCGGCTGAGAACTGTCTGTAACTCCAATTCCAGGAGAACTCCAGTTCCAGGGGAATCCGACACCCTCTTCTGACCTCCTCGGCATTGCACGACACGGGTGCACAGACTTACATGCAGACAGTACATTGATACACATAGAAAAAAAAACCATCAGTCGTGTCTTGAGTGATCCCTCCGTCCTCTGAGTGGGCCCAGCATGGTGGCTATCGAAGGTGGGGTTAGGTTAGGCCTGTGTGTACAACCCACCCCATCCCTCCCACTTCCTGGGCTGTGGTGAGGGTGTAGAGATGGTCCCCAGGCTGCCATCATGGGACCTTGTGGCAGGGCTCAAAGTGGTCTCCCACAGGAAGTTTGTGAGCAGGGGCCTCTGGGCCACAATGGAAAAGTCCACTGATAAGGCTCCTTCCTCCTGCTCCCACGGTGGAGGCCAGGCTGTCCCAAGCTTCGAGGATGTGGCAGAGTCACATGGGAGGCAGATGTGACTGTGGAAAATTCCAGGTCCTGGGAAAAGCATTTGTTCTTCTGGGTCTGGGAGGCCCAGACCCCCAGCCCAGTATTTCTCCTTCATCTCCTCTCTTTCTGGTCCAGCGGGGAGGAAAAGGCTTTGGAGGCCCCTGGAGCCACGATGAGGACAGCAGACGCCTGCGGGAAAGACCGCTCTGATGTTCCAGGCCGCAGGAATGAGGCTCTACAACCTAGCCACAGATGGAGCCTAGGGTTGTTTATAAAGTCCTCATAAATAGATAGATGTGCATCTGTGGTCACTTGAGAGCCCAGAGTCAACCGGCCACCCATGCCAGAAGGAGCCCCTGAGCTGCTGCCTGCGCTGCTCACCACTTCCTGCTATGGTGTGTTCTGGAAGCATTTAAACACCCACACATAGGACTCACACAGCCATCACCAGCCTCTGCAGGTGCCACCCCTAGCCTACTGAGGTTACTTGAGATTAAATCCTGGGTTCCTCTGACCTCCCCCACTCCTCCTGTAGTGCCCGAGGTCTCTGCACACTCTAAACAGTGCAGCTGTGCCATCGCATCTACTGGGAGCTATTTCCAGGGCCACTTGACCTATGGCTCGTGTCTGAGTGAGCTCAGGACTTGGAGTATGGCTGGTTCTGTTTCTTTTTTCCTGAGTTCTGCTTTGGATTGAGGAAGCTGGGCCCTGTCCTGACCCCACATCCATGTAGGTGTCTCTCAACTGCTGTGGATGTTACAACCCTGTGTCTTGGGAGCTGAATATTGCAGGCCAACATCTGAAAGGTGGCTTTGCTGTTTCAGTTCCACAAATGAAAGGAACAGAAAATTTACTACTTTACCCCCTTGTGGTAGAGCCAGTGGAGATGTAGCCCTCCTGCTCACGAGGCAAGCTAGGCCTGCTCTGCCACTGAGCTACACTGCTGGCCCATGTTTACCATTTTCGTTTGTTTACTTATTGATTGACAGGTTTATTTATTTATATTTTATGTGTATGAGTATATTGTCTGCATGTATGTAAGTGTACCCATGTCATGCAATGCCCAAGGAGATCAGAAGAGGGTGTCAGATCCCCTGGAACTGGAGTTACATATGATTGTTAACTGCCACGTTGGTGCTGGGAACTCAATCCAGGTCCTCTGCAAGAGCAGCCAGTGCTCTTAACCACTCAGCCATTTCTGCAGCTCCAGAGACAGGGGTGGTTTTTTAAATAAATGTTTTAATATTTTATTTTTATGTGTATGAGTATATTGTCTGCATGTAAGTGCACACATGTCATGCAATGCCTGGGAAGGTCAGATCCCCTGGAACTGGAATTACAGATGGGTTGTTAGCCACCATGTGGGTGTTGGGAATTGAACCCGGGTCCTCTGCAAGAATAGCCAGTGCTCTTAACCTCTGAGCCATCTCTCCAGACTCAAAGAGGGTTTTATGTGGCCCAGACTGTATAGCTGAGAATGGCCTTGAACACCTGAGCTTCCTTGTTTCTACCCCCAAGTGCTGAGATTACAGGTGTGCTCACCACGGCCAACCAAACTGGCCATTTTATTTTATTTTAAAGTTATTTTTAACTTTTTTTTTCATTTTTATTTATTTATTTTCTATGTGTATGAAAGTACTGTCTGCATGCAGGTTTGTGCACCCATGTCGTGCAATGCCGCGGAGGTCAGAAGAGGGTGTCAAATTCCCGTGGAACTGGAATTCTCCTGGAATTGGAGTTACAGATGCCTCTCAGCCACCATGTGGGTGCTGGGAATCGAACCTGGGTCCTCTGCAAGAGCAGTCGGTGCTCTCAACCGCTAGGCCATCTCTCCAGCCCCAAATTGGCCATTTTATTTTATTTTATTTTATTTTATTATTATTTTTTTTGTCTTTTCGAGACAGAGTCTCCCTGTTAGCCCCAGCTGTCCTGGAACTCACTCTGTAGACCAGACTGGCCTTGAACTCACAAAGATCCACCTGCCTCTGCCTCCCAAGTGCTAGGATTAAAGGCGTGCGCCACCACACCAGGCTCAAATTGGCCATTTTAAAGTGTACAATTCAAGTGCATAGACAAATGGCCCAGAAAATAGGAGCACTGGCTGCTCTTCCAGCGGACCTGGGTTGTTTCTAGAACTTACGTGGTGGCTAAGAGCCAGTTCCAGGGGATCTGATGCCCTCTTCTAGGTCCTGTAGGCATTGCACATGGTGCACTTATATGCAGGCAAAATACTCAGAGACATAAAAATTAAAATTTTTATTAAAAATAAACATTTAAAAAGTGTACAGTTTAGGGACTGGGGAGATGGCTCAGAGGGTACAGCACTTGCCTCACAAGCGTGAGGACCTGAGCTCTGATCCCAGCACCCACATAACTGCCGGGCGGGTTTGGTGGCTGACCTGTAATCCCAGCCCTCCGGAGCTGGGGACAGAGGATCACCAGGAGTAAGCTGGAGTTCTAAGTTCAAGTGAGAGACTCTTCCTCAAGTATATAAGATGGGGGAGTGATCCGGGGGGGCAGACATCAGCCTCTGGCCTCACCAGTACTTGTAGGCACATACACACACACGTATAGACACATGTGCACTGACATACACATGCACATCGATACATGCATGCAGTCATACCATACACAAAAGTGACACATGGCTGTGTCATTGTCACACCATCTGCTTCTTGGCCCTGTGGATCCACCTGTCCAGAGCACAAAAATCATTTGGGAGTTGGGTGGCTGGAGAAGTGCATCCCGGTGCTTGTCAGGAGCGCAGTACGTGGACATTTCAGTGAGCGGGTTCCTGGTGCTTGTCAGGAGCGCTGCACGTGGACATTTCAGTGAGCGGGTTCCTGATGCTTGTCAGGAGCGCAGTACATGGACATTTCAGTGAGCGGGTTCCTAATGCACCGCCAGCCCTTCCTCGGGCTCCTGATTGCTTTCACAGGCTGAGGGGACCTTGGGAGGGCTGCCTTGCTCACCACCTGGTGCCTCTGTCAGGTGATGCTCCAAGTGGGCTGGGGCAGGGCCTCCTTCTCCTCCTCCTCCTCCTCCTCCTCCTCCTCCTCCTCGTCCTCCTCCTCCTTCTCCTCCTCCCCGTCTTTCTCTGTCCCTCCACACTGGTTCATCCTAGTATGTGCCAGTAATTCCTGCAACAACTATAAACATTCCACAGAAGACCATGTCTTTGACGAGAATAGGAAAGAATGAAGGGAAATGCAAGAGCGGCCTGGGCTTGTCCTCACCCTGTTCTTTCTAACTACCCGTAAACAACAAGAAGTATTATCCAAGTCCCTTTGGTCTTCATAGCACACATTCCTGTTACCCATGAAGGAAGGACCAGGAAAAGCAGAATGGGCATGAACAGTGTCCACCCAGGGTACCATCAGGATGGAGCAAAAAGAGGTCCCCATGAGCTGATCAGGGTAGAGAGCCTGGAAAAGTCAGAAGTGAGTGCAGGCATCACAGGACTGGCTGGAGGGCCCTCACCCTGCAGGACTGTCCCAGGGCACCAATTCTGTTTCCTAGTGCAGCTGGGACCCAGGGACAGGACCTTTCCCTTCAAGCTGTTTTTTGGTATTTCTTGAGAACAGTCCACTCTACTGCTGCCAGAGTGGTAGTAGAAGCCAATGTTCTGGGTTCTATTTTTTTTTAAATATTTTTTTTATTAATTTTTATTTATTTCTGTATGTGTATGAATGTACTGTCTGCATGCAAGTCTGTGCACCCGTGTCGTGCAATGCCGCGGAGGTCAGAAGAGGGTCTCGGACTCCCCTGGAACTGGAGTTCTCCTGGAACTGGAGTTTCAGACGGTTCTGGGCCGCCATGTGGGTGCTGGGGATCGAACCCGGGTCCTCTGTAAGAGCGGTCGGCGCTCTTAACCGCTAGGCCATCTCTCCAGCCCCTCTGGGTTCTATTTTTAAAAAAATCTTGGGGCTGGAGAGATGGCTCAGCAGTTAAGAGCACTGACTGCTCTTGCATAGGACCCAAGGTTCGATTCCCAGCGCTCACATGGCGGCTAAAAACCATCTTTAAGCCAGGCGTGGTGGTGCACGCCTTTAATCCTAGCACTTGGGAGGCAGAGGCAGGTGGATCTCTGAGTTCAAGGCCAGCCTGGTCTACAGAATGAGTTCCAGGCCAGCTGGGGCTATAGGGAGACCCTGTCTCAAAAGTAAAAAAAAAAAAATCTTGCAGCTGGAGAGATGGCTCAGTGGTTGAGAGCACTGACTGCTCTTGCAGAGGACCCAGGTTTGATTCCCAGCACCCACGTCTCAGCTAACAACCATCTATAACTCCAGTTCCAGGGAAGCCAATGCCCTCTTCTGATTGATCTCTGTGGGCATTGCATGACATGGGTGCACTTACACCCATACAGGCTGCAGGCAATACACTCATACACATAAAAAAAATAAAAATAAAATATTTTAAAACTCTTTCAGGCTGGGCACGTGGCTCTGTGCACAGGGAGTCAATGTGGGCCTCACATCACCACTGGATTTGGAGTTTAGGAGACAACAGCCTACCTATTTGTTCCTGAATCCTGTGACATCTTGGATAGCTGGAGTCTGGCTCAGGCATGACAGGAGGGAATTTGGTGGCCAGTAGAAGCAGTTCTGCAGCACTTTCCTTCACGTGATGAAGGATGCTCAGCCGCAGGTGCTTCTGGGACACCGGGGCTAGTGAGGTGAGTGTGTGCTACTTGCCAACTCCAGAAACAAGCTGGGGACATGGTGGAGAATGGCTGCTGAGAGCGCATTGATTTGCAAGATCTAGGGGTCCCATGCCTCTTATTAGCCACACAATCAGGGAGGAAGCAATGGGTGGGGGATAGCCACCCACAGTGTGGGCCCTGTGTTCTATGTGATGGTGGGGGCTCCAGTGGACTGCTTCCTGCTCCGTCTGAAGCACATGGTACTGTGTGGCCTGGGGTAAGCTTCCTGGAGGTTGGCTGCTTCACTCACAAGGCCGCAGTAGGCCCTAGAACCTGCATATTTCAAATAGTTTCTGGTCTTCATTCCCCAGACTCAGCTCTAGACATCCTGAAAGGGACATGCACGATCGGGGCATGCTGGGCATGTGCTGGTGGCCTGGCACCTGAGCCATGACCACCAGCAGTGACAGCCTCAGGCTTAGCCTCTGTAGTCAGTGCCTCGGGACTGGGGGAATCTCCTGTGGAGAGTGTCAGTGTCTCTCCTTGTGGAGAGTGTCAGTGTCTCTCCTTGTGGAGAGTGTCAGTGTCTCTCCTGTAGAGAGTGTCAGTGTCTCTCCTGTGGAGAGATGCTGCCTCGGTAGTAGGAGAATCACCTGGCTTTCTGCTGTTCTCACTCCTCTCCAAGCCATAGGCCTCAGAACATCAAGGCAGCATCTCTCCACAAGGTTTATTTTCATCACGGCCTCAGTTTACCCTACTATAAAATGAGGGTGCTGAGCTCTAAGTCTCATCCATCCTGCTATTCCTAAGAATGTGGGACTATCCTGTAGCTGCTACTGCTTTTGCCATCCTTTAAAGACATGAGACACAGCTTTTCTTTTTCTTTTTCTTTTTTTGAGACACAGCTTTTCAACCTTCCAATATGGACTGAAGACTCATGTCTCTCCAAGAATCCTCCAAACCTTCAGTGCCAGATGGGGACTGCTGAGACATCCAGCTTGTGGACTGAGCTACTACTGGGGTTTCCACTTCTTCTGAGTATAGACTGCCATTGTTGGACTACCCAGGCTGTATCACGAAGACCAGTACAGGAAGATCAAGACAGGATGTGGTGCTTACTGGACCTCATTTTGTAACCATGGGAAGGGAAAACCCCGGTGTGGAGCACAAGGGCAGAACTGATGGTGGTTTGGACTTGCCAAGAAGGAGCCTTCAAGCATGACATCTTTCAGCCTAATAAAGAAAAAAATCATAAGCTAAAGATGCTAAAACCTATGATATATGTGGCATTCATATGTGCATATTTTGGAGTGATATATATTAGAAGGAATAACAATAACAACAATAACAACAAAAAGACTGGGTCAAAGAACTGACTGAAATGGTGAACTTCTGCTCAAAACAGTAAACTTCTGCATTGAGAATTTTGAGAGAGACTGAGAAAAAGATGAAAAACATGTTTGGCAGAATGCATGAGCTCTGGTGGGATGGGGGGCAGGGAGGGAGGCACAGGTCTAGATTTGATTTGGAAATTTTATATGAAATACACAAAGCTTCAATAAAAATTGGCCTTGAAAAAAAAAAAAAAGAATGTGGGACTCTGGACGGCACAGAGCAGCCTGGCCGTGCTGTTGGTTGAGCCCCCTTTCCTGGTGCTGGGGCCCATGAAATTCCTCCTCCTTGCCTCAGGGCAGGGCTTTACTGGACCTAGTATAGCCCCTGTCCCTGGGACCCTACAGGCAGCTTTTCTCCCTGGTCCCTCCCTGCAGTACCCTTCTGGACCAGGAGAGGACAGGAGTGTCCAGGCTGAGCCCAGGCATCTAGCTGTGCTAGAGGGAGCCTGTGAGGGTATCCGCACTGTGTGGATGCCCTGGAGCATGGGTCTAGAGCCTTTTCGGAACTCCTTCCACAGCTGGCACCTCTCAGAAGGAGCAAGGAGGCCTTCGATTGTCTGTGGCTCCCACAGTCCTTCCTTGACACCCTAAGCAAAAAGAGCATAAAGCAGGCGGATGAGGGATGCCCAGTAGAAAGGGCGCTCCACCCCAGCATGGACGTAGGCTTCTGGTGCACACTTCGGGAGGCCTGAGTGTGGCACTCCAGTGTGCCTGCACAAAGTACAGATGTGAGCCTCCTTTTCTAGCTTCCAAGGGGCCTGGCCATGCTAGGGGCCCTGTTCCCCTCTGGCTGCATAATGCACATGTCCTTCCTGGCTAATGTTCTACAGCCGGCATCTGGGGCATTGTCCTGCTAGTATCCTCCACACTCCCATGCTGGCGTCTCTGGGTTAGGTGGGATCTGGATTTAACAGCCAATTCCAGGCCTGCCTGGGTGGACCCCCAGGATGGGCCCAAGAGATACATACATGGCTGAGTATCCATGTGAGTCTTGTGGGGCCCCCAGCATGGTCTTTATAGGCAGCTGCCTGTACCTCTAGCCCCCATGTCGCCCTTGCATCTCTCACTCAGCTGGAAAGCTTTGGACATGCTTTTCCCCACAATGACAACTTACCATGCGTGTTTCCCCTCCTTTGGCATGTCTGGGGGAGAGGCCGGAAGTATGGAGCTGGGCCTGAACCAGGCACTCTGCTCTGGTTTGGAGATGGCATCCTCTCCAGCATGTGACTGAACCTGGATCTGAAGTGCATTAATCAGACTGTCTTCCCTTGGGTTTTATTGTTGCTGCTGAATCATTAATAGAGGTTTTTGTAATGGTAAGACATTTATATCATAAAGCTTATGTGCATAGTCAAGGGCACTCAGTCCGTTCATGTTGTGAAGCTCTCACTGTAATCCATCTCAAGGGTGATCATCTCCCCTAGCTGAGACTCCGTCCCCACTGGACCCTGGATCCTGGTTGGCCTCTCCATGGCTCCTGGCAGCCATCATTCTCCTTTCAGACTGCATCTGGCTGCTCCAGGGAATTCCTGTCACAGCATTTCCCCTTTTGTGACTGACTTATTACCCCCCCCCATAATATCGCCAAGGTTTGTGTTATGGCAGGTATCAGAATACCCTTCCTTTTCAGAGCTGTGGGATGTTCTGCTGTGTAGATGGTGCACTGTGTTTTCTCGTCCATCCGCAAATGAGTGCTGGGCTGGCTCAGCCTCTTACTGTTGTGAACGAAGGTGTATGTGCACATCTGAGGCTCTGCTCTCCCGTTCTCTGTATTTCAGCTACTTTTCTGTTGCTGTGATGAGAAACTCTGAGAAAAGTAACTTAAGGGAGAGTTTAGTTTAACATTCAAGGTGCAGCCGATCATGCTGGGGAAGTCAAGGCAGTGGGAGCTTGAAGCACCTGGTCACATGACTCCACAATCAGAAAGTAGAGGGGTAAATGTGTGCCTGTGTCTTACCTCCCTTCTCTACTCTATAGAGTCTGGTATCCTCTGCCCAGGGAATAGTCTCACCTACAACTAAGATGGGTCTACCCATATCAACTAACCCCCCATAGGCATGCACATGGGTTCCAGGGATTGAACTCAGGGCACCAGATTCCCTTGGCAAGTGCCTCTACCTGCCGAGCCATTCCTGATGGCCCTTATCCACCTGGTACATTTTGAATATTGCTCACTTCACATCAGTAAATACACATCTCTAATACTTTTGGTGCCATAATTTACTTAACTTACATAGATCATTCTCAGATATGGTTCGGGTTTTTGCTCATCTTTCTATGAATGTACCTATCTTTAAATTTTATTCCTTTTATTTTATGTATATAAGTGTTTTGTCTGCATCAATAGGGGCACCATGTGTGTACTGTGCCTGTGGAGGCCAGAGGAAGGTGTCAGATTCCCTGGAACTGGAGTTGAAGATGGTTGTAAGCTGCCATGTGGGTGCTGGGAACTGAATCCCAGTCTTCTGCAAGAGCAGCGAGTGATCTTAACCATGGAACCATCTTCTCAGCCCCATGGGTATACCTATCTTTGTTTGGCTGGGAGGATAGCTCATTTGGTGAAGTGCTTGCCATGCAAGGATGAGGACTTGAATTCAGATTTCTAACACCATGTTAAAAGCCCAATGAAGGATAAGCGTAGTGATGCACGCCTTTAATCCCAGCACTGGGGAAGCAGGGGACACAGATCTTTGTGAGATTGAGGCCAGCCTGGTCTATACAGCAAATTCTAGATCAGCTGGGGTTACAGGGAGACCCTGTCTCAAAACGAAACAAAACAGTGGAGCAGTTCCCTGGGAAGGTAGAGACAGAAGGATCCCAGGGCTTTCTGGCCGGGCAGTCTAACCAAATTAGCAAGCTTGATGTTCAGTGAGAGACCCTGTCTCAAAAAATAAGCTAGAGAGTGAGGAAGACATTCAAACTTGCTCTTTGGTTTCCACATGGACATGCACATACATGCACATACATACCTGTGTACATAACACATTGCCTTATGAGGTATATATTAAGGCACTTGCTCCCAGTAAATTCAGGTTTACAGTATCTTTAATGACACAGAGTTTGATTCTCATGTGGTCAAATACATCAATTTTTCCTTTTGAGAACTTGGAAAGGCCTCACCCATGGTAGAGCAATGGCTTGCCCCCTCTGCGTTCCAGTCATCCATCCACCAGGTGGACTTGGGTTTGGAGTTACCCTAGGCTGCTGGTCCTCAGCCCTAGCTTGTCTAATAGTTACTTATGGATGTCGTACTGGTGGTAGAGACACAGATAGGGTGTGGTCTTAAGGTAAACAGAAACGGGTATTTCTTACTCTTTTCTGACAAACACCCCAATACAAACGTGTTTGTCCCCCATAAGTTTGGGTTGCATCTTTCATGCATAGAGAGTGATCCCAGGCTGGAGTCAGGCCCAGAGTCTCTGCTGAACTGTGCGAGCCTGTGCCATCTCCCAAGGGTCTACTGGACGATGAAAGCCATGAGAAGCAGGTGTCTGAAAGCTGTGGGGGAGGTTGTAGCAGCTCCCAGGGAAGACATGGATGCTTGTTTGCTGTGTTGTGTTCCGTTTGGACCCAGAGAACAAGAGACTGGGGAAAGTGGGGATCCCTCAGAGGAGGCCAGGGGAGATGCACCGTGCCAGGCAGGCAGTCCAGTGAGCTCTTCTCTTTGTCGATCAGAATGCACGGGAAGTAGAGAAGAGATCTGACTTGCGGAATTTCATAAATCACAACTATTTTAGCTACAAGGGTAGAGATTGATTAAGGTCTGGGCCATCAGGCATCCTATGGATCGCGAGGCTGTCTCTCGCTAGCCCTCCCTTTCCCAGACATGTGTGTCAGCAGTTTTCCGGGAATGAAATTTTTTCATGTTTAGCATGATCACAGCGATTACTGTAAGCCGCTGGATAGCCCGGCCAACCAGCACCTTGCCTGTGGAGCTGGCATGGGGATGAGGTGGCTGGGGTGTCCCAGGCGCTCAGCTGGCACAGACCCCTGGAGCTGCCTGGGAATTCTGCCCTTCTGTGACCCCCTTTAGTCACAGACTTTCTTCCCAGTTCCCATTCTTCCACCTGGCTGCCATGCTTTGGCAGAGGCCTCCTCTGAGGCCTACCGTGTCCAGGAAAGACGTTTGTGACAGTTTCCCCCATAGGGACTTTGCCCTCCTAAAGCAATTTGTTGCCGGCAGCTCCCCCTTGTGGCGTATTAGAAGCATTATTTAGGCTTTTCCTAGTAATTCCCTGGGGTAAAAAGCCATCTTATTAAGCTTTTCACAGCAGGGGCAC
The DNA here is from genome assembly GCA_009823505.1 of Rhizomys pruinosus. Classification (NCBI taxonomy): domain Eukaryota; kingdom Metazoa; phylum Chordata; class Mammalia; order Rodentia; family Spalacidae; genus Rhizomys; species Rhizomys pruinosus. The sequence continues at coordinate 1,420,600 of VZQC01011685.1, forward strand.
ATTGTTCATCCTCTGCTAAAAGGGCCTGCTTTCTCCTCCCCAGGCTTGAGCCAGTGTGATTTTGCAATCTTCATCCACAGGTAATGGCTTGAATTATATATAGACTCTTGTCATCTGTGACAACTAGCCCTGGGTGACCTTTGGGTCCCAGGAAGACAGGAAACTAGTGACAAAAGTCAGATCTGGAGCCAAAAGGCCAGCCTAGCCCTGCCAACCAAAGGACAGGATGGGCAAGGAGAACAGAGTGGCTGATAGCCGCAGGGAGGGGCACAGTGCCTGGTGCCGCTCTTAAGACTCATCCCAGGGGCTGGAGAGATAGTCTAGCGGTTAAGAGCACCGACGCTCTTGCAGAGGACCCGGGTTCGATCCCCAGCACCCACATGGCGGCTAAGAACCGTCTGTAACTCCAATTCCAGGAGAACTCCAGTTCCAGGGGAATCCGAGACCCTCTTCTGACCTCCGCGGCATTGCACGACACGGATGCACAGACCTGCATGCAGACAGTACATTCATACACATACAAAAATAAATAATAAAAAAAAAAAAGACTCATCCCAGGTGCTTACAGTGCTCTGGGTTCTCCCTTCTCTTCCCCCACCCTGAGGGGAGCCACGGCCTCCTCCTACCTCACTAAGCCACATGATCCCCACCCTTCCACCCCATCCTGCCTGGCCCCCCAGTGCGGCCTCCTGATCGTTTCTGGCCTCGCCAGCACCATCCCTTTAAAGCTGCCTCTAGAAACACGCAGACCAGCAGGGCACAGCGGTGTGTGCAGAAGGCTGAGGCAGAAAGATTTGGAGCTTAAGGCAACCCTCAGCAACTTAGCAAGACTATCTCAAAATAAAGAACAAAAGGAGTGCTGAGGACCAGGTCGGGTGGGGACCTTGCCATGCACAAAGTCCTGGGTTCAATTTCCAGGACCGGAGAGACTGGGAGATGAGGAAAAGGAAAAAGAGTTAAAATAAAAGAGCAGACATAGGCCCAAACCCTCACAGGCCTGACCTCCCTCACCTCTGCTCCCCCAGTCACCCAAATGCTTCTTCTAGAAACCCCCCAGCTCAGCCCCTCTGTCACATCATGTGCTGCACTAGATGGAGACTATTTGTATAGAGGCTGCTCTTCCCATTGAGCCCACGAGTGGGGACTCTGTCTCTTTTGCTTGTCACCATGTCCCTACACCTGGCTGTGTGCACAGCACTCAGTGGAGACCTGCTGAACACACAGACAGCCCAAAACTTTTCAGAAGGGTAAGAGGACAGTCTAGTTCTGTCCTACTGGAGTCTCAGGAACAATGAGAGAACTCCATCCATCTGATCACCTGGGACCAGAGCCTCGACTGCCTCAGTTGGGGCCCCCATTATCCTGGAGAATATCTGGGATTCAGCACCCTGAACCCCAACATCTGACCCTGGGCCACGCCCAAGGGTGAGCTCTAGATGCACCAGCTACTCCAGGTTCAGCTCTGCAGAGCCGAGGATGAGTATCTTCCAGGCATCCTGCAGTTCCTCACCAGTCACTGGGTCTGAGCTCTTCCTCCAGCAGAAGACAGTGGGTGGTGTCCAGGGCCTTGGTCTGCTGTGGCCCTCCCTCCCAGAAGCCTGTCCCTATCATTGCAGTCAGTCTAGAGTTCTCCCAGGCCCCATTTAGCTCTAAAGGACCCTAACACTCCAGGATGGGGAAGAAGAGTGACCCCTACTTCTGAGGACCAGCCCACCCCCAGTCCTTCCTGGTCAAGCCCTCAGCTTCTCTCCACACCTTCATGGCTCTATCCTGCCGACATTATTGCTTAAAGGCTGCTGGAAGGTGGAGGGAGAGTCTCTGCTTCCTTCATTCCTGCTCTGTAGCTGTTGATTCCCTGCAGTGCTTAGAAGGACTTGGATTCTTAGACACTTAGCTGTAGCCCAGCTATAAGCCTCACAGTGTGGCCCTGGACACAGCCGCCCACATGGCAGCACACCCATACTGCTAGAGTTCTCCCCTGCAGCAGCAAGCTGGTGGTGACCGCTCTGGGCCTGTCTAGTGGCCCTCCTGCCTTGGTGGCTTCCTCCTCTCCCAGCTCTAGTTTGGGATAAAAGTGAGCAGGACTTCTGAGAGGCTGGCCTTTTCTGAAGGAGCAACGATCTCCCCAGCAGGAATGGTGTTCCACTTCTCTCCCTGTGTCCTTGAGGACACGTTCCACTTTAGAAGTTTTAAATTGAAGGACAGAGTTCCCAAACCCACAGTCGCCTTCATGTTAGCATGTGGTGGTACTCCCAGGCATAGGTATCTCACCACTGTGGGGACCAGGTTCCACATAACACTTGGATATCACTGACATTTTCCTGGTTCACTTTTCTATCCCATGACCCCATGTGACATTTAGCCACCTCATCTCCTTGAGGCTATGGTGGTTTCTGAGGCTCCCCTTGTTTTTATTTTTATTTTTGGTCTTTTCGAGACAGGGTCTCCCTGTAGCCCCAGCTGACCTGGAACTCACTCTGTAGACCAGGCTGACCTTGAACTCATAAAGATCCACCTGCCTCTGCCTCCCAAGTGCTAGGATTAAAGGCGTGCACCACCATGCCCAGCTTGAGGCTCCCCTTGTTTTTAATGCAATGAAAGTGTTAGGGACAACTCAGGTTTTTTGTTTGTTTGTTTGTTTGTTTTACAGAATGTTCCTCGGAAATGTTTGTCTGGGGTTTTGTCATTGCAACAGACCATGGGATCTTTTCTACTATCTGACAGGAGCCTGTCCCACATACAACACCTACAACTTGAATGCAGGCAGTTGTCCTTCACTTAAAGTTATAGAAAACCCAACTCAAACCGTGTAGACAGAGAGGGATCTGAGGAGTCATAAGTGGAAATCCAGGGCATGGCCAGCTTCAGTTATAGCTAAATCCAGGGCTTAAAAAGATATTGCCGGGGCTGGAGAGATAGCCTAGCAGTTAAGAGCACTGACTGCACTTGCAGAGGACCCAGGTTCAATCCCCAGCACCCACATGGCGGCTAAGAACCATCTGAAACTCCAATTCCAGGAGAACTCCAGTTCCAGGGAATCCGACACCCTCTTCTGACCTCCACAGCATTGCACAACACGGGTGCACAGAACTACATGCAGACAGTACATTCATACACATACAAAAAATAAATAAAATTTTTAAAAAGATATTGCCAAGACCAGAAATCCTACTGATGTTCCATCTACGTCGGTTCTGTCTTGAAGCCCAGCCTCTCCCAGGAGGGAAGCAACAGGACTCTGAGCTCAGTAGAAAAAACAAAGCCTGATGCCTACATTGGCCTCCCTGAAGTTGACCCTCCTTTTCTCCCAGAGCCTTGTGCCTGACCTGGCACTTGACCACAACCTTCAAATACAAGGGATGGAATAAAGCAGAGTCTGTCCTCCAGGTAGAATTGGAACTATTGCCTTCCCAACACTATTTGTTGGGACATCTGGGCTTTACCACACATGTCCCATAGCTTGGGTGGGCAGGCAGGCCCTGAGTCTGGTGGTTGAGCAACAGGAAGTACATTCAGAGTTTAACTTGAAGTGTGCTGCATGTGAGGCCCATTTCTATCCATCAGCTTGTTTAGGAGGTGACAGTTTTCTGGTCCCTCTGATGCTATTTATGGATGAAACCAGATTACCTAAAATTAGTGCAGACACTGACGGACAAAGATAAGACCTTCAGCTTGATGGGCTTAGAGAAACTCTAGTGATGAAAACCAGGCTCTAGGCCACAGCCTTTGCTAGGGTGTGGGTCAGGGATATCCCTGAGTCAGATACCTGAAGCTATGCCTGTGAATTATGCACCCTGCCCCTGCTGGGATCCAGGTTCCCAGGGATGGAGCTGGCTGGACACCTGTGTGGTGTTCCTCTGAGGGCTGAGCCTGGGAAGGTGGGGTGTTCTAGAGTGCATGGATCCCAGAACCCCAAGCCTAGCAAGTGAGATGCTGTCTGTGGGGTGCACCCTGGCTCTGCACAAATAGGAGACACAGGCAGAGCCCTGCATTCTTACAGCCAGGATAGCAGTTGGTGGCTGGGTTGGGGTCCTGCCAGCCTGATGAGGAAAGCTGCTAATGAAATAACACTAGTTAAAAATGAGTCCACTGTCAGGGCCAGAGTGCTTCGCTGGCCCCCAGCCCAGCCCTTCCCAGCTCAAGATGGGGGCGGGGGTAATCCGCAAGAGCAGCAGGATCCAGCGTCACCCGCACCTGCTGGCCTGGATCATGGGGCACTGACCACTGCTGCCTGCCATTCCACGAGGTGCAGTCTAGCCCACTGGAGTTGCCTCCCCGTCTTGGTCTCAGTCTCTCTATCACTGCCTCTTTCACTGTCTCTCTCTATGCCAATCCCATTCGGCAACATCTTTTTCTTTTGGAATTTCAGGTCATGTCTTCCATTTGCATAAAAACCAAAGGGGAAGCTGGGTACCATGGCGCACTCCCGTAATCCTGGAGGTGGGAGGATTGCTGTGCTTTCTAGGCCAGCCTGGGCTACACAGCCAGACCCTGTAAAAACAAACAAACAAACAAACAAACAAACAAAAAATTGGTTCATCATCATATCTACACGAAGACACCCTGAAAAGCTGTTTGTCACGAAGCTGCTTGTTGAGCGCAGGGAGGGCCTTGCACACGAGGAGGCTTTCTTTGCAACCTCCCAAAGTGAGAATGCTTACATTTCACTAGGCTACTCACCCTGTAAATCAAGCCACGGTCTGATGGAGACAGGTTCCAAGGACCAGCAGCTGCTCATCACGGCCAGGCTGGTCTCCAGGGTGGATCCAGGGTGGATCCAGGGGTCTCCAAGGTAGCTCTGAGATCAGCAGTTCATAACAAGGATGTTGCTGAAGAGCCTATAGATTTTCCTATTGGTGTTTGGTGAGGGTCACAAAGCTTCTGGAGCCCCATGCCACCCCTCCATTGTCCCAAGCAGCTCCAGGGACCCCCAAGCCCCAATTCTCCTCTCTGAAGATACCCAAAATCACTACACTGGATCTGCTCTTGATATGAAGCACATAGACACTGGGGTCTGCTCTGGTCACTGGTGGGTACATGTTCTAGAACCGCAGACACCTTGGATGTGGAAGGGGGCTGGCTGAGCCCAGAGGGGCCACCTGTCTCTGTGTGCTGATGCTGCTATTTCGACATGTCAGAACAAGCTGGGGGATCTGACCTGTGGGCTTTCCTGCTACCTCCATGCCAGCCCACCAAGATAAGAAGTCTGAGGCGGCTCAGTAGTGCCGACCCTGGAAGGTGTCTGTCCTCATCCTGCTCTCCAGGACCTTCCCAGTGGGGAGCAGGGCCATCTTGTGTGTCAGGGCCTTTGTCTCAGATGATAATGTCTGAGGACTGTCCCAGTCAAGCAGTGGGAGGGCAGTAGGCAAAAGCAGCCCTTCCAGAGGAAGGTCCTGAAATACTTCCCACTGAGCATCAGGGCCGGTGGACAGGGCTGGTGCCAACACTGATCCACCTGCATGAGGCCAGCCAACTTCATGAGGTTGAGAGAAGCATCTCTCCTGCAGGCCTAGAGGAGGCTGCCAGTGTGAGTCTCATGCCCACCCAATAGCACAGAGCGGGACCTGGGCTATCCCTGGTTGCTGTCTGGGAGGAAGATGGCAGAGGAAGACGCCGGCCAGAAACCTGAACACGAGAGCCACTTTGGGCTTTCAGGGTCAGATCTGCATCTAATTCTTAGAATGAGTCCCTAGTCACAGGCTCATCTCCAGCCCATCCCAGGGGTTGCATGTGGTGGGGGTGCAGCTGTTCCCGTTGGCATCTACTTGAGCGTCCCATACTAGGAACAGGATCCCTGGGGAATGCAAGTGTTGCTGGATGCAGATGTGAGAGCTGCCACATGGCCAGCAGAAGCTTGGGGTCTTTCCATGGATTGGCATCTACCCTAGTTGAAGCAGAGCAGGCTCTGTGAGCGGGACATGTCCTGGCAAGGGGCCTCAAATGACTCCGGACTTGCTGTGTCATGTAAGTGTCAGCATTTTCCCAAGTCACCAGGATCCCCCAGTGTAAACATGACTTCCCATGAAGAGGGTCTCTGTCTACTTATGGCATCAGCACCCTGTAATTGGTGAAAATGGTGGTTGTGATCCCTGTGTCTTGGTTATAAAGGCCTCTTGCCCCCTGTCTGTCTCGAGGGCTGGAATAGGGAAGCCAGGAGAGCCCAGGAGAGCCCAGGAAAGCCCAGGAGAGCCTGGCCCACAGTCTCAGGTGAAGCTCTAGCTGGTGAAAGAGGTAATAACTGTGGAGATGATGGGCTGGAGAGATGGCCTAGCGGTTAAGAGCGCCGACTGCTCTTACAGAGGACCCAGGTTGGATCCCCAGCACCCACATGGCGGCTGAGAACCGTCTGTAACTCCAATTCCAGGAGAACTCCAGTTCCAGGGGAATCCAACACCCTCTTCTGACCTCCACAGCATTGCACGACACGGGTGCACAGACCTACATGCAGACAGTACATTCATACACATAAATAAATAAAAAAAAAATAACTGTGGAGATGAGCCGAATGATCAAAGGCTCTGGTCTTCCTAGATGAGACCCCAACTGCTGGAGAGCAGAAGCAGGGTGCCCCACGTGACCTGGCCACATCTCATCACAGAGGCAGTGTGCCCCATGTGACCTGGCCACATCTCAGCACAGAAGCAGGGTGCCCCATGTGACCTGGCCACGTCTCAGCACATATTCACAGCAGCAGATGCCTCCAGAGCCCTTGCTGCAGCCTAAACTGACCCATGAGCCAGGACCAGCACTGCTGGGTGATGCACAGGCTCTGAGAACTGATCCCAGGAGGCTGCCGGCCACCAGGGGTGCAGACCCAAAGCCTGAGCATTTTACTGCTGCGCACACAGTGCAAGCTTCTCTTGTAGCCCGGCCCAGACCAGTGGTTGAAGCAAACTTGGCCTCCAGGCTCGTGCCCCACGCTCTTATCTGTTTGATTCACTCTTCTTCATAGGCTCTGGTGATCTGCTGCTTTACCCCAGGGCCTTTGCACCTAAGGTTCTATCTGTGGGAAGTTTTTGAGTGTAGACCTGTCTACAGTACCCTAGGTGGACTGACGTGCTCTAGGAACTGCAGAACCTACTTCAGAGGAGTTGAGTTACCCACCCTGCCTTTGAGTTCAGGAAGAGGCCTCTCACCATGCAAGGAGGCTGTGAAATCTGGCCCAGGGCTGGCTCCTCCATCAGTTCTTTCTGTGGTCAAAAAAAGAACATCCAGGCTGGAGAGATGGCCTAGTGTTTAAGAGCGCCGACCGCTCTTACAGAGGACCCGGGTTCGATCCCCAGCACCCACATGGCGGCTGATAACCGTCTGAAACTCCAATTCTAGGAGAACTCCAGTTCCAGGGGAATCCGACACCCTCTTCTGACCTCCGCTGCATTGCACGACATGGGTGCATGCAGACAGTACATTCATACACATACAGAAATAAATAAAATTAAAAAAAAAAAGAACATCCTTGCCAGGCATGGTAGCCCACACCATTAATCCCAGCACTCGGGAGGCAGAGGCAGGCGGATCTCTGTGAGTTCAAGGCCAGCCTGGTCTACAGAGCAAGTTCCAGGACAGCCAGAGCTACAAGGAGACCCTGTCTTGAAAAGACAAAATAATAATAATAATAATAATAATAATAATAATAAAATAAATTAAAATAAATGAAAAAAAGAACATCCTTGCCAGGCATGGTAGCCCACACCTTTAATCCCAGCACTCGGGAGGCAGAGGCAGGCGGATCTCTGTGAGTTCAAGGCCAGCCTGGTCTACATAGAGAGATCCAGGCCAGCTAGGGCTATAGGGAGACCCTGTCTCAAAAAGACCAAAAAAAAAAAAAAAATCCTTAACTAAGAATTTTTTTCTGGAAATTGTCTTACCCCCATCCCTCCACTGGAACTGGTATTAAAACCTTCACCTGTTTAGGAACAAGACCGCCACCCAGCCCCAAGGCAAACGGCGTTAATCCCAAACCATCTTCATAGCTGGAGGGACACATACATGTGCAGGGGCTGTGTTCAGAGGCTTGTGGACTGTGTGACCTGCTGCTCTGGGCAGAGGTGCCTCCCTCCATGCATCTGAGTCCTCATCCGGAAGGCAGGGTGAGGCCTGGCAGGGTGAGGAGTGAGCTCACTTCAGGGTCAGGAAATGAGCTGCCCCTGAGCTCGCTAGCAGAGCCGCCAGGCAGGGCTATGTACTCAGACCTGGAGCCCGGAACGCAGAGGTGGCAACTACTGATGGGAGCTGGCACTGCTCTGTGGTCCCCTGTAGGAGCTCTCACTGCCCAGGAGCCCGGACTACCATGTTGGCCTCTCCCCTCTCCTCTCTCTCCTCTCTCCTTCTCTCCTTGTTCCCCTCTCCCCTCTCTTCTCTCTCCTCTCTCCTTCTCTCCTTGTTCCCCTCTCTCCTCTTGCTTCTCTCCTCTCCTCTCTCTCCTTTCCTCTCCCCTCTCCTGTGTGACTGCCTCTTATACTCAAACCAAGTTGGCAACGGACCATCTAGGACAGGTGGTCACATAGCCAGTGTACTTCAGGCCCTCTGGCTGCCCTGCCTGGTGGCTCCCAGGTCCTGCTGGCTGGTCCTGAGAGGGTCTCACAGGAAATGTGAGTTCTGGGTGAAGAGGCAGGGTGGGACCTCACTTGATGGGGCCTCCTTCCCAGAGTACCTGCAGTCCTCCGAGGGCTGGGCAGGTGCTAGGAAGGGGCACCTGAGCCTGTGGCCACTGCTATGTCTCCCTTTCAGCCCAGTAGTCCTGGCCACTGGCCACCACTGCAGGACCACTGTGGATCAGCCTCTCCCAACCCAGTGTGTTCCAAAGATGCTGTAACCAAAGGCCATTAAGCTGTCACTGTGCGTGTGCCTCGGCCCCTTCCTGCCAGTGCCTCCTTCCCACTGAGCCACCACCATCCGGCCAGACTGCCCGCACCGGCTCTGAGCTCATCGGCTCCTCCATCAATCAGCTACCGTCAGGACAAAGCACCAAGGAGATTTGGGCTTGACAAGGACTTTTCCTACCGAGGCAGCTCAGCTGGCTCAGGAGTGCCGTGTGCATGCTGACATACTCCTGTCCTTCTGCACCAACTTCTTGTGTGACCATAGATGTGACAGTGGGGGGGGGGACCAGTCCTATGGGTTCAGAGCTGCCCTATCCCTCTGCTCTAAGACACTGGCTACTTCCACAGCAGCCTGCACCTGAGGATGTCTCCCCGTCATTAGGAAGGGAAGTCACCGTGTCACAAGTTCCTTACTGCACCCCATATCAGCTAGCTCTCTCTCCTTCTAGAGGGACAGTGATAACCTCTTCCCCCAAAGAGACACTCGAAGCCCTCTCCAGCTTACCAGTGCCTGCCACTGCCCACCCCCTGGTACACAGCTTGGACCACACTGGATCAGGTTTCAAGGAAGGCCCCAATTGGAATCCTTAAAAGGATCCAAGATGGTGGCATTTTATCCCCAAGTATCAATTCTTCCACGGCAGCATGAGCCATTCACTCCCACTGGGGTCTGAATAAGACCCTTCTGGTTCCCGAGGTCTCCACACAGCAGGCACGCAGGGGAGGCAGTGAAACTTGGAGTGACCATCCAAAATTTTCAGCATCTTCATTTTGACTTGGCCCCAACAGCAAGCCCCTGCTTTAGGTGAAAAGGCAGCACCCATTGAGAAAACTGATAGACTCTTTCTGGTCAGCAGAGCCAGAACCCTATAGAGGAGTCCCGGGACAGGAGAGAGCCAAGTGGGCAGATTGCCTGGTTCTACATGTGGCCCAGCCAGGAGTCGTGGCAGACATTCAACTCAGCAGTGGCTCTGAGGACTGACCTGCTGCTGGAGAACCAACCTCAGAGACACTAGGAGTCAGGATGACCCACCACCCTAGCAAAAGCATCAGTATTCCCAGAGTGAAAGCCAGGACCAGTGTGTGTGCTTCAGCATTCCCAGTGGTCAGACACAGCCTTACTCACAGACCCAGAACTAAAAAAACATGACATCTTCCACAGGAAAACGAGTATGCTATAGATGTTGGTGCCAAATGACCCACAACAGCTACGGTGACTGCACCTTGGACAACACACACACACACACACACACACACACACACGCCAGGGGGAACTGATAAGAATTCCCAGCAGAGAAATAGAAGTATGTGAAATAAATTAGTATTTTACTCAAATAATTATCTGCAACAAAAATGTCATGGATGGATTGGGTAGCAAGATGGACATGAAGAAAAAGTACATGAACTTGAAGACAGAGGATGACCGACCTGAAGAAGAGATTTGGAGGAGCCACGAGCAGAGCCTGGGCCCAGGGACAGGATCAGAGTTCCAGCACTCACTTGACTGTGAAAAGGACTGCGGCTGCAAAGTATCTGAAGGAGAAAGCATTCCAAATGTGGTAAAAAAAAAAAAAAAAAAAAAACCCTCAGCTTAAATATTGAGAAGCTCAGCCACCCCAATAAGGATAAGCACAAAGAAACCACACCTAGAACTGTCATGACTGAATTGAGGCAGACCCCAAAGCCGCTGGAGAAAAAGTACAGCGCCTACACAAATGTGATCGTTCAAAACACGGCAGATTTCTTGATGGAAATCATGGATGCTGAAGGATGGATATGGGGTGGAGGGGCAAGGAAGCAGGGGGACAGCCTCAAGGAAAAGAAAGATGGAGGCTCTTAGCATCTGTCAGTTTCCTCTCTCCTCTCCTCTCTCTCTCTCTCTCTCTCTCTCTCTCTCTCTCTCTCTCTCTCATCTCCCTCCCCTCCCCTCCCCTCCTCTTCTCCCTGTTTTGGAGGCCAGCTCTCACAATGTCGCCCATGCATGGCTCCAAGTGGCAGCAACCCTGCCACAGCCTCCCAAGTACTGGGGTGATGCACATACCACATGTAGCTCATTTGTCTATTTCTTCTAAGTTGTTGCATACAAGGACAGAAAATTGTATACCAGAGTCCCCTTCCTCTTCTTCCTCCTCCTCTTCCTCTCCCTCTTCTTCCTCCCCCTCCTTTTCCTCTTCCTCCTCTTCCTCCTCCCCCTCTCTCCCTCCTCCTCTTCCTCCTTCTTTGAGGCAGGGTCTCACATATCCCAGTGTGCTCTCAAACTCGCTATGTAACCAAGAATGACCCTCCTTCTTCCACTCCCCAAAACGCTAGGATTGCAGATGTGCGTCCACGCCCCATTCTTATTTTAAGATCTGCAGTCTGTGGTCAAGTACTTTGCAATTTCTATATTGCTTTTTCCCATTTTGTGTTTTTAATATGTTAAGCAGCAACACAGAGACCTGGGCGTGGTGACTACATCCGCAATCCTATCACTCAGGAGCCCAAGACAGGAGGGTTGTAAATTGGATCCCTGGGCTATAAAGTGTCTTTTGAACTGTCCTGTTCTCCTCATTGGTGTGTGGTGACAGCCACTTTCCATCCTTTCTGCCATCTCCTGTTCTCCATGCCACTTCTGTAATAATGGCTGCAGTGTCTACCTGCCAGGTGGGTAGAAATTCCACTTGACTATATTCTACGGTGATGGTGATGGTACATCTTTGTACTCTGGGAGCTTGAAGTTGGGTTAAAAGTATGATTACATAACTAACTGATGGGAAGCCCAGTGTCTCGAGACACTGCACCTCCCCTGGTGCCTCTGATAATTCTCTAGAGGAGAGACCTACCTTGGAAGCGTGGGTGATGATGGAGTCAGGTTGCCCATAGTCCTCTTCTGTCTACTGCTAGGAGCCAAGGAAGTGAAGCTTGAATTTCCAAACCCATGCTAGGGATCATACCCAGACATCCTGGAGGTATGACTACTTCCCGATTGAGCTAAAATTTGAGAGCCTTCCCAAAAGTTAATCCCTGAAACACATCTATTGTGAAGGAGCGGACACTTCATGCTTGAAACTTGTGGACACAAATCGCTTTGGCTTGCCCTCCTTTTTGCTTTTCCTGCTAAGGATGGAGCCCAGGGTCTTGCTCACACCACACCCCAGCCCTACCTGCCCACCTTTTGAAATCTTTGCCCTGATGGCCCAGCCTGCAGGCTCAGCTGGAAAGGACACTCCTGTCACTTTAATTTGAAAGGTCACCTACAAAGAGAGTACAGCCTGTCCCCAAGCTGTTACACATGTGATTTATATCTTCCCTCCCATCCTCATCAGTCCACCAAGTCTCACGAGAAGTCTACTGTACTGGGCTTTTCAAAGAACCGTATCTCGAGTAAACTGATCTTTGCTATAGTTTTCTGGTTTTTAATTCACTGATATTACTCTGCTATCTCCTACTTCCTGAGCACTCTGGGCTTATTTTTCTTCACCAGTCTCTTGAGTCAAATTTTATATAAGCTCATCAGCTAGTTATAGAGGCAAACAGGTGACTATGACTGTCTCCCAGCAACTCTGTGCTTCTAAAAATGAGAAAGAGCCAGATTTGGCCTAAGAGCTATTGTTTGATGATTCCTGGCTTAGACTAATGATTTGCATTTATTTATTTATTTATTCATTCATTCATGATTTTTTTGTCTTTTGGCCTCTCCCTATAGCCCCAGCTGCCCTGGAACTCAGTGTGTTGACCAGACTGGTCTTGAACTCACAGAGATTTACCTCTGCCTCCTAAGTGCTGAGATTAAAAGTGTGCACCACCACACCTAGCCTTTATTATTGATTTGTTTTTTGAGACAGGGTCTCATGCAGTTCAGGTTGACTTCAAACTTGACATGTAGCTGAGAATGACTTTGAACTCCTAAGTTTTCCTCTTGAGGGCTGGGACTACAGGAATCCACTTCTATGCCTGGCTCTGTGATCTTTTACTTTTCTCATTTAAGGAATTAATTAATTAATGTTTATTCTAAGAGGCCCCCCTTTTTTGTCTTTTTGAGACAGGGTCTCCCTGTAGCCCCAGCTGTCCTGGAACTCACTCTGTAGACCAAGCTGGCCTTGAACTCACAAAGATCCGCCTGCCTCTGCCTCCCAAGTGCTAGGATTAAAGGCATGCACCACCACGCCCAGCCTTTTTTAGAGGGGGGAAGCCCTTTTTTTAAGTCTGTCAAATCCAGTGTTTTTTTTTTTCCTATAACATTTATTTATTTAGTTTCATCTACTTTATTTTGGCTGACATATACAAAGTTGTATATATTTATAGGGTCACGTGATGTTTTGTGCATATATACATTGTTTAAAACTTAAAACTGCTGAACATGTCTAAGTAGTTAAACAATTTCTTTGTGGTTAAAAATTCCACAGTTCGGGGCTGGAGAGATGGCCTAGCGGTTAAGAGTGCTGACTGCTCTTGCAGAGGACCCAGGTTCCATCCCCAGCACCCACATGGTGGCTGAGAACCGTCTTTAACTCCAGTTCCACGGGAACCTGACACCTTCTTCTCACCTCCGCAGCATTGCACGACAAGGGTGCACAAACCTGCATGCAGACGGTACATTCATACACATAAAAAATAAATAAAAATTTAAAAAATTCCACAGTTCTGAACAAAATTACACAGTTCTTTCTTTGAGGCTTTTGAAATGCATGCAATATCACATCTATATTGATCCTACTGTAAAATCAATCGTACACCAAACCATCATGCTGTATGTAACCAACTTGGTATTTATTGATCAGTTTCATCCACACATCCCTTCTTTTTTTTATTATGTTCAGGGGTTCAGATTTTTTCTTTTAATTTTATATTACTCTAAAATATGAATATATACCTTCTACCCATGTACATTAATTACCATGCCTGAAAGTAGGTGGTAAGTTAATTCTAGGGCTCATTAAGATATTCACGTTAGAACATCACAGTTGCTTTCAGATAGAAAGAAATATAACAATAACATTGCTCAGCTTTTCTTTCAATTGGGGGATTTGGTACTAGCATCCACAAATGAGGGAAAGCATTCCTCGTTTGTTTTGGGGGGACTGTATTACTTCACTTAGCATAATGGCTTCAAGTTCCATCCATTTACCTGCAAATCTCATGATGTCATCTTTCTTTACAGATGCATAGAACTCCATTATGTAAATGTACCACATTTTTGTTAGCCAGTCCTCAGTTGAGGGGCATTTGGGTTGGTTCCCAACTCTGCTAATGTGAAAAGAGCTGCGATAAACATAGATGTGCATGTATCTTTGCAGTAGGATGAGTCTTGTGGGTATATATCCAGAAGTGGTATGGCTGGGTCAGGTGGTAGGCTCATTGTGAGTCTTTTAAGGGTTCTCCACACTGCTTTCCACAGTGGTTGTACGAGTTTACATTCCCACCAGCAGTGGATGAGTGTTCCCCTTTCCCCACAAACTCTCCAGCATTTGGTGTCTTTTGTTTTCTTGATCTTGGCTAGTCTTATTGGAGTGAGATGATATCTTAGAGTGGTTTTAATTTGCATTTCCTTAATTATTAACAATGTTGAACACTTTTTAAGATGTTTCTCAGCCATCTTTACTTCCTCACTAGTGAAGTCTCTGTTCATCTCTTTGCTCTATCTTTTGAGTGAGTCATTTGTTTTCTTCTTTGTTTTTTGAGTAGTTTATATATTCTGGATGTCAATGTCCTGATGTATCACTTTATCTGTACTCCCCAAATTTTATGTTTCTTTAATTTTCATATTTTCCATCTGTATTAACAATGTGTTTCTAATGCTTTGATATCTGGGGTCTTACTGACCCTGAGGGATGGCCTCCTCCATGGCTGGCCAATCCCTATGGACAATAAAGGACTCACCCACGGTGTCCTCATCCCTCTTCTGGTCTCACTGGGCCTCCTCTGGCCATGGCTTCCCAGCCTCCCCACTCTCCCAGGCCAGGCACCAAGGTCATGAACAGCACTTGGTCCTAAAGTTCTATTGCCCACCTGCTTCTTCCCACAGACACCATGGGAAGGGCTTTTGCCAAGCCCCTTGCTGCCCCTTGTCCCCTGAGGGACCTGAGGCTTCCTCTGCGGACTTCTACTCAGGGGAAGTGTGCTCCTTCTCTGCCCTTGAACTTTAACAAACCTTTAGTTATTTGGGGGCATGGAGGGGCCTTGCTATGTAGCTAGCCCTGAACTCCCTGCGTGGCCCAACCACCCTTGGGCTTCTATTCCTCCTGCCTCCAAAGCCTTGGGGTGACAGGTCTATACCTCCATACCAAATAATGGAGCAAGGCTTCTTGAGTCTGGCTTTTCTTCATAGTTGGAGCCCACTGGGAGAAGCTATGCAAACACATGCACTTCCCTAAATAAGACTGGCAGGGGGAGCAGTTCTCAGCCAGGTGGCACATGGCATTAGGCACCAGCACCGGGACCCATTGAGGAAGTGCTATTTGCACTCAGCTAAGCTTGAGTTTCACCTAGAGAAACTGAATTTGGAAAGTCTGAGCTGTTCATTTGACAGATGGAAGGCTGAGTCTCAGGTACTCTGACCCTGGTTGTTCCAAGATGTAGGGTGCTGAGGGGCTAGTGGGGGCCACCTAGCACTAATACATGCTTCTTCAGCCTTGTGTTCTAGCATTTTCTTTCACTGAAGGCCTCAAGTTGTGCCAGAGCACAGCTCAGAACCCCTTCCTCATGTCATCTTGTGTTTCAGGAACACTACAGGAGTGTAGGCTCCGGGGTGAGGAGTCACTCTGAAGTGACCTGCAAAGAAGAGGCCCAGTGGCCCAACCCAGGCCCAGAGCCTTTCCTCCTGCCCCATGAAGCTCATTTGCCTACTTGGTTCCCCCAACTCTGCAGGGAGCTTCCTGGCTCTTCTCGGTGGCTGGACTGTGGCCTCTCCCTATAAGAGCTGCAAGCTCTGTGACCCTGGAGTCCTGGATGGGGACTTCAGACACTCAGAGGCCATGTTCTACATACATTGGAATTTGAGAAATACCTTTGTGATGGGTTCCAGAGTAAAGGCTGAGAGCATAGATTGAAGCAGGCAGGACAGGCTTCTTTAGGGTACCAGAGGATGTGGGTTTTCCCCTTCTCTCATAGGGCCGTTCTCTGCTTGGTGTTCAAAAGCACTGGGGGCATAGGTGCCTCAGCTCCCACAGCTGTCTGGACCCATCTGATCTGTGAGCACACCATTCCCAGGCCCCCATGGGAACTGAGGAACCACTGTTTTGGTTGTTGGTGTGGCCGCTTTCCTATTGGAGACCTGATGTCAGGTAGGAAAATAGACTGGACCCCTCGGGGACTGATAGAATACAAGAACTGGCCACTTCTCCTACACAGACTGCCCAGTCTGGATGGTTAAATACCTCATCCCGGGTCAGGAGCCCCTGCCCAGGTGCACAAGTCATCCCACCAGACACTGTCACAAAGTTCTGAGAAGGCACCAAGGGTACATGTGGCCAGGGCTCCTCCTGTTGTGAGGCCCGGCAAGGCTGAGCACTCTGGACCTGGGTTTCCTCACCTCAGTCCTGCCGCCCTTGGCCTCCCTTCTGTCTGAGTTTACCTGCTGAGTTATTCACAAGGCCATGTTCGGGCCACCTGGCAGGACGAGGCCATGTGAGCACGCTCCTGGCGAGTGTGCTCCTGGCCTGTGCCCATCCCCCCTGCACTGCCTTGGCCAGCTCTGGCTTCCCTGGGAGACGGCTGTTATTGCCACCACAGCCAGCATCTCCTGGAGGGCCACAGCGGCACAGCTCTGTGCCTGACCCTGCACTAACTGTGCCTCACCTGATGCCCTGGGCTCTGGAGCTGCAGCTCAGTGCTGTGTGCCCTGGGTCTGGGCAGTGCCTGGCATGGTGTTTGCAAACTCAGGCTCCACCCAGTCACTGTGCTGATCTCTACTCCATCATCCAGCCAGGAAACTGGGGTGACACATGAAGATCAAGACGCACCAGGATCAGGACACCGAGTTCTACTGTTTCTCAGAAAATCCTGCAATGACCTGAATGAAAATGGGGAATGCAGGTTTGCTTTGGTGAGTGTGTGTGTGTGTGTGTGTGTGTGTGTGTGTGTGTACACCTAGGAGTGTTTGAGTGTTGACCTGCACAACTTGTAAACCTGTGTGTGCATGCATGAGAGGAGCAATGCACAAACACATGTGCTCACATGCATGCACATGTGTGCTCCTGTGATGCACACACATAAGCTGGATGTGCATTATGTGTCTATTTCACATATGCTACTTTGCACCCAGTGAGACCCCCATTATCCTAGCTCTCTTGCACACAGGCACACACCACACATGTACACTGCACAGGCCATGGGACTAGGACTTGGCTTATACCCAGCATTCAGCCCCATGACTCCCAAGCTTGGTTCTGGCCTTTACCTGCTGTTTCCTGGCTCGTTCACCCAAAGTCCCTTCCCCTGGGTACATTGTCAGGTGGGTACCCTACCATCACTTGGCTCCATCTTCTATGGAGAAGGTCCTGTGCCCAGCCTGTCCTGCCTCAGATCCCCAGGAGAAGAGTACAAGGTCCCCTAGCCCTCAGACCCCCAAGAGAAGAGTAGAAGGTCCCCTAGCACTCAGACCCCCAAGAGAAGAGTACAAGGTCCTCAGCTCTCAGATCCCCAGGAGACGAGTAGAAAGTCCCCTAGCCCTCAGACCCCCAAGAGAAGAGTACAAGGTCCTCAGCCCTCAGATCCCCAGGAGACGAGTAGAAGGTCCCCTAGCCCTCAGATCCCCAGGAGACGAGTAGAAGGTCCCCTAGCCCTCAGACCCCCAAGAGAAGAGTACAAGGTCCCCAGCCCTCAGATCCCCAGGAGATGAGTAGAAGGTCCCCTAGCCCTCAGATTCCCAGGAGATGAGTAGAGGGTCCCCTAGCCTTCAGATCCCCAGGAGATGAGTAGAGGGTCCCCTAGCCCTCAGATCCCCAGGAGATGAGTAGAAGGTCCCCCAGCCCTCAGATCCCCAGGAGATGAGTAGAAGGTCCCCCAGCCCTCAGATCCCCAGGAGACGAGTAGAAGGTCCCCCAGCCCTCAGATCCCCAGGAGATTAGTAGAGGGTCCCCCAGCCCTCAGGTCCCCAGGAGACAAGTAGAAGGTCCCCAGCCCTCAGATCCCCAGGAGATGAGTAGAGGGTCCCCCAGCCCTCAGATCCCCAGGAGACGAGTAGAAGGTCCCCCAGCCCTCAGATCCCCAGGAGATTAGTAGAGGGTCCCCCAGCCCTCAGATCCCCAGGAGACAAGTAGAAGGTCCCCAGCCCTCAGATCCCCAGGAGATGAGTAGAGGGTCCCCCAGCCCTCAGATCCCCAGGAGATGAGTAGAAGGTCCCCCAGCCCTCAGATCCCCAGGAGACGAGTAGAAGGTCCCCTAGCCCTCAGATCCCCAGGAGATTAGTAGAGGGTCCCCCAGCCCTCAGATCCCCAGGAGACAAGTAGAAGGTCCCCAGCCCTCAGATCCCCAGGAGATGAGTAGAAAGTCCCCCAGCCCTCAGATCCCCAGGAGATTAGTAGAGGGTCCCCTAGCCCTCAGATCCCCAGGAGATGAGTAGAGGGTCCCCTAGCCCTCAGATCCCCAGGAGATGAGTAGAAGGTCCCCCAGCCCTCAGATCCCCAGGAGACGAGTAGAGGGTCCCCTAGCCCTCAGATCCCCAGGAGATGAGTAGAAGGTCCCCTAGCCCTCAGATCCCCAGGAGATGAGTAGAAGGTCCCCCAGCCCTCAGATCCCCAGGAGACGAGTAGAGGGTCCCCTAGCCCTCAGATCCCCAGGAGATGAGTAGAAGGTCCCCTAGCCCTCAGATCCCCAGGAGATGAGTAGAAGGTCCCCCAGCCCTCAGATCCCCAGGAGACGAGTAGAGGGTCCCCTAGCCCTCAGATCCCCAGGAGATGAGTAGAAGGTCCCCTAGCCCTCAGATCCCCAGGAGATGAGTAGAAGGTCCCCCAGCCCTCAGATCCCCAGGAGACGAGTAGAGGGTCCCCTAGCCCTCAGATCCCCAGGAGATGAGTAGAAGGTCCCCTAGCCCTCAGATCCCCAGGAGATGAGTAGAAGGTCCCCCAGCCCTCAGATCCCCAGGAGACGAGTAGAGGGTCCCCTAGCCCTCAGATCCCCAGGAGATGAGTAGAAGGTCCCCTAGCCCTCAGATCCCCAGGAGATGAGTAGAAGGTCCCCCAGCCCTCAGATCCCCAGGAGACGAGTAGAGGGTCCCCTAGCCCTCAGATCCCCAGGAGATGAGTAGAAGGTCCCCTAGCCCTCAGATCCCCAGGAGATGAGTAGAAGGTCCCCCAGCCCTCAGATCCCCAGGAGACGAGTAGAGGGTCCCCTAGCCCTCAGATCCCCAGGAGATGAGTAGAAGGTCCCCTAGCCCTCAGATCCCCAGGAGATGAGTAGAAGGTCCCCCAGCCCTCAGATCCCCAGGAGACGAGTAGAGGGTCCCCTAGCCCTCAGATCCCCAGGAGATGAGTAGAAGGTCCCCTAGCCCTCAGATCCCCAGGAGATGAGTAGAAGGTCCCCCAGCCCTCAGATCCCCAGGAGACGAGTAGAGGGTCCCCTAGCCCTCAGATCCCCAGGAGATGAGTAGAAGGTCCCCTAGCCCTCAGATCCCCAGGAGATGAGTAGAAGGTCCCCCAGCCCTCAGATCCCCAGGAGACGAGTAGAGGGTCCCCTAGCCCTCAGATCCCCAGGAGATGAGTAGAAGGTCCCCTAGCCCTCAGATCCCCAGGAGATGAGTAGAAGGTCCCCCAGCCCTCAGATCCCCAGGAGACGAGTAGAGGGTCCCCTAGCCCTCAGATCCCCAGGAGATGAGTAGAAGGTCCCCTAGCCCTCAGATCCCCAGGAGATGAGTAGAAGGTCCCCCAGCCCTCAGATCCCCAGGAGACGAGTAGAGGGTCCCCTAGCCCTCAGATCCCCAGGAGATGAGTAGAAGGTCCCCTAGCCCTCAGATCCCCAGGAGATGAGTAGAAGGTCCCCTAGCCCTCAGATCCCCAGGAGACGAGTAGAGGGTCCCCTAGCCCTCAGATCCCCAGGAGATGAGTAGAAGGTCCCCTAGCCCTCAGATCCCCAGGAGATGAGTAGAAGGTCCCCCACCCCTCAGATCCCCAGGAGACGAGTAGAGGGTCCCCAGCCCTCAGATCCCCAGGAGAAGAGTAGAGGGTCCCCTAGACCTCAGATCTGACTGGGCAGCACTCCCGTTCTCCTTGGCGTCAGGTTGAGCTGCAAAAGGAAAGAACAGACGATAGTCTTCCACCCAGAACCCACAACTTATTTCTTGTGTAAGGCCGTTATACAGATGATTACCTATCCTTGCTCATTTATTTGGGTGCCACCTTGCCTTGGTGGACAGGTGTTCCTTGTGGGGGCTGGGAGGCCTCTCCAAGAAGCTCGCCCCTGTTTGATGCTTTGCAGACTGGCAGGAGGACACTAAGGGAGTGCTGAGGGTATCAGGCAGAGGTTAAGCCTTTGAGGCCAGAGCCATAGTACCCTGGAGGAGAGCCTCAGCTTTGGGACTACTGTCCTGAGCCTCATCCTGCCCACCTCGGGGCTGGCTCACTTTGGAACAGACACCCCTCATTTTAATGCTGTGATGGGGAGTTCCATGGACTCTGGAGAAAGCTTCCCCTGCTGAGAATCCAGACCAGGGGGTGCCGGCCTCTTAGACTACCAGCTGCTCCTAGGGGGCTCAGCACCGGCTCATGGGACTGCAGCAGAACTCCTTATGGTGGTCCACTCAGGACACTTGAATGCACCTGGGACACCAGCCATGGCTTCTGTGTGGTGGGAGCAGGAGCTGTTGTGATATCCTGGGTCCTAGATAAGTCTTAGCCCAGCTAACAGTCATGGGCGCTTAACTATGTGGGGAAATGTCCCCTGATTAGAAGTGGTCACTGCCTGCAGGTGGCTTTCAGGATACTGGTGGCTTCTTCCTATCAGGGAACACCTGTAACAGGACAGCTCTAGTCCCTATGAGAGGGGTTCAAGGGAAGTGGATTCCCTGTAGCCCACACATGAGAGGTTGGCAGGAAGACCATCTTCACAGGACACTATGTCTCTGAGTGGACAGTAGATGCTGATATTGAAACCAAAACAGCGGAGGACTGAGAGTACCTGAGCCCCTCCCAGGGGCTGGTCACTGGCAGGTGGCTGTGGTGAGCAGCTCTGAGATGGACTCCAGATCCAGCCCATTTGTCTGCTTACTGTGAAGCCCTTCCATCGTCATCCTTACTGGAAGATTTGTAAGATTGGTTGGTTATTCATGCCTCAAGTGAGAAAGTGCATCTTTGTCTTATATCAGTTGCTGCCTGGGAAGCTATCATCTCAGCTGCAGCAGTGGTTTACCAAGACATGGTACAAAATGACCTGCACCTCCAAGCTGAGCTGACCCATTGTTTGCCTGAGCTCAGAGCAGACCCCAGGGTGGGACCAGCACAGGGCCCAGAGAACTTGGAGCACCATACTCCACCCAAGCCCATCAGTTGCTCTCCTTGATGCTGGGAAACGCCAGACAGGTGCGGTGGGCATACCACGGTAGTAATATCAGTCTATACCTGTTCTAGTTACTTTTCTTACAGCTGTGACTAAATATCCAGCAAAATTAACATAATGAAGGAAAGACTTATGGCTCACGGCTTGAAGGTAATGTCCACCACGGCAGGGAAGGCGTGGTGAAGGCATCCACCACCAGGAAGCAGAGAGATGAACACGACACTCCTATACTCCGCTTGCTTTCTGACTTTTATTCAGTCTAGGACCCCAGTCCATGGGACGGTGCCCACCCACCCACCCACATCCAGGGTGGATCTTCCTTTCTACTTAAACCTCTCTGGAAACACCCACCCAGAATGCCCAGAGCTGTGTCTCCTAGGAGCTTCCAAATCCTCTTAAGGTGTCAGTCAAGATCAGCCTAACACCAGACAAAGCTCTGTGGTCCAGGCCAAAGGTCACCTCAGCCGGTGCCAGTAACTCTTGCCTGAGGACTTCTGTGGCTGTGCATGTGCAGTGCCCAAGGGTCAGCTGGGAGCCCCAGGACTCACCCTGGAGAGATGCCCACCAGGAGGAGTAGGAGCTGGAGCTCAGGGCACAGAGCACTGAAGGCAACTCTGTAGCCAAGTCCTATTTACTGAAAGTTGTTGCCTGCTCCCCGACACACCCTTATCATCACTGACCCTCCTCTCTTGGTCGTTGGCATGTGCCCCCCACCGAAGTGCAGCTGAGGGGCTCCAAAAGCACTGCTCTTGGGGACACAGGCCCTGGGCATCCTTCCTAGAAGGGACAAGGTAGATCCCAGGCTGCCCCCACTTACTCCCCTTGTCAAGATGCATTTCTAGCATATTCTATAGTTAGAGAACAAGTTGGGGAGCTGGGTTTCCAAGGCTCGTGGGGAATGTGATACGGAAGTTGAGTTAACGTTGTCGCCTTCCTCCCCTTCTCTGTCTCATCCCTTCCCCTGCTTCTCAGGATCGCTTTCCACATAAACCATTTACCCCAACTGTGTGCTCACAATCTTCTTTGGAGACCCCAACAAGGACATCAGTGCTCCCAACTTAAGGTCATTATGGTACCAGTCTCAGAACCAGCTAAAGAGGTGCTGTCACATGTCCTTTACCTAGGAGTGTTGCTGTGGCAGACAGGGCCCCACCTCAGATGTCCTGGGTGAAAGGCTGGTTGAAGAGGTTCTGTCCAGAGCCTGTATTCCTGGAATTCTTGGTCCCATAGATGTTGGGAGAGCTACATGGCCAGACCCATACATACTGTCTCTGGATCTCACCATGCAGGATGCTTGTGCGCTTGCACTAGGTCTATGCCGCAAGAACACTGGACAGACAGGGCTCAGAACCCATGCGCCTGGGGCTGCTGGTAAAGGAGTTTCTCGAAGCCGTCAGCTTGCTGGTGGATTGGTGAGACACACTGTCAATGGTCAGTTCCTTGTGTGCATTTAAGTGGCTTGAAGTCACTAGAGTCAGTTTCCTCACTCATCCTCAGGACGGAAACCTGGTATCTATTACGGGTTAGTGTGATGTGTTGTCTTCTTCCAGAGCCAGCCATCACAGTCCAGGACGTGCAGACCCAAGACCACTGTCCCACGAGTTGCCCATGGAGCAGCAACCACAGCAGACCCAGCAAGAGATGAAGACAGGGAACATTCTGGATCCCTCGGGCTGAGGTCACATCTGTACCACCAAACCTGCCCTGTCCAGATCTGAATAGCAGCCAGGCCCCTTGTGGTTAGTATGGTTGACAGCCACCTGCCTGTGAGTGTGCAAAGTGTGGTGTGTTTCCAGGATTGGTAGGCAGGAGTGTGCATACATCGTACATGGTACGTCATTGTGGATGTTTGTGGATGTGTATATTCCGGAAGGTGCATGTACTTGTCTATTGTGTGTGTTTGTGGGCTGTGTGGGGGAGTGTGTAATTATGCGAGATGAGGTATACTTGTAGAGCATATGCTTGTGAGTGTATATATGCCCTCTTCTGACCTCTGTGGTCATTGCATAACATGGGTGCATTTATATACATGCAGGCAATATACTCCTACACATAAAAAATAAATAAAATATATGGGGCTGGAGAGATGGCCTAGCAGTTAAGAGAGCCGACCGCTCTTGCAGAGGACCCGGGTTCGATCCCCAGCACCCACATGGCGGCAGAGAACCATCTGAAACTCCAGTTCCAGGAGAACTCCAGCTCCAGGGGAATCCGAGACCCTCTTCTGACCTCCGCGGCATTGCACGACACAGGTGCACAAACTTGCATGCAGACAGTACATTCATACACATACAGAAATAAATAATAATAAAAATAAATAAATAAAATATATTAAAAGCTTCCATCTACCCTGTCTGAACCAGCCGAGCAGCTGCCTCTCCCAGCTGTCCCTGCTCCACTCTAGCCTCTGTCAGCACTTTTCTTTCAGCTCTGGCATTGGTCACCCCACGAGAAATGACACTTTTCTCTCTGGGCATGTGAGCCCCTTAAAGGCAAGCCTTTCCTGTTCACATCTCCACAGGGTGTCCTATACATTGGACCCAGCACACAGCAGGTCTTCAATAAAAATAACTGAGCCTCGGTCCTGAATGTGAGTATCTAAGTGTGTGTGTTCCCTGTCAGGTCTAAGCACGGTGACCACTTATGTGCTTGTCTAATTGGCTGGACATCCGAGGTCCAGTCTGGGTCACTTCCATGGGTCCCACCATCCTTCAGAGGTGTGTTAACTGTAACCCTGGACAGCACCCTAACTCCCAGGGAGCCAGCAGGGCTGAGGATGTAGGGAAGGAGTTCCCCTGCTTTAATCCCTTTTCACCATTTGAGTCTCATTTTACATGTTCCATGATCACCCACCCAAACCAGGTAAGCAACATCCCTTGTGACCCCCACTGTAACCCTGACCTTCTGCACAGAGCACCTGGGCTGAGCTGATCCTCGCACTGGACTGTAAACCCAGAAAGGTGCTGTATCTGCCTGTTCTTAGCATAGTCCAGGCCCATACAAGAGGGCTTCCTGGAAAATCAAGGACTGAGTGGAGAGTTGCTGCCTGTCCCCACAGCAGCCATGTCTCTGGCTTCCTCACACCCAGACTTCACAGATCCACCTGCAGTTCATTGGCACAGAGTCTTTAGCCTCCTGGCAAAAATACCTGACCTAATTCCTGGACTGTTAAGACTAGGTCTCTGCATATGATTTAGAAGACACCACACACACACACACACACACACACACACACACACACCCCACAAACACATCACTAGAAAGGAGTGCAATAGTCAGTTTTATGTGTCAATTCAGCTGGATCCAGATGCTCTGTTGTTGCTCAAACACCATTTGGTTATTGCTATGAGTATTTTCAAGCATGATCAACACTTAACACATAATGCAGTAGAGCAGGGCCCTCCATGACCCCGCCAAGAAGTCAAGAGCACAGAGTGAGGCTCCCAGTAGAAAATTCTTTTCTCATTAAGATGAAGGCAGAGAAACCTGCAGGACTCCTTGAAGATGCCAGCATCAGCCCCTTGCATTTCCAGCCTGCAAACCTGCAAACCTGCAAGCCTACAAGCCTGCCAGCCTGCAAGCCTGCCCCACAGATTTCAGACATGCCAGTCCCCACCACCATGCCAACCAGTTCCTTAAAACAAACCTCTTCTATTCTAGATGGATAGGTAAATGGATGGGCAAATAGATAAATAGACTGCATTGATGACAGATGGGTGGGGAGACTTATAGATGAATGGACAGATGGATAAATATAGAGTCAGATAGATAATAGATAGATGATAGTCATAGGAAAATGGTTTAGAGAGATGATTAGAGAGAGGTGATATAAAGAAATAGACATAGAGAACTAGAGTTGGATAGAAATAGATGATAGAGGGGCTGGAGAGATGGCCTAGTGGTTAAGAGCACCTACTGCTCTTGCAGAGGACCTGGGTTCTATCCCCAGAACCCACATGGCAGCTGAGAACCATCTTTAACTCCAGTTCCAGGGGAATCCAACGCCCTCTTCTGACCTCCTCAGCATTGTATGACATGGGTACACAAACCTACATGTAGACAGTATGTTCATACACATACAAGAATAAATAAAAATTTTTTTAATTTTTAAAAAGAAATAGATGATAGAGATTGGAGATGATACATAGACATATGAAGATAGATGAAAATGAAGATAGATGATTGATAGATAGATAGATAGATAGATAGATAGATAGATAGATAGATAGATAGTCCAAAGACTGACTCATCTTAGAGGGGAAAGTTAGTCTATTAGAGATTACTTGCAGAGCAGTGCGGGACTGTGGACAGCTGCATTTCCCCAGACTCATATGGGTTTAAGTCGACGGCAGGACTGATCCAAACCCAGGCTCAGAGCACTTCCTTGTGATAGGTTAGTAAATACCAGAGGAAGGCACAGACAAAATAAGACCCTGGGAAAGTTAAATGTTTGTGCTTTTCCTTCCTTGTCTTTATCGGGGGTTCTGCTGATCTTGGCAAACACTGACTGACTGGGAAAAATGACTTGTTTTGTGACAATCCAGCATGTAACAAGACAAATGAAGGCCTGCTGCAAGGTGGAGTCACTCCAGCCAGGATCCACAGGACTAGTCTCACTACAGATGGATGAATACGTAGATAGACAATAGATATTGTCAATAGACAATAGATCACAGAGGGATCAACGGATAGATAGACTGATAGAAGATAGATGATAGATAGATAAGATAGATAGATAGATAGATAGATAGATAGATAGATATATAGATAGATGACAGATAGATAGACAGATGACAGATAGATAGATGAGAGATGACTACAAGAGGTTGGGGTAGACACTGTCCCTGTGGTTCTGTTTCTCTGGAGAGCACTGACATAAAAGGGAACTCAGAGACTGTTTCCAGCCTTTCAAGCCTCAGTTTCCAGAGGTCCCTCATGGTCAAGAAGATGGACATGAGTTTAGAGGAGAAAAGAGTGCTGAGAATTGTCTCAAAGGCAGAGGTTACCTACCCATAATTCCACAGAGCCAAGGGTAGAGCTTAAGCCAATAGCATCCCATTCTGTCTTTACAGATTGGCCCCTGAGAGACACTGTCTAGTGAGAGGTCATGCACCTTGCCTCTGGCTCAGCAGGCATCCCGACATTTCCATAACCATGGTCTCTCCCTTCAATCCTCTCCTGCCTCTCCATGTGGTACTGACATTCAGTGGTGATGTGAGTGGGCTTCTTCAAGCCTGGAAACCTCACAGAGCACAGGCTGGGCAGGTAGGATTGGGGTGTACCAGGAATGGCTTTACTGTCCGATGACTTCCCCTAGGGACTGTAGGCAGCCTGGCTCTTGAGTCTGAGTCACAGTCTGAAATCCCAACCACACTGATGCCTCCTGGCTACAGACTCCACAAGAAGTCCCACAGACTTCTTCCTGAGCACCACAGATGTGCAGAGCACCTGGGAATGAAGTGAGAGCTACACAGAGCCCTTGTCAGCTCCTTCCAGAGGGAAGGGTTCAGGTTTCCCACAGACCTAACTACCTGGAGGTGTTGGTTAACCTGGATGGCCTGGAGAAAGGCCAGTTCTAAGGAATCCCACAGTGGGGGTCAGTGGCCCCCAGTCTCCCATAAGCAACCCCAGTAAACTGGCTGATTTGGGCTGCAGAGACAGTGTTTCTTTAGTCATCATCAGTGCCCTATCTGGGGTGAATAGACACATTTCTTCAAGAAAAGCCATTCGACAATCTAGAAGCAGAGCAGGAAATTTCTAGCTTCACTGTCACTGGGACAGGGACTCCAGCCCAGGAGCTCTGTGTGCAGGTGGGCATGGGTCTAAGTTGGGGGTCCAGCCACTATAACTTGTCCATCCACAGGCTTGTGGCCAGGACAACGGAGTGTCGCTTTCCTTGCCACTCCTGTCCCCCCCACTACCGGCCCCCCCACAGAACTCTTGAAGCTGACCTGGAAGCATGCCCTGGTGCTGAGCCAACTCTGTCCTGGGGCCATGCCCAGAGGCAGGGTGTGCAGACAACACTAGGCTGAGCTGCCAGAGGCAGCCCCTTCCCCTCCTTGTAGGTGGCATCTACCCAAGGCACAGTTCCCTGGAAATGTCTGCCAAGGGCAGATGAAAGGCAGCCTCTGGGGAGAAGTCACTCTCCTCTGATTGAACCCAAGTCCTCCATGTTTCCTCTCCCCAGCAAGTGGGTAGATCCTGGGACAAAGGCTGCAGGAGGCCCTTTGGGCATCGGGATCCCTCTGCGAGGAAGGAGACGCGGTGGTGAGAGGCTGTGCTGGGCGAGCTGTCAGAGGGAATGAGGCGGATTCCAGAGGGCTTATTCACTACACACAGCTTGGCACAAATCATACAGAAGAGAAGCTAGTCCCAAGGTCAGGTACAAGAGTAAGTACAGGTGAGATGCAGAGTGTGCCCCCAGGGTGCACCCTCGCCCTGTGTTCTGCACCCTGTCACACCCATGGAGGCAGAAAGAGATAGAGATTGAGATAAACAGAGACAGCAACAGCACAAGGGCACAGGGGGAGAAGCAGAGGGGACAGAGGCCATGGTCACTACTGAGAGAGCCTGTGGAGACCCTGTGCTGGCCTGTGCAGCTGGCAAGTGGGAGGCAGGGTGCCTGGTGTGCTGGGATTCTGGCGTCTTGCATTTACTCAGTCCCTTCATGATTCTGTGACCTAGGAAGTCACCTAACGTGATGGACTCTAAGTACCTAAGCCTATAAAATGGATAACGACCCTCAGGGAGAGTCGCCATGAAGGGAGCTGTCGCCCATGCTTCTTGGTGCTTCTTGGTGTGTTCCCACCTATAGGACCCCTTTATTTTAAAACAAGTGACTCACATCTTCTCTCTCTCTCTCTCTCTCTCTCTCTCTCTCTCTCTCTCTCTCTCTCTCTCTCGGCCCGTGGGTGCTGACAGGACTATAGCTGGCTGGGTGGGGAGTTCCTCCAGCTTCTTCTGGGAATATGAATGAGGTTTGACTTTGTGCAGAATCTCACCTTACATTCAAACCCAGGGTACCCAGTCACTATCTCAGCCCCTGACAGCTGCAGTGTGGGGTCCCAGGTAGGCTGTGGGTGATGCTGGGGAGCACTGCAATTTCTGTAAGTACTTTCCAAAGAAAGAAATGAAGCAAAACCCTTAGGGAGCAATAAAACAACAGCTACTCCAAGTGCTGCTTCTGCCAAGGGTTGTGAGCCTGCCAGTTCCTCAGCAAGGTGACACCACTGCTGCCTCCGTTCTGTGGACAAAAAGGAAAATGGGGCTGAAAGCTCTCCCCAGATGCTACGTTGCTGAAAGCTCTCCCCACAGGGCTGCTCCTGTCAGCTGTGCGGAGCCTCCTACCCTCTGGTCTCACCCCTGCAAAGCTCTAAAGCCGCCAGTCTCCGTTCAAGAGTTGCCTAATGCCAAGCATGATGGTGAATGCCTATAATCCCAGTACTTGGGAGGCAGAGACAGGAAGGTTACAGAAAGTGAACATCTAGCCTGGTCTACAGAGCAAATTCCAGGCCAGTTAGGGCTACAGAGTGAGACCCTGTCTCAACTCTCCTGGCCAGTGCCGGTGACTCCTGAAGATTACATGCTCCTCTGGTGAATTCAGCACCACTCAAGATCACAGGCTCCACTTTACCCAGCTGCTCCAGGGAAAGTTTCTCACCCTTCCGGAGCTGTCCCTGCCTCCATCAAGGGCAGGACAATGTTGCTTCATGGGAGGACTTGGGAAGCAACAATAACTGCAGCCACATTAGCAATTATTATCATGTCATTATTAATTATTAACATATCAAAATGGCGACTACATTCCACATTAATGATTCACGAGAGAAGCTCCTGCCCATGGGGGGCATATTAGGAGCTCAGCAGGATGGTTTTTTAGACAAGGGAGTCCCCGAATAGATGGGATCTCCTCAGTAGCACCTCATTCCAATTGTGCTCAGGAACCATTAGCAAGAAAACATTTTAATTAACTTGCTGTGACTCATAAATTAATAGTTCTCATTTGGCTGCAGGCTCACGATGACGCTGGTCCTGTCCGCCTGCAGCCAGAGCAAGGCTTGGCGGTGAAAACCCAGGGGCACAGGGGGGAGAGCCTACCTACTGCGACCCCACAAAGGTCAGGGCGTGTCCCCATTCCTTGGGACATCCCTACCCCCCTGTCCTAGCTGTAGGGAGGAGTTAAGGGGAACTGGGAGCTGTCCGCAAGCGGGGTGCTGAAAAGGTCAGCACTGTGGCTCAGTTCCTAAAGCTCTGCTTCATAGAACACTGGTGCTCACAACACCTCCTGACCTGAACTGTCCCTCTGGGACCCTATCCTGGAACAGAGTATCAGCAGCCTTTCAAGCCCTAAGCCTTTATGGAATCCTATCCACTCTCTCCCCAGGCTAAAGCCCCTCCAACAGGGACGGGAAGGACTTTCCAACTTGGAGAGAACAGTGGAGACATGTAGATGAAACTGCTTTTTATAAAGTATTATTCTGATGGGATTAGCAGCTCGAGTGACCGTCACTGGAGTAAAAACCTGGGGGCTCCAGTGGCCTGGGATGAGGCACACTGGGACCCAGTGGCCCTGCCACTCTAGTGCCTGCCCCCTCCCCACACAGCCATCGCCTACTTCATTGCTGTGGCTTTGCAGATGGGGTGCTTCCTTGTAGCTAATGGATCGGATAAGGCTGCGGGCTGCAGACCCTCCCCCACATGAGCTCACAGACAGCACTTCCCGGTATGCAGGGCCAGCAGCACATGTGACAGATGAGAACATAAGGAACCACTCCTTGGGGCCACTTCCCTTGTCTTGATTCCAGGAATGAGAGCAGCTCTCTAAGGGGCTGTGGTTTTGCTGATATCACCACAGGGCTTGTCCCCAGGTCACGTCAGCCTCGCTCTCTTGGAGGCCTCACAGTTGACAACAAAGCTCTGGATCCATCTTGTCAGGGCGTCCCTGTGTATAAAGTGTGAGTGTGGAAAAGCATGAGTGTCTGTGTGTGTGTGTGTACATGTGTGTATGTATACACCTGTGTGATCCTGTCGGTGTAGGAGTGTGCACATGTGAAACCATATCTAAGTGTGTACCTTTGTGAGCTTCTGTGGGTAGGCAATTGTGTGAGTGGGCGTGCACCTGTGTGAGCCCACGTGAGTATGTGCATTTGGGCATCGCCGTGAGGGTGTGCATCTGTTGGTGTATGTGAGTGTACATCAGCATGAGTGTGTATATATACATATAATATATACAATATAGTATGAATGTGCACCAGTGTGTGTACACACACATGCATGTGGGAGGGAGGTCAGCACATGGATCACTGGGTGGACGGTCAAGGAAGGAGCCATCTCCACAAGTGACACCATGGCAGACCCAGAACAACCAGCCTGGCATAGGCTGGCACACTGAGCCAGGGCTGCCTGCTCCCTGGGTTGGGAGAAGCTACCAAGTGCTCCCAACACAGCCATCAGTGCCCCCTGTGGACAACATAAACCTGTCTTTGGTGTGCTCCTGGACTGATAAGGACAGGAGATCCCGATTGGTCCTAGAGCCTTTGGGGATGGGCAGGATTGGGAGAGGAGGCAGAGGTGAGTGGGGCACTGTCTGACGACAAGGTGGCCGTGGTCCACCTGTGCTTGCAGATCCTTGCCCCTCCCAAGAGGACTTGTAGCTCTGCATGTGTTCTGACACTGTCTTGCTCATCACTTCCCTTTTCTGTTCCAGCCCAGCTCAAACATCCCCGGACATCCTCAGAAACTGCTTAAAGCATTCAGAATGTCCATTCCTCACACATCTCTGCCACTTTCCTGGAGTGCACTGTGTGTGGAGGACCTGACACACCTTTCCCTTCAAGCCAGCCCTTGGGGGCTGCTCAGATGCTTGAGCACCCTGGTCTTCCCCAGGGCCCCTCAAGAGCAGCAGCAGCATGCGGTCTGGAAGGACTGAGTCAGTGCTGCTGCAAACCGTGAGCCGGAGCTCTGCTACTTTGAGGCTTTGGCCATCAATTTGATATTTTCATGTGCGATGGGCATTTAGCAAGAAAGGATTAGCAGTTCACCCGCTCCACTGACAGCACTCCCCGGATGCCAGGCTTACCCTTAGAAGGTGCAAATGACTTCATTCATTCGTATCCACTGACTGGTGCCTAAAGACTAGGAGGATCTCTTCTGGAAGATTCCAGCTGGGCTTCAGCTCTACACCCTTGTCCGCCCGGCCCCCACTAGCCCACTCCCAGAAAAGACCTGAGGACCAGCACGCAGCCACACACAGGTGTGGAGTGCTTGGTGCTTTGTTGATAAAACAACACAGTCATGAGGACCAGGCCTGTGGCTTTGCTTTCCACTCAGATTTTGACTGGCGCACCTGGTCTCCATGTGGTCTCCTCATGAGCCATCAGTCAGGTCACATGTTTACTTAAGTGGGACTGTCCCCATCCAATCTACTTGGATAGGTCTCACTGTGATCAGGACACATCTCCCTGCCTCCTGTATCAGAGGATGCCCATACTCCAGAAGATCAGTCTCCTCTGAACACAGTATTTCCCTGCACACATGTCTCAGTGTACATAAACAACATAATTCAGAAAAAACATTAAAATCTACGGTGCAGAAGTCAGGCCACAGATTCACACTCATTGGTCCCAAAGAGCCAAAGGACACTGCAAGAGCATTGTGCTGATCTGCTGACTTCCCTATGTGGTGTCAGACTCAGCCTGAGCCTTAGCATCAAATTCTCCCTCAGCCTTGGAGACTGAGCCCAGGCTGGGGAGCCTCTTTGGGTGACTATCACAGAGCCCACTCTCATTTTAACAGGGCTATGTTTTCAAACCATTTGTGTATTGCTCACACCAGTGTTCTTGTTGTTTTGTTTGGTTGTGTTGTTTTATGCTATAGTTTTATTTTGTTTTGTTGAGACAGTGTCTCATGTAGCCCAGGCTAACCCTGAACTCACTATGTAACCAAGGCTGGTCTCGAACCCCTAACCTCTTATTTCCCCCTCCCAAGTGCTAGGATGTCAGGTATGCACACACTCATGGCTAGCTCTGGTATTCTTGGTGTTAGAAAGGATATAAAGTCAAAGCATAGTGACACCACCCCCCATGGCCCCAAGATGTAGGAGTGGACCCACAGCAAGCCAAGGGTGGCTTAGACAGGTGCTCCACAGCCTTTGTTGTGCCTGCCTACTGTCCTCTCTCCTTTCAGAAATAATTCTAAAGTCTGGACATGGTGGCACCTATAATTCCATATGATCCAGGCCTGGTGACGGGTGCCTGTAATCCCAGCACTCAGAAGGCAGGGGGATCTCTGTGAGATCAAGGTCAGCCTGGTCTACATAGTGAGTTCCACGCCAGCTGGGGCCACAACGAGACCTTGTCTCAAAAAAAAAAAAAAAGAAACAATTTTGATTTGGGGAGCTTGGGTTATTCTGATAGGTGGCCTCTTCTCCCTCCTCCCTGTCTGTGGTCAGGTCACATGGACAGTAAGTGAGTATTCCCCTGACCCCTGTGATTCTCTCTCCCTCTTCCTCTCCCTCTCCCTCTCCCTTTCCTTCTCTCTCTCTCTCTCTCTCTCTCTCTCTCTCTCTCTCTCTCTCTCCTTCCTCCTTCTCCCTCTCCTTCTCTCTCTCCTCCCTCCCTCTCCCTTTCTCTCCCCCTCTCTCTCTTCCTTCTTCTCTATTTCATGCTCTCCCTCTTGTCTGCTGCTGTCCTGCTTCCAACACTATTACTGAGCTGCTAAGAACCACTTTGGCTTCCGTGCTGGTGCCCCTGCCCCAGAATGGAGCCCACCCAGAGGAAGTGGGCTGAGGAATGGAGAAGGTGGGGTACTTCTGGCAGCATTTGAGTCTGGATCTGGTTTGTGTTTAGATTTGAGCAAGTCTGTTCCTTTTCTAAGCTGGGCTTAGGCCCCCTCCAGTACAGCACTGATCTTAGTAATATGAGTAAGGTGGACCATCCTAGCAAGGCCCTGCCACTGGGCTTTGGGCCTGCTTCTCTTGAAGAAAGGCCAAGGCTATCTCTGCTCCATCCCCAGGTGACCACAAACACCCATCAATAAGTGACGATGTTCACATAATGAAACTCCCTTAGAAACCCAGGTCCAGATGGCTCTATGATGGGAGGCAGGTCAGCAGAGGCTGGACCTCTGTGGACAAGGACTAGGGGAAAGATTCAAAGCTGATGGGGTGTTGTAGTGGTCACATAGATGCATAGATTTACTGCAGCTCGGCAAACCTCACTCCTAAAAATTTGCACATTTTATTCTATATAGATTATACAAGGTTGACTCTAAAAAGGAAAAAGGGTTCAGAAGACAATTGGAAGAGTCACCCATTGGCCAAGAATGAAATGACATGGGCTCTGACAGTGATGATCGCAACTGATCAACACGTGTCAAACATATTGAAGTCCACTAATCCATAATGATGCCTTTTTTACTTTTTTATTTTATTATTGTCGATTTGGGAATTTTTAAAAATATTTTTATTGAAGTTTTGTGCACTGGAGGTCATTGTTTACTAACCAGACTCCAGACTCCAAAAATTAAGTGCAATGGCTTAAATTAGTTCATTTTTTTCTATCAAAGACCAGGTCCTTTCTGCTCCCAGCATCTCACCTCCTAAAATGGGCCATCAGAGAGGATTTGAAAGGTGTTTGTGGTCAGTTCACAGACCAGTTTCAGGTCTGGGTCACCCCACACAGTGTGTAGTCCCATGGTCCTCAGCACAATAACAGACGGTGAGCTGACAGAGGCAAAGCTGCCATAAGCTTTCCAACCCTTGGGCTCCCAACATGGATACCTCTGCTCCCAAGGACGGTTTGTCTCTGCAAGCGCATAGGAGCTGCAGGTGCACAGGGGCTGTGCTTTGCATCCTGCTCTCTGCACCTCCACTTGTGTTTCCTGCAGCATATTCAAAGGAGAGCATCCCTGGCCTTTCCGGCCATCTTTTGGCGGGCTTCACTCTCAGGCACCTGATCTCCGTGAACACTTTCCTTTTGCTTTCTTGGTTTCTGACACAGTAACTACTGTGTTTCTCTTCTTGGTGCCTCCTGGTTAAAGCCAGAGAGGAGGCCGAGACCACGGTGATACTGAGTGAGACAAACTGCTCTCTCCTGCAGGGTCTCAGCAAAGTGAACCATTCCTGAGAATGGTTTGAGCACAGAAGATCTAGACCTTTATCTTCTTTCCTAGAGCCATGGATTTGCAGAGTTTGAGCCAATCTCTATAAAAAGTCCTAATTAGAAAAGTGGAACTTGACTTAGAAAATCACCGTTTGCAAACCCAAGGAGCTAGCAGATCTAAGTGCCCAGTGGCCATTACAGAGGAGTATGGAGCAAACCCTGCACCTCCTGGTAGGGCAGCACTGCAGTGCCTGAGCCTTGCCACCACAGAGGTGCCAGTCCGTGGGTCTCTAGTCCAGCTGCCATGTCCTACAAAGCCCAGGAACAGAGTTGCACACTGGGCTGCACCGGGAGACCCTAACCAGTACCATATTGTGGGAAAACCAAATAGCTCAGTATCATGTTGTTAGGAAAGAAGCCGGGCATGGTAGTGCACATCTTTAATCCCAGCACTCAGGAGACAGAGGTAGGTGGATCTCTGTGAGACTGAGGACAACCTGGTTCATGTAGCCAGCTAGAGCTACAGGGAAACCCTGTCTCAAAAAAAGATACTTGGAAGATTTTGTTCTATTTTAATCAAGTTTTTAAAAGAAAAGAAAAGCTCAGCCACAATGTTTAGGAAAGAAACAGATTGTGGCTTCTATAAAGGACTAGTTGGGGTCACTTTTGGATGGGGGAGCCCTATGGATGGCAGGCCCAAGGAGCATTCTGGAGGAAGAGGCAGAGACCTGGACAGTCTCTGATAGGTATAAATTGATTTGCTTCAGAGGAACTGACTGAGGCATGCATTTGTGTGGAAGGTAATTCCCCATCTGTATTTTGTTTTCTCTTCATTTTTTCTTAAGACTGAGTCTTATGTAGCCCAGGCTGTCCTCTAACTATCTAAGTAGCAAGGATGATCTTGAACTCTTAATTCTCCTGCCTGTGCCTCCCGAGTGCTGGGAGTACATGTGTCGCCACAACTGGCTTGACTTTGTTTAAAATTAAAAACTTTTTTTGGTCTTTTCGAAGCAGGGTCTCCCTGCTCCCTACAGCCCCAGCTGTCCTGGAACTCATGTTGTATACCAGGCTGGCCTTGAACTCACAGAGATCCACCTGCCTCTGCCTCCCAAGTGCTGGAATTAAAGGTGCTTTACAGGGAGCTGAGATGGCCCAGCAGGCAAGAGCGCTTGCTCTGCAAACATGAGAATTTGAATTTGAATCCCCAACACCCACATAAAAAGACACCTGCGACCCTAGAATTGGGGGTTGGAAGCAGGGAGAGGCAGATCTTTAGAGCTCCCGGATGAGCCAGCTTAGGTGAAGCAGCTTCCAGTTCAGTGAGAGTCCCTGTGTCAGAGCAATAAGAGCAACAGAGGGTGGCAGGCCACGTCCCGCTCTGGCCCCCCACTTGTACACACCCCCAGCACACTCTGAGTGACCTTGTGTGAGAATACCCCGTGCCTCAGTCTCCCCATCAGTATATCAGAGAGGATAAAAACAGGTCTTGTCACCCTGGGGGCCTCCAGGAAGGGACAAAATGTGGACAGACTTAGCCAGGTGAACACAGAATGCTGGTGGGCTGAAGGAATGTGTGTGGCAGATCTGTGTCTGACCCGCGTCCATACCCCGGCTCCTGGCACACTGGCATGGAGCAGATGTTCAACAGAACAGTGAAATGAGCACCTTCAGCCCCTGCTCTGCTAGCAGCCTGGTGGTCTTCCAGCTGGGCTGCACATCCGGCCTACGCACGTACAGTCAAGAGCTGACTCTGAAAGACAAAAGGAGGTGCTCACTGCCTGACCCCAGAGGCCCTGCCTACACACACACACACACACACACACACACACACACACACACCATACCTCCTCCAGTGGGCCTCATCCCAAAGGCCCTGCTCCCCAAAGACCCCACTTTCCCACAGGCCACGCCTTCTCACACACCCTCCCACTCCCTTTTTTTCACAAAGGGACCTGGGACCTGGTGCTGGGGGATCTGAAGTCTCCAGAGTGTTCCTCTTTCAGCCTTCCCTGTCCACCAGCCTGCAATCAGTTACCACTACCCTGTAATGGCTTCTGCTAATAGATACCTGTCTCCCCTGAATCCTACCACAGAGTGTAGACCTGCTGCCTTATATCTGTGTGATGGAGGAAGGAAAGGCGTGTAAGCATGTTTCTGCATGTGGGCACAGGTATGCCTATGTACATACATGCAGGGTCACATGTTTGAATGTGAGTACACAAGTGTGCCTGCATGTATATTCGAGTGTACATCTGTGTACTGAGAAGAGCACCTGTGTGCATACAGGTGGGCATGTGTGGCATGTGGGTGTGTACATATGAGAATGTACATGCATGTGCATGTGTTTGTATGTCTGTGTGTACTTATGCATGTGTAGCATGTATGTATGAGAATGTAGCTACAAATGCCTGCTTTTCACATGCCTGAAAAGGTGTGTGCTTGCCTGCTCGTGTGCCTGTCTATGAGGATGTGCACATGTGTGTGATATGTGCAAGTATGTGCATTTCCCCAACTATGAACAGCAGGAGCCAGCTCAGGGCCAGAATAGCAGTGGGGACAGGGAGGCACCTGAGGAATATGGCCAGCACTCAGTGTGATTTGCACTGTCATTTTTTTTTTTTTGGTCTTTTCAAGACAGGGTCTCCCTGTAGCCCCAGCTGTCCTGGAAATTGCTCTGTAGACCAGGCTGGCCTTGAACTCACAAGGATCCACCTGCCTCTGCCTCCCAAGTGCTAGGATTAAAGGCATGCGCCACCATGTCCGGCTCACTGTCATTTTTTTTTTTAAGACAGGATCTTACTATGTTGCCCTGGCTAACCTTAAACTCTCTTATGTAGACCAGATTGACCTTGAACTCATAGCAATCCACCTGCCTCTGACTCCAGAATCCTGGGATTAAAGCCATACACCACCATACCCAGCAGCATTGTCATTTTAGAGACCCTAACAGAAGAATAATTTCCCAGAACCCACTGGGGAAGAGAGAAGAAGGATGGAACAAGTTGAATGGTGAGAAGCAGCAGTTGTCTTTATTCATGAAGCGGGGAAGCCTGGTCAGGGAACTCTGGCCACACCAGCTCTGGGATCTTCCGTGGTGTCTTGAACAGCAGGGTGGGCATCTTGTTCCACAGGACATACCACGTGGAGCCCCACTAGTTGGGAGGTGAGCTTTATGCCAGTCACTGTTTGGCTATGGTGTCCTGGCCAATGACCAGGAAATGTGTTTGTGTCGTTAGACAGAGAACATCTTTAGTAGCCATTTGTCCTTTCTTTACTCCAAGTAACAGGAATCTTAGGCCAACTTGTAAGAAAGAAATGTTCCAGGCAGGAACCAGGATATGAATTCCCATCTTACAGCCTGGAGAGTGTCGCTGAGACATGAGTATGTGGGGGTGGGAATCCAGAGGCTCAAGGTCAATGAGCTGGTGCCCCAGGAAGACAGGAGCTGCTTCCATAGGGTTAATATGGAAGAGCGAGGCTGAAGCACTCCTCAGCTTCTTCAATTGCATTCTGAACTCTAGAATCCCAGATACCAGCCCCATCCAGCCTGGAGCCCAACCACATGCTCTCAGATCTCTCCCCTCTGAACTTGCTGGATCTCATCCTCAGAGACTCACCTGAAGACCAGGCATGAGGGAGGGTCACTAGGAGGTCACCCTGGCATGTGACCCAATGGCCCAGCACAGCTGTCATTTGCAAGCATGGTGATCAGGAGGCTGAGGATATCTGACAGTCTTAAGGAAGAAGCAGATGCTAAGGTCAGAGATGGCAGAACGAGTGACCATCAGAGAGACCAGAGGGAAAGCCATGACCACAGGCTCAGGGGGCTGCAGGAGGCCTGGACCCCAACGTCACCCTGAGCTCTAAGGTGTCAAGGTGTCTCCACTCAGCCCTCGGGGTCATCAGGCAGTCTCTGAACAAAGCAGGCTTGGAGAACGCTATTCAAGGGCCTTAGAACAGGAAGGATTGTGGACGGTAGGAACATGTTGCTTGGGTCCATCACATGCGCTTTATGGTGATCACATGAACTTCAAGGAGTAGATGAACAGAGATGCTGGTGATACAGGCAGGGCCCAGGTGCAGACAAGAAGTTTGTATAGAACTATAGGTACAGGATGTGTAGGTGTCTGCTTGTGCGTGTGTGCACGTGTGTGTTTGTGTGTGTACGTAACCAGATCCAGGAAGAGGAGAGACCATTGACGTGGTAGTATAGACATGTGGGATGGGACAAGCCAGGCCCTAGTATCACCTTCCACAGGCTAGAGGGGAACCAGGTCAGGATCCTGCATCGGAAAGACTCACAGATGCATCTGTGAAACTTTGTGTTCCCTGACTCCTGTCCTGCGGGGTCTGACTCAAGTGGGACCCAGACTGCACCCTGAATTCCTAACAGAGCATGAGGTGTCTCCGCCTGGCCCAGGACCATCAACAGTGCCAGGAATGGGATCAACTCCGTCCAAGTGCATAATTTCCGCATCTGGCTGTGGTCCTTACTTCCCATGGCACTCGTCATTCAGATTCTCCTGGCTCCCATATTCTCATCACCACCCAGGGAGAAGAAAAGATAGAGCCTGGAGCTCCAGAAAATGCCAAGCCCCTTCCTAGCTTGGGCCTCCCCCTTCATGCTTGAGTTCTCCCCCTGCATCCCCTATGGTGAGGCGTTCTAGGGTCTCCCACACTGCTAGATGCTTGCTCAGGAACCCAATGAAGACAAAAGCGCCCTGAGCACAAAACCTGAGCCACCCAGGTGTGGCCAGGGTCTCTCCTCCCACACGGAAGAGCCAGGCTATGGCTCAAACAGCTGGCACTCCAATCCACTCTGAGTTTAGCCAGGGTGGGCTATGTGGCCCTGGGGAACTTCTCATTTCTCTGAGCATAAGCTGTATGGCTGGTGGGTCCAGCCTGGCTTGGACCATGCATATACACCACCCCAGATGCTACAGTCAGGGCACTGTGAGGCTGGATGAATGAGAGGGGAAAAGAAGGCATCACCCACGACTTTGTCCCTACACTCCAGACATGCCCTGTGGACCGGGCTGGCCCTGTTCCCAGTGTGTGTCTGCCCTAGAGATGTGCCCTGTCAGCATTGTTTGACCCAAATCTAGGTTGGCTACCCAGGGAGGAGGCGAATGTGCTGGTCAGTTTTTGTGAGCTTGACACAAACTAGAATCACCTGGAAACAGGAAACTTCAACTGAGGAATTTCCTCCATCAGATGGGCCTGTGGCCATGTCTGTGGGGTATTTTCTTGATTTCTGATTGATGTAGGAGGGGCCAGGCCACTGTGTTCGGTGTCAGGTGCCAAGCCCCTGGGCCAGTGGGCCTGGGCTATATAAGGAAGGTAGCTAAAGCTAGGTGTTGTGACGCAGGCCTTTAATCCCAGAACTCAGGAGACAGAAGCAGGCAGATCTCTGAGATCAAGGCCAGCCTGGTCTACATAGTAGGTTCCAGATCAGCTGGGGCTACAGGGAGACCCTGTCAAAACAAAGAAAGAAAAGAAAAGAAAAGAAAAGAAAAGAAAAGAAAAGAAAAGAAAAGAAAAGAAAAGAAGGAAAGAGAAAGAGGGGGAGGGAGGGAGGGAGAGAGGGAGGGAGGGAGGGGGGAGGGGAGAGGGGGAAAAGAAGGAAAGAAAAGTAGCTGAGCTAGCAGGGGAGCCAAGTGGCAGGGGCGCTCCTCTGTGGCCTCTGCTTCGGCTCCTCCATGGCCTCTGCTTCGGCTCCTGCCTCCAGATTCCTGCTCCGAGCTCCTGTCCCGGCTTTGCTCAATAATGGACTATGATTGGGAGTTGTAAGATGAAATAAACCCTTTTCACCCCAAGCAGCTTTGGGTTGCGGTATTTATCACAGCAACAGAAAATAAACTAGAAAAGAGGGCAGGCGGGGACATGACAGTACCAACTCACACCTTGAGATTTAGACCAATAGGACCCAGATCCCAGCCAGGGCAAAAGGTGCAACTTGTCTACATTGCATGCAACCCAGCAGTTCTTGGTCTTACTCCAGTGTTCGTGATGGGTGAGGCCCAGTGCTTGATAGATGAAGCCTGATAGTCACCAGGAGTATGATCCAGTGTTTGTGGTTGGTGATGACCTGTGCTCATCGTGTCTGAAGCCCAGTGCTTATGGTGGGTGGGGCCCAGTACTTTTCGAGCTGGCAGAGGCCTGGGGTTCATGGTAGTGGGTGAGGCCCAGTCCTCACGTAGGTGGAGTATTTGACATGGCATTGAGAACTATTTCTAGTCTCTGCCCTTGGAAGGGGCTGAGAGGAGAGTAGATTCAGCTGACCTTGGTTTCCCGCAAGGACTTCTGCTTGGGGGTGGGAATTTCCCCAGTCTCTCCTCTGGGACAAGATCGGGTTCAACTCTGAACAGACATTTGCATTGAGGGGCAGTGCTCAGCCTATTTGCTGCTGGGAGTTGTAGGTTGGGGCAAGCTACCCTGCACGTGGCCCATTCCACTACCAAGTATAAAGTCTCAGTGATACAGGACCCCTGGGAGGCCCGGCTGTCCTTCCTTTCACTCAAACAGGCACCAAGGGCAGTCCCCAGCCTCGGAGCCAATCAGTAACAGTACCCATCCCCTCCAAAAGCCGAGCTGAATGATCCAGAAGCAGGGCCACCCCTACATGGCCTCCAGTCTCCTGGTGCCCACCCCCCCCACATGGCCTCCAGTCTCCTGGTGCCCACCCCCCCACATGGCCTCCAGTCTCCTGGTACCCACCTCCCCCACATGGCCTCCAGTCTCCTGGTGCCCACCCCCCCACGATGGGCCGTTCCGAGTCGTCCTGGGTGCACCACTTCCCCCACACATGGCCTCCAGTCTCCCGGTGCCCCACTCCCCCACACATGGCCTCCAGTCTCCTGGTGCCCACCCCCCCCACATGCCTCCAGTCTCCTGGGTGCCCACCCCCCCCCCACATGGCCTCCAGTCTCCTGGTGCCCACCCCCCCCACACACATGGCCTCCAGTCTCCTGGTGTCCACCCCCCCACCACACACATGCCATCCAGTCTCCTGGTGTCCACCCCCCCCACATGGCCTCCAGTCTCTCTGGTGCCCACCCCACATGACCTCCAGTCATCTCCTGTGTGCCCACCCCCCGCGATGCATGGCCTCCAGTCTCCTGGTGCCCACCTCCCACACACACACATGGCCTCCAGTCTCCTGGTACCACACCTCCCCCAACATGCCTCCGTCATCTCCCTGGTGCCCACCTCCCCCACACATGGCCTCCAGTCCCCTGGTGCCCACCTCCACCCCCACACCTGGCCTCCAGTCTCCTGGTACCCACCTCCCCCCCATGGCCTCCAGTCTCCTGGTGCCCACCTCCCCCCACTGGCCTCCAGTCTCCTGGTGTCCACCCCACACACACACATGCCTCACACTTGTCTCTGGTCCCACCCTCCCCCCCCGATGCATGGCCTCCAGTCTCCTGGTACCCACCTCCCCCCCACATGGCCTCCAGTCATCTCCTGGTGCCCACCTCCCCCACACACACATGGCCTCCAGTCCCCTATCAGGAACACAGTTATGTGTGAAGACAGGTACCAGCTCAGTGCAGAATCAGGTTTGAGTAGAGACTGGGATTACTGGGCTGGGTGGTGAGGCTGAGTCAGGGTCACTGAGCCAGGGCTCGGCTGGAAGAACAGACTGTAGGGTCTGTTTGTGTGGTCTCACTTTCATCTACCAGGATCCTCCACCCCTCTACCCCTCCTGTCAGGCCCCTGCCCCCAGGCCTTAATTAATCCTGGGCCAACAGCCATGGTCCCTGAACTGAAAAGCCTTGTCCCTGCCATCCTAGGTGGAAACTGGGGTTCACTCTGGCAGATTCATTGTCTAAAGGCTTCCAGATGGTACCCAGTGGTTCCAGTGTCATGCCTGGCCCTGCTTTGGAAGGGGTATGTGCATTAGGCTGGACTAGACAGCTGCAAGTGCTGTTCAGAGGTACTGTCCCCTGCACCGCAGCTGGCCTCCTACACCTCAGCTAACTGTAGATGCACCTGTTGGTAGCCTGGCTTGCTGCCATGCAGGTACTGTTACTCCATGAGAGCAACCCTTATAGGCATCTCTGTGCCACAGGGCCATGGCACCTTGCAGTACTCTTCCCAATAGCCCCAGCACCACCATGTGCTCTGGAGAGTGGCCCCCAGCCCAGGCATCCCCAGTGTCAAGACACCTACTACACCCCCACATTGTCCCTCAGATCATTAACATAAGATAACTAATCTCCTCCAGGGCTCTGAGTGGCACCACTTAACATGGAGGTCATTGAAGGGGAATCAGAGCCTTTTGGGCCCTGACCCCACCTGTCTGGGCTCCAGCACTCAGTTTTCAAGCAAAGCTCTGGTGTGAAAAGAACATTTATTTTCACAGTAGCCTGGCTAATGACCTGGGCTGGGTCAGCCACAGCTGGTCTGACAGTCTCATCAGGGGAAATCTTCAGTTCCTCGGTGACTTGCCTCTGGTGGTGATGGGGGAGCCCTGGATTTGAAACTCAGGGGCCCAACCGGTGCATGTGACTCAGCATCCTTGTTGTTGAGCAAGCTGAGCCCTCCCTGCAGCCTCCAAAGGGTCTTCACCACCCCTGTGTCCTCCAGTCAGGTTGAGCGTCGTGATCAATGCACAGCTACAGCTGGTTGAAGGGGACCAAATCCATCCAACAGCTGATTTGGTTCCATTTTACCAGCTTCAGCAAAGCATTTGGCTTCAAATCCACTGGAGCAGTGATGTCCAGGAAGAAGGTAGCTTCACCAGGCAGTGACCTATCCCAGGCCCTCTCTTTTCTGAGAGCCCATTCAGACTAAGGGGCCCTGGAGCTCTGAAGGTTTTGGGTGTGAGAGCCGCATGCCTGCTTGGACCCTCTCTGTACCCTGGACAGGTCCTTCAGGACCCAGAAGGAAGTCATCAGTCTCTCTGCCCTAAGTTGGTCCTACGACCTCTGTCTTACTTGTTACTGACCCACACACACTGCAGCTTTGCCCCATGTCCTCTGTCCAATCACTAGCTTCCCTTCTGGATTACACCCCAAACCATTGGGTTCCTGACCCATGGACTCACATACAGGGGTTGGGGACCTCAAAGCTTTTCACCCTTGATCCTGCCTGTGGTTGTGCCCTCATTGTGGCCAGGCAGGACCATCTCTCTCAGTCAGCCATGGCCCTGTGACCAGGCAGCCAGGCCTAGTTTGTGGTGACCTTGGGGGTAGGGGTGGATCAGATACCACACATGGCTTTGGGTGGGCAGAAGCTGGAATGTTCCAGTACGTCCTAATGTGCATGGCCTGAGAAGTGTCGGGGGGCAGCGGAGGCCCGGTGCCCATCTGTGGCCTGGTCTTGCAGCTTTGTCAGCCTCTAACCCCACAGTCAGTGACTCAGAGGAGGAAGCTGCCTTTAAGCACCCATTCATCAGGAACAATGATGGGAAGTGAGAGTGGCCTCAGCACTACAAGGGACATGATGTCCTCTGTGTGTGTGTGTGCGTGTGTGTGTGTGTGTGTGTGTGTGTGTGTGTGTGTGTGTGTGTCTCCCTTAGGGAGCACCAATATCCCTAAGTGCTGTCAGTAACCACACACCCTCAGCCTCCACCAGGCCCACTCCAATCCCAGCATCCACAGTGGCCTTCTTCAACCACCCTTCCTGCACCTCCCCTTCCAGAAAGATCCTCCAGAAGGCTGCCTGCTTGATGTCCCGGAGTCATGGGGGTGGCTCTGCCTTTCAGAGACACGCAGAGGGTCTTCCAGCCACCAGTCAGCACACAGCTCTCCTCTTCTTCCTCCCATGCAGGGCAGACCCCGGGCTCCCAGCCCACCCCTCTGGCCCCTCAGACCCCTCACTGCCAGCTGCGTTCACCCCGTCATCACTGCTGTCAATATTGCTAATGGAGTGCGAGATCTGACAAGCAACGGAATTAGCCCACATTGAATCTGGCCCTGAGCCCTCAGCTACTGTGGGCGGAGGGGAAGAAAGATCATGACGGGCACCCTGGCCTTGGTGTGTCAGGCCTAAATCCCACCCCAGGGCAACTCTCACATGCCCAGTGCTGGCTTGACAGCTTCGTCCTGCCGAGGAGCTCAGTCTCTCATACCTGGAGCTGGCACTCAACTTTGACCCCTCTGAAGACTCCAGTTTATGTCCTAATGTCACCAAATTGGAAGAATTTCCCCTAAATGAACAGATCTTTACCTCCTTCCTAGACTAGCCCCGCACTCCTCAGATGGACCCAGACCCCACAGGACATTCTGTACCCTGTTGGCCTAGCCAATCCTGGATCGAGGGCATGTGAGAAACAAAGTGATTGGAGCTGGATACTTCAGGGACGTGGGTCCCGAGCCACCCCTTTGACAGCTCAGGGGGAGGCAAACACTGTGAGCCCCTCTGGGCCAACTGCAAATCTGCATGCGTTTGTGTGGCCTGAGCCAAGAGTTGGACTCACTGTGCTGCAACCCCAGGGCTAACTGTGAACAGCCCCAAGCTCCTTGCCACCTAGCACATGACCAAGCACTCCAGCCACTAGAACCTGC
This sequence comes from Rhizomys pruinosus, assembly GCA_009823505.1. Taxonomy (NCBI): domain Eukaryota; kingdom Metazoa; phylum Chordata; class Mammalia; order Rodentia; family Spalacidae; genus Rhizomys; species Rhizomys pruinosus. The sequence continues at coordinate 1,465,504 of VZQC01011685.1, forward strand.
TGTCCACATACAGCCTAGTGCAACCACCTCACCCAGCCAGGACAACAGCAAGGCTGTGGTCGAAGTCCCCGGTCCCCTTGAGCTGTCCTCATGACCCTTTGCACCCCCCCCATGGCCTGTCCAAGGACAGGCTACCAGTCATTCTCTGGTGAGTGAGCAGCCAGCACATTGGTCTGCAGATTTAAAGGGATCGACTCTAGTTCGGGCTCCTGAGATACATGGCACTATGTCCACAGCTGGACCCACGGTGGCACAGACTCCCTCGGAGGCAAGCAATTTTCTAGACTTCTCTGGTCAGTTATCTCAGTGGGTTGTTTCTGTTGGACAAGCCAGACATTTCTGCCCTCAGGTCACAGCCTCCATCAGGAGCTATCCAGGGAGTCCTGGGAACTCTGAAGTCATGGGTGTTGCTTTCTTTTCTTTCTGATAAGAGAAAGATGCTTGCATCACACAGTCCCCAAACTTCAAAGGCCCATAGCTCACAGGCCAGGGCCTTCAGAAGGCCCACCGCTCTCAGGCCTAGGCTCTTGCTTCTACCCTAGAATGCTGCAGCCCGAGCTGTCCTGCCCCTTCGATTCTGTCACCTTGCTAAAGCTTCTAGAGCCTTCATCACAGCATAACTGCCATCAAGTCCCAGGACACAAGAAGCTCCATTGTAGCAAACAGCAACTATGCCTCAGTACCCCCTCGTCCACACTAGAAGGTGAGGTCACCAGCGGGGCGCGGCCGCCCTGAGAAGCCATGGTGCCTTGCCTGACAGAGAGACAGCCAAGCACGGCTGGTAAATGCAGTGTTTCCTGGGACAGCAGAGCTGTGGCTGGCGCCGACCAGGGGCTTCCTCTCTCTTTCCTGGGGCGCTACTACTGTTTATGCATTTTATGGACCAAATGGTTAAATAGGTTTTAAAACATCTGCTGATGGAGTCATCTAGCACGAGAAAGTACACTCAGCATTTTCAAGCAGCGATGGATAGTAGACATGAGCATTCGCCGCCGAAAACACCAGCAACCCTGGTAAAAAAAAATCAATGGGAAATTAGATGCTGTGAAGACGCAGTACGCGCCCAATTAGTTATAATTGGAGCAAACAGCAACGGGGAGACAGAGATGCAGTGGGGAACACTCGCAGGGCTACTCATTCATGGCTGGAGGCTCCGTATACCTAGGCCAGCCTCACCCTTACCTGGGGGGAGCCTGATGAAATACACAGTAGGAGCAGAGCTGTAGCCGAGGCTCACCCAGGAAGCCTTCTCCCTTCTGCTAGAGGCCTGCCACCCTGCTGGAAGGCAGCCCAGAGGCCCAGGGTTCAGAAGTAGAGGGTAAGCTCTCACTAGGACTGCAGCCGGCAGTCTCAGCTGTCTCTGGGCCTGAGGGTCTTGAGCAACACCCTCCAAGCTAGAGGGTCTTGGGAGTTTCTCTCTGAGCCTCAGTTTCTCCACATGGAAAAGGGGGCCATGAGCATGTATTACCATGCACCTGGGGGACAGCCCCATGTGGCCTATCATGGCTCCACAAGACAGTGGAGAGCACCTTCATCTCACACCCTCCCTCTATATGTTAGAAATAGCAGCCATTTGGGGTTGAAACCACACAGCCAGCTCCAGGCACACTACCATTTATCCCAACACAGAGGACATTATAATAACCAACATCCTTCATGATAGTGTGACACCCAACAGCTTCTATTTAAAGACAATGAACACCTAGTCACATCTACAGCCAGCTACTGCCCTCAGAGTGGCAGAGCAGGGTCGGCCACACCTGTAGCTAGAGTCATCACAAAAGACACAGGCTGAGAGGTTCTGCACCCTCCCACCCCTAGCACCATCCACTCACCGGCCAGCTGGATCAGCACAGGGCAGCAGCCTAGCCAGGAGCAGGTTTCTGTCGCCACTCTAGCCTACCTGCCTGCCTTCGAAGGACACTGAGAACTCCTGCTTTCAGTGGTTTCTTTCTGTGAAGCTTGTAAAATTTAAACGGCAATAACCTAATATTTCTCCAAGCAGCAATATTGCCTATTAGCATGCAGATTCACCACAAAATTAATATTTAACTTCAGATTGTAGCACATTATTAAAATAGATATCAAAGAATTACAGGCATCTTGGTGGGCGTGAGCGGTCCTGGCCAGGGTTGCTGCTCCCAAATCTTCTAGGGGTTCCTTTGGGGGGTACCAAGTGCTATCAGACAATCTCCAGGAAATCCCATAATTAAAAGACAAAAGGAGGGGGGCTGGAGAGATGGCCTAGTGGTTAAGAGCACTGACTGCTCTTGCAGAGGGCCTGGGTTCGATCCCCAGCAACTGCATGCGGCTGAGAACCGTCTTTAACTCCAGTTCCAGGGGAATCTGACACCCTCTTCTGATCTCCGCGGCATTGCACAACACAGGTGCACAAACCTTCATGAAGACAGTACATTCATACACATAACAATAAATAAATAAACAAATAAATAAATAAATAAATAAATTTTTTTAAAAAGACAAGAGGAAATCCCACCCCGTGCCCCAAACAGTTCCGTTTCTTAGTATCAGCACTGCTGACAGCCAGATGCCACAAGACCCTTTCAGCCCAAATCCATAACTTTTCTGTCTACTCCAAAAAAATGTATTTTTTCTCAACACTGATAAAAGTTTAATACAGAGTTGCCCGGGTTTTTAATAAACTTGTCCACAAAGGAGCGTGGCAAATTGATGAAGCCCTTCCTGGAGATAAACTTCACCTGAAATAGACGAGCAGAGCAGAGGAACATGGAGGAGGCAGAGGTTGAGGGGACACGAGCTTGTTCTGCTGTTCTTTGCAAAAAAATGGAAAGATAGACTTTTGTGTCTTATGTCAAACATAGGACCGTGGGAACCACTGCTTCTATTCAAAGAAAAAAAACTGTGGCTAGGAACCTGATCACAGAACCCCAAGGTCAGGTAGAACAGAAGCTGTCTCCCCAGCCATGATGAACCTATGTGTGTAAGACGAGAAAAATCCACTTAGCAGCAAGGAGTCTGTTTAGAGCCTCTGTTGTGGGTAGGACAGGTAGGTCCCCTGTATACACTGGACCCCCATCTTCCTGCATAAATGGAACCTGCGGCTACCAAGCTCAGAACCTGGAACTCCCATATGGTGTCAGGTAAGAGTAGAAGGCCCAGTACATCCACTACGGGTCTTGGAATGCCATGCAAGTCCCAGTGTCTAACTTCTACCAAGTTCTCCCTCCCCTTCCTCTGTCTTGGCAAGGTCTCCCAGGGTGGAGACACGTCATGAGCCAGGGCAGTGTCTTCAGACATGGGAGAGGCACCTACATGTGAGGAGCCACTGCCATGATCCCTTCTTTTTTTTTTTTTTTTTTTTTTTTTTTTTTTTTGACTTTTTGAGACAGGGTCTCCCTGTAGCCCCAGCTGTCCTGGAACTCACTCTGTAGACCAGGCTGGCCTTGAACTCACAAAGATCTGCCTGCCTCCACCTCCCAAGTGCTAGGATTAAAGGCATGCGCCACCACGCCCGGCATGATGCTTTTACCGCTTCACATGGGGACATTCATTCCCAGACCTCTCATGCTATTTGAAGTCCCCACTGTTAGAGATTCCCTTCCTGACACTTCCTGGGAGTGTCAACTCCAAATGCATTGCTGTATTGAAGGAGCAGCCAGGACAGGTTGGAGACCTCAAAGAGGAGAGGGCACGAGACCCTCGAAGCAACCCAGACCTGCCACAGGACTGAGACCCAGGTGGAAGGACTAGAAAGTCCCCAGAACCAGCTTCCAGAAGTGGGAATCTTCCTCCTCTGCCCTCCTTCAGTAAGCAAAGGTCCCTCTGTGCCCTTGAGAAGGGACAACAGGAAGCCACCAAGTCCCACCTGGACTTGATGGCATGGAAGGGGACAAAGAAGAGAAACAGAAAACAGAGCTCAGAACGACATCCAGGCTACAGCTGCTGATGGTGGGCACCTGGAGAAGGCAGAGTTCAGGGGGCATTCCAGGGCCTCTGCAGCCCCAAGTCACCCAAGTCCAGCCTCTTCAACAGGACAGCTGAGAATGTGGGCTATTTATACCAGCCATGGCATGAGGGAGACTGTGGAGACACACACTGCCCTGTGGCCATATCTGGGCATGACTGAGGGCACATGGGGCTGCCAGGGGGACAGGGTCCAGGTGACACATCCACCCTGGGTGTCCTTCAACCTGACAGAGGCCCCATGAAATCCCCACAACAAGCTTCAGGACAGCTGCCTCTCCCCTCCCTGCAGTTAAAAATACTCTGGGTCACTGTCTCACTTGCCCCTGAATCTGCCCTCCACACATGCACACAGGCACCTGCCCATGTTGTCTGCCCAGCCTGCCCTGGTACGGAGTCACCACTCCTGCCCCGGCTCATAGTCTGGCTTCAGGGAAGGAGACCCTAGACTCGTGAGCACTTTGTGGTGAACCCTTTTGGCCAGGGAAGAGCCCACCTAACACTTCCACATTAGGGCCTCCTGGTCACTGTTCACTCACCAGGTGGACAGGAAATGCCCGGGAGGCCCTGTGTGTCACTATGCCATCTCTCTCCATCACCCACAATTACAGTCTGTCAGGGCATCCCACCTAGCAGGTAGCAGGCCTGCCCTGGAGCCTCTGCATCCCTCTGGAAACCTGGGGCTACCACAGCCATTGCAGTGAACACCTCGCAGAAAGCCCGCTCTGACTGTGGATCTGAGGATCTGTTGGGGGTGGCCTCTCATCCCTGCCCTTGAGATGCGCAACCCTGCATGTGCCTGTCGCTGCTGCACTGCAGCAGCCAGCAGCAGCTCTGCAGCAAGCTGTACCATTCCTGCCGCTGCAGCCACAGCCCTCCCACCTGCTCAGCAGCACCAGCCTCCCCCTAGTCAGAGCCTGCCTTGAACTGGGACCGCTAAAGGTGCCTTTCTCAATGGGCACCAGGGGCCTCCCTGGAGAACCCTCCGAATCTCAAACACTAGTTGGCCAGTTCCTAAGCCCAGGAAGGAACATAGCACCCAAGAATGGCCTCCACGGCCCCTTTGCTGCCCCTTCCCTGTCTGAAGGCCAAGCCCACCTCTTTCCAAGCGATTCACTCAGGGCAGTGGGTCAGAGGCTGCTGGCCAGGCAAGGACAGTGGGCGAGACTGGGGTTCTTTTGAAAGCTTACCTCACTGCCCCACAACATCACTTTCAGGCCCTGCCACCCCAAAGAGAGTGTCCTGCCCACAAGGGTCATGCAGGGAACAGCGCTGTGCGGCAGAGAGTGAGCCCCTCCACAAGCCAACGTGCACCGCTGCTGAGTCAGCACAAAGCCCATAGAGGGCTGGTTCCCCTTTCCTCCAAGGTGGCAGCAGTTAATGCAGTTGCAGAGCCCAGCCCTCCCTCCCTCCTCTCCACCAGCATCCACCCCACCATGCCCTGGTGCCCTGGTCCTGAAGACTACTTGGTTCTTCTCTCTCACTTTTTAAAATAAGTTATGCCATTATGGTATTGAATGATATGTAATTCAAGCAACGTTGATTTGGATGGATTTGTGCCCCTCTAGCTAAACCCCCGGTCCTGCAGACAGTCTAATCGTGCTCCATCATGGTTCGTTCTTCCACGGCACTCTTCTCATGTTAGGTCAATGATTCTAAATGAGATCACTGAGACACCCTGCAACTTCCTCACCAAGCCTGAAGTACTTGTGCCATAAAGCATTTTATGGCACTCTAGGTACATGCTATTTGTCAAGCTAAAGTCAACAGCAGGCACCCTCTGTACAGGGGCTGTCACAATTTACTTGGCCACCTGGCTATAAATAAATAAATAAATAAATAAATAAATAAATAAATAATTAAATAATTGGTTCTCTCTCTCTCTCTCTCTCTCTCTCTCTCTCTCACACACACACACACACACACACACACACTCATGCAGCTCAACCCAATCTGAAGGCTGCCCAGCCCTCACTCACAGCCAGTCTTGCACATAGAGACCCCAGGCCTGAACCACAGAATGGGAACTCTCAGCTCATTAGTCCCCCTAACTTAGGAGACCCATGAAGCTATTGATCCCTCAGCAGCATCCAGGCTCTCATGTGATTTCTGTGGTGCAAATGTTTCCAGCACATTCTGGAAACTGACCCCACCCCAGGTGATGCAGCCCTGTTTCAGTGAGCTCCAGAAAAGGAGTTCAAGCCACCTTCTCCCTGATGCACAGTCTCCTCCACTCCTCACCCTGTAGTCTCAGGTGGTGAGGTGCCCTCTTTAGCCCTCCTGGGCCTCATCCAGGCTCCTTTCTCTCTTAGTGTCCCAGCCTTTGGCTGCATGTCAGGAGTGGGATCCAAACTAGAAAAGTCCTTGTGGGAGGACATAGCTGTTGCCTCTGCACCCAGACCCAGCCTGCCTCACCCGTCCTTCCCATGTGAAGATTTGAAGATTCCATGAAGACCATCCTGGCTTGGGTCCCTCGTCTCAGTCCATCTATGGGAAGACTTGGAGCCTCATCCATAGGAAATTACCAGCATGGCCTCTGAGTGTCTCCAGAGAAGCAGCTCACACACATACATACACTTGGGACAGGGCAAGGGTGGGGGGTTCAGACATGCAGGGAGGTGTCTAAGGGTGCTCATTTTTAATTTAGCAGGTGGAGAACTGAGGTGATTTATATCCAAGGAGGCCACAGCTCACTCCCTGAAAACCCTTTAGTTTTACTGCTCAGCCAGACCTAATTCCAAAACACTAATGCTTTTATTTAAACACCACATCCTGCAATAAAGCTTTAATGTCTGACAGACGCATCTAGCGGAAGACAGTGGTAAGCCGGTGGCGGCTGGCGGCCTTGGTGGCCACATACCGGTTGCTGCCCTCCCTGTGGCCGGAGCTGGAAGAAAATATGGCAGAGCTGACCTTCCGGGGTTTCTGGGCTCTGGCCACTCCAGGACTGATAGCCAGGAGGGAAGTGGTACCAGGGACAAGCTACCTTCCCACTGCCACACCCTCTGCACATAGACCCAGAGCTCAGGAGAGAATACAACTTCCAGAAGGAACACTCAAGAATTGGAAGGGGACTCCTGACTGTGGAGGGCCCCTGCCTCTCAATTATAGTCACCTCAAGACTACCCAGGATGGAAGCCACTTGGAAGCTCAGCTCTGTCCCTGGCCTTTGGTCTAAGGGTCCTTGGCTTCTCATGCCACAGCTGCCCCAGACCCAGCACTCACAGCTGACAGAGGGGGCTGCCACCCCTCCCACTGCAGTCCTCCCAAAGGTCATGGTGCAAGACGCATGGGGCCACCTGCCGCACACCACCTGCAGCAATGCCAGGGACAGCTGGAAAAAGGCTCTTGCACACTCTTACACACATGTGAAAAAGAGCCCCAGCCCTATGGAGGAGACAGCCTGTGCAAGGCTGCTGGCCCCAACCAGGCCACAGACAGCCTCTACTCTGAGATCAAGAAACAAAGCCCGGCAGACACTCATCACAGGCGGTCAGTCTGTTGCTGCTCCCAGAGCCCCCTGCCCCACATCCCACCTGAGCAGGATCAGCTCTGTTGAAAGGGCTTGGCAGACTGCATTCAGACCCTGCCCTCCACTCCTGGGACCCCTTTAAAGGATGTCAGCCCAGCCATTTTTCCTGATCAGGACAGTTGGTAGCAAAGCAGGCTGGACTCTGACACCAATGGGCAGAGGTCCTGGCTTGCACATGAACCACTCAGCAAAAACCTTGCCAGTCTTCACAGCAAAGGGGACTTTGGGTTGATTTGGTGAGAAAAGCCGAGCAAAGTGATGCTGGGGACAGAACGGGCCTGGAGGGGGCGAAATGAAATCGCACAGCCCCCAGGGTGGGGTGAGGTGCCTAGGCCAGGCCAGGTTCAGACCTTTCGTCTTAATAATCATGGGTGGCTTAGGTGCCCATGGGCAGGGTGGGGTTTCGGACTTCTAGTGAGTGGACACTGGGGTCAGCACACTGGGGTCAGCAGTGTCTCCAGATAGGGCTCACCACCTTCCCTCTTCCACCTTATCCTGCGGGGCAGCCAGGAGGCTGTCCTCTCTCAAGGGCCTCTACCGTGCTCTCTCCCGGTCCCTCACCAGAGCCCCTTCAAGACTGGCTGCCTCTGCTGGTAGTCTGAGCAGAACCCACTGCCCCCTACCCTGTCTGCTGGTGGCTCCTCCTTCAGAACACAGCAAGGATCACCCCCAGAACCACTGATACCTCCATTCCCAAGCCAAGGCTCCCATGCTTCCAGCCCTTCCAGCCTCACACGGGACCCCAGGCTTGCCAGAGGACCGCCTCCCTCTGCCGCAGTCAGCACACTGAATATTTAATGTCTGACGAGCACTTCCACCTGCTGACACAGGCAAAGTGGCAGAACAATGCCGGCAGGGACCAGCCAGTCCCTCACAGGCAGCCTCCCCAGGCCTCATTCGACCACATTCTCTCTGATGGTCCCCAAACCCAGGTAGCCCCCCATGGGCTATGGGACACCCCTCAGTCTGGCGAGAGAGTTCCTAGCCTGAAATACATACTTCTTTACATTCCATAGCTTAGCAGGTCCATATGGGCATATAAAGAAGTATGTGTCCCAAGCAGGTAGTTCAGCCTGTACAAGGATGTTGCCCCAGAAAGTGGCCTGGCACAGGCCGACCCCATTCAGCATAGAAAAGGCAGAAAACTCCCACCCAGCAGCACATTCTTGAGTCCTGCACACCAGCTCGGACCCCGTTCTTCCCCCAACGACTCTTCCGTGATCATCCCTCTCGACCCCACACCCTCTCTTCCTGTCTCGGTCTCTCTCACAAGTGTGCACATGTGGTAAAGAAGGTCAGAAATCAGACAAAGCATGCTGGAAAGTCTCAAGAATCTCATTCTCCCCAACGGTTGCTCAGTTTGGGGTCAATAGAACCAAACCAGAGTTCTCCTCCAATCCCACCCCAGGTACAAGAAGTATAATTCACATCCCAAACTTTTAGAGGCAGCACACAACCTTGACTAAAACCTTCCCTCTCCTTCCTGCACCCCTGTCCCCACCAAGGACAGAGAGGACCAGATGAGGAGATAGAATCTCAGGAGCAGCTCCACCAAATGGGCCATTGGGGACCTGGCATCCTAGACCAAGAACCAGGCACATCCTTCTCCCTAAGGACAGGTGAGGGAAGGCAGTGTTAGGAGACCCCAGAAATGAATAGGGGGGTTGCTTACCTGAATAGCTGATGGCTTCCTGGCCAGGGCCCTGATGAATTCTGTCTCCCAAGATGAGAGTCCCCCAAGAAGAGGACTCAGTGGCTCTTTCTTTGAAGAAGCTAAGGGGAGTCCTTGGCTAGGAGCTGCTGAAAGGTGACCTGCCCACTGCCAGCTCCTCGAGGCTTTGGTCTGACTTCAGAGCCAACGCCCAGCCACCAAGGGACTGTTTCTGCTTTGGCTGCCTCCTCCTCTGGTCCCTTCCCCCCTTTTCTCTTCTCCACCCTCTGTCCTCTCTCTGTACCTCTGGTCATCAACCTGAGCCGCCCCCATCTCTGCCATGCAGCACAGCAACCTGAGATGGTAGCAAGAAGCCAGTCCACATGAGCACCCCAGGGCTCACCCCTAAAGGGCTCATACCTTGCCTGGTCCATCCAACCTCCACCAGTCCCTAGTCAATAGCAGGTCACAGCTAAACACAGGGACTGCCCTCCGGGGCCTGAAGATCCACACATACACCAGCTTCTGAGAAGGGTGTAGGCAAATTTGAGAAGTGCAAGCGAAGTACTTTGGGAACTTAGTCATATCTTGTTTCTCCTCTTGATTTTTGAAATCTCTCTCGAAGTTATATGGAGGCTCCTTTCTGCCCTACCAAGTTCTACACCCAGAGTGGGGCCGAAGGGAAGGATTCTGAAAAATAGAGAAAGAGATGGATGGGACCTGGAGGTCAGGTCTCCAGTGGTAGAAAGGGAGGCTACCCTCAGCCTGAAAGAAAGAATAAGGAGAAGGAGGAGGAGGAAGAGGAGGAGGAGGAGATGACTCTCAGTCTAGGAAGCTCACCATCACCCAAGATGAGCTGCAGGTAAGGTGCTTTAACTCGAAGCAACAGCCCCCCCAAAGTCTCTGCCTACAGAGACAGCTCATGCCCACTGCATGAGGGGCCAAGTGTGTGAAAATACAGGGGTCTGGTTTGGCTGGTCCTAGTATGGGACGTGAAAGGACGTTCAGTTCTACCTTGTCAGCAAGACGATGTCCAGCATGACCTAACCACCCTTGTCCACTATGGCAACTGCATCCAGGCAGTACAGAGAGGGGGATTAAGGTGCAGCAGGGAAAAGCCACCTGGCAGGGGACACAAACTATGCCCATTTCCCATGTGGCTGCTGTTAATTTTTCATTTCCACACAGCCAAGGATGAAAGGAGCAGCCAGGACAGTAGCCCCAGCTTCCAGCCTCGGGAGTGCCCTGGTGTGACTGAGCCACTGATGCCGGCCCTCACCCAGGCTTGCTGAGAACTCTAAGAAGCTGCCTCAGCCCTGTGTGGCCTCCCAGGTGTTCCTATGATGTAGTCTGGGACTCAAACAGAAAGTTTAGGGGACTTCAAGGGCAGGAGAGTCCAGTCCCAGCCCCAGCCTGCTCCCGAATGAACTACTCCTTCACAAATGAACAGAGTCACTTTTCAGAAAGTTTCCCACCTTGACAAAAAAGTGGTATCAGCCATCTCCAAAGCAGACCCCTGTGGCAGGCAGAGCAGTCCTTATCCAGAGCTCCTTAGCAGTGAACACTGGCCCAGCCCCACCCCCAGCCCTAGCCCCTGGATGCCTGACACAGCACCCAACTGATCCCGGCAGGCTGCGAAAGCCACTGAAATCCTGAGTCTCAGCCCAGGGCCGCCTTGTCAGCACTGCTCAGAGATTGCCCCCAACACACTGCCACTCAGGTCTTTGCTGCAAGTTCCAAGGTAAGTTTTAGCCATAATCCCTGCTGTTGCTCTCGGCTGGTTAATCTTATCACCCACCCCCCAACCCCAGTAACCCCCTACACATCCGCCCAGAATGGCCACCCCATCCACCCTGTCCTCCACCAAGCATCCAGGGGCGCTGCTTTCTTGCAAAAAGCCGTATGTGAAAGTTCCTGCATCCCAGTTGGACGCGCCCTCCCAGCCCTGCCGGCTGCTGGCTCTGCAGTTTTCCAAATGTGGACGATGCCGCGAGCCAAGAGAAAACTCCAGGCAGCTCCGCCAGAGCCACGCGGCACCCACAGCACCCACCTACCGGCAGGCACACCCCCACCGCTGCTGCTAAGTTTGCAGGGGCCATCCGAGCTGGTGGGCGGCTGCGGCGACCAGCCGAGGGGGACTCACCAAGGAGCCCTGGGCTCCCCTCGGGCTGCGCTGGTGACCAAAGCAGCACTGGCGGCCGGCGCAGGGTCGTGGCTCCCGGGGAGATGCTGCCGCAGCAGCAGCAGTGGTAGCCACCTCCTTCTGGAGCCAATCGCGAATGCAGGGGTGGGGGCGGACCGGAGCTCCCGAAGCGTCCGCACTTGGGGGGGGGCACAGAGAAAGAAGACGCCAGGCACCCCGACTCCGCACCCCTGCCCTTCCCCCAACCCTCCTGCTGCAGAGCACTTAGCAGCACGGAGATCTTGAGAGAGAAGGAGAGAGAGGGAGAGGAGAGGGAGAGGAAAGGATAGGAGAGGGGAGGGAGGGAGAGAGAGAGAGAGAGAGAGAGAGAGAGAGAGAGAGAGAGAGAGAGAGAGAGAGAGAGAGAGAGAGAGACTGATGCAGAGTTAAGGAGGCAGAGCCCCGGCTGCACACCTTGCTGGGCCAAAGCTGCAGGAATCTCCCGCACCTCCAGCCAGGTCGTACCAGGTAGAGGTCAGGGCGGAACAAAAGGGGAAAGGGGAAGCACCCCCCCCCCCCGCGGGTGTGCATGCTCACACATGCACACGGCCCCATAGGCCAAGACTCACGCAGTCAGGGGGAGGGGAGGGCAAAGGAGGGGAAAGCCTGACCCAAGGCCTGTGGGGCATGGGGGCCCTCGGATCAGGAGCGATCTCACCTTGGCAGTTCTTATATACTCGGCCAAGCATCCCAAACACGCGGCCCGGCCAAGTGGCCCCCCTCGGGCTGTGCGCCCTGACCATATTTAGTCAAGCAGGGGAAAAAATAGCCTGTCAGCTGGGCCGAGGCTGGCTGGGCCGCCTGGAGTAGGGTGGGAGCCCCAGCACCATTGAGCAGTCCTGGGCTGCCCTGTCCCCTCCAGCCCCTCCCTGACAAGCCTCCCACCGGCTGTCCCTGTCCTGAGCCCCCTGCTATTTTTAGCCAGGCCCAGTACAGAGGTGTCTCCTCAGCAGTGGGCAGTGGCCTCTCTCTGAGGCCACACCAGCCTATTCCTCAGAGAAACCTGAAGCCAGGAAGCAGAGCCCAGGGAGGGAGCTGGCTGCCTCCCGGCCTTGGTCCCATAAAGACCCAGCCGCCCAGGCCTCCACCATCTCCAGAGCTCAGAAGTGAGCCTGGGTCAGGTGGCAAGAGGGCCCCTGGTGTTCCTGAGGCTCCCAAGCCGATCCCAAGTAACGAGAACTGCAGATTAACTTGGACAGCAGGCAAGGCCAACTGACTGGCAACCCCTACACAGTGGGTGGGGCTGAAAGACCCCAAGTCCACAAACTGGAAATGATGGAAATGATGGGCGTGCCCCCATCCCAGCTCCCACCCTGGTTGTATAAGGAGTGTGTGCCTGAGGACAGAGTCCATAGCCTGGGATTGGCCAACTCTCCCCTTCAAGCTGTGTGACACTCAGGCAGGTCTCTTCATCACTCTGGGGCTGTGAAGCACAATAGCAACAGGCTGCAGAGACTTTGGGAACCACTGGTGGAAAGTTGGGGGCAGGACCCACAGGGGGAATGAGTGTCCATACTGGTGAAAGCCTGTCCAGAGGGTGGGCATCCAGAGGACTCCTGCTCTTCCAGGATCCACCCACAAACCTCCTTCCCCTGCACCTAGAGAGGTGCCCCTTCCTGACCAGCGTGGGGAGCATGCATACCTGTGCTGGTCCCAGGGCAGCCCTCTCAGGTGGTGAGGTGAATATGTCCCCCCAGCTTTACGCTTAGACTCTTTCTCTCCATTCCCAGCAGGAGAAGATGCTGCCCCAGACCAATCAGCAAAGACAGGAGAGAGGAGTGAAGCCACACGCAGTCACCACACAGGGTGGCTGTGACAAGTGTCCCAATCAGGGAGACAGAGGCAGGGAGAGCCCCCAAAGGCCACCGAGCTGGGGTGTATAGAGAGCTGCAGGACTGCCTCCTTCCCAGAGACAGGCTAGTAGGTGGCCATCCCATGGTCCCTAAGATACAGCCAGAAGACAAGCTTCCAGGAGAGGAAGGAAGCCCTCAGCCTTAGCCTAGGCCCTCAGAGCCTTGTTGTCCATGTGAGGTGGCCAGGCACCTCCTCATGGGGATAAGAAGAGGCTCAGCTGAGGTCACCATGCCACCTCAGGTCCCCTCAAGTTGCACCTGTGGTTAGGCATGGTGACACAAGCCTGTAGTCTCAGCACTCCAAAGTCTGAGGCAGGAGGATCACCCAAGAGTTCAAGAGCAGCCCAGGTTACATGGCAAGACTCTATATATCTATCATCTATCTATCTATCTATCATCTCTTTTTTTGTCTTTTTGAGACAGGGTCTCCCTGTAGCCCCAGCTGTCCTGGAACTCGCTCTGTAGACCAGGCTGGCCTTGAACTCACAAAGATCTGCCTGCCTCTGCCTCCCAAGTGCTAGGATTAAAGGCGTGCGCCACCGCACCCGGCATATCTATCTATCTATCTATCATTGTATTTATGATGTGGGTGATGGAGAGGACCCCCCAGCACAGCTGCCTTCTCACTTATCTTTGGGTCTTTCTTTTTTAAATTATTTTTAAAATATTTTTATTTATTTTGTTTTTTATGTGTATTTTATTTTATTTTTTGTTTATTTTATGTGTATGAGTCCATTGACTGCATGTGTGATAATGCACCCATGTCGTGCAGTCCTGATGGAAGTTGGAAAAGGATGTTGGATACCCTGGAACTGGAGTTACCTATGGTAGTTAGCCACCATGTGGGTGCTGGGAATTGAACCCAGGGCCTCTGCAAGAGCAGCCAGTGCTCTTAATTGCTGAACCATCTCTCCAGCCCATCTTTGGGTCTTTCAACCAACACCTGTTTCTGGTGCTTGGAGGACTGACTGACTGGATGAATAAATGAATGGATCAATCATCTGACCAATAGAATCACTGATCACTGGACAATCAGGGCCAAGGCTGATGCACAGTAGGGGCTGGGGGCTCTAGCTGGAACCTTGTTCATGTGGGTTCAGCATGGCTTTGAATAAGGTTTGGATCTTATTGGGACAAGGTCAGGGCAAGTGTCCCTGGTGGGTCAGCTCAGTTAGAAATAATAAAGACATCCCTTCCAGGTTCCTGTCAACAGTGGTTGTGATGGGAACCACACCCCACAGCTGTGTGGGGTTCCTGAAACAACCACCCCAAATCTGGCAAATCTCCAGTTACCTACACTGAGACGGATCCCTCAAGTACCTTGATGCTCTACCTAGTTATTTCTCAGAGCCAGTCTTTTCCATGGTCTTTTACGTCCCAGCAGAGCCAGCCAGTGACCCTGGACAGGCCAGCCCTGCCTATCTACACTCAAGAGCAGGAGTTAGGACACCCTTGTCACAGACACTGCATTTCTCATTTTTCCCAGAAAACCCACTGACATTGAGACCAAACAGGTGACCTCCTTGAACTGATCCTATTGTGTGGGACAGAGTGGCGATGAGCACATGACATCTCTTTCCCCAAGGAATGGGGTGGAGGAGACATTGTTCCCAACTAACCCCATGTCTGCCACCTGACCGTGTGTGAATCTCCTTCACTGCCACCCTGACCACCCCATGCCAGCACAATAAAGGTAAATATATATTTGCAAAAAAAAAAAAAAGAGTCCACTGCAGAACATAGTTGAACAGCTCTTCCGCCACACCCAGCCCAACAATATTTTAACCACAGCAATTCCTCTCCCAGGCACGTGTCTAAGAGGTCCCAGTAACATTGTCCACAATACAAACTGAGCACACCAGATGCCATCAGCTGATGGCCAGGGAACAACACACGGCACATCCATAAGGTAGAATGTTATTTGGCCGTTAAAAGGAAGGAAGCTTCTGGGCGTGGTGGCTCTTGCCTTTAATCCCAGCACTCAGGAGGCTGAGGCAGACAGATCTCTGTGAGTTCAAGGCCAGCCTGGTCTGCATAGTGAGTTCCAGGCCAGCTAGGGCTAAAGGGAGACCCTGTTTCAAAAAAAAGGAAGGTAGCTTTGGTGTGTGCTACAAACCTTGAAAACACAATGTGGAGCCAAAGAGGCCAGGCACAGGGCCACGCCCTGGGAGTGCAAGCAGATCCGGGGACTGAGGAGACCTTCAGTTCCTCGGGAATAGGCAGGGTGGTCACTCAGAGAAGTTGGCCTCCGGTAGGTGATAAGGTGTCCCAGAGGAAGAAAAAGGTGACCATTGCATGGCACTGTGGGTACTGTAGATGTTTCTTTTTTTATCTTTATTTTGGTTTTTGCTTTTTTTCTAAGACAAGGTCTCATATGGCCCCAGCTGGTTGCAAACTCACTGTGTAGCTGAGGATGACCTTGAACTTCTCATCTCCTTCCCTCCACCTCTGGGGTCCTGGGATTACATGTTTGCACTGCCATTCCTCACTTGGTTCCTTTTATCTGATGTGAATTTCTCCTCAAGCCCAGCTCAAGGCCAAGCCCACGCTCTTGCCCCAGTGACTTCCATCCTGGGCCGGGACCTGGACATGGGCACCAGGAACCGGGAGGGCCCTGCTGCTGATATCAGGTGCGTTCCTCAAGATGCCCCGAGGGGACTCAGTCCCCTTTATACCACCCTGTCCACTGCTGGAACATCCTGGGAAGTGGACAGAAGACTGCCCCCCTCTTCTCAAGAACACTCCCGAATCTGTGACCATGTTATGTATTGTGTGACAGTTAAGCTTCCTTGTAAACTTGATGGGATTTAGAGTCACTTGGAAACATGTCCCTGGGGGTGTCTGTGAGGGTGATTCCAGAAAGGTTTAACCGAGATGGAAAGACCCACCCCAAATGTGGGCAGCTCCACCAATGGGCTGAGCTTCTGTAAAAAGAAGTGGAGCTGAGCCATGATGTCGTCTCTCAGCTTCCTGACTGCAGGTGCAATGTGAATAGCCACCCTGTCCCACCCCTGCCACTTCTGCCACCATGTCCTCCCCACCATGATAAACCATATGAGCCAATCCCTAAATTGCTTCTTGTGGGAGATGTGGTCACAGTAATGAGAAAGGTAACTCAGATGCCTTGCATGGCAGGAAGGGTCAAGGTGGGGGCCTTGGGATGGAGATGGTCCTAGATCATCTGGGCCCAATGCCCTTACAGGGTATTTATTGGAAGGTTAGAGATATGGAGACTACTGGCTTGGGGTGGAAGGGCCCAGGAACAGAGGGTTGCCCAGCTCTAGATGCTGGACAGGGAGGGGCATGGACTCCCTACATCCTGCAGAAGGAGTCAGCCAACATTAGGCTTCAACTTGCAGCCTATAAGAAAGTGAACTGAGGACTCGAGCGTGAAATATGTGCCTATGTGTTACAGCAGCCACAGGGCACTCATACCCTGCCTGTAACTCTCCAGGGGCCCTCCCCATGAGCAGAGCAGAAGCCCACAAGGACCTGCCCTGAGACTCCCCATGGCCTGCACATGGAGACACCAGCTCCCCTGTGCCCTTGGGCTAACCCCAGCTCCATCCAGCCCCTGCTGAGCTCCAGGAAAGCTGGGAAGAGAGAAGTTCCTGGGAAAGGGAGGACACTGATCAGGGCAGGAGATAGACTTGATGGTAACTTGAGGACACCCAGCCTTCCTCTGGCCATGCCCACACACTAGCTTTCTGTGTTGGCCTGGCCTGGGCATGGGGGCTGCTCACAGGCAGATAAAGACAGCCTGGGCCCCATGAAGGAGCCCATGACCCCTCCCTGCCAAGGCCCAGCCCAGGTATCTATGGCTTTGTCCAGGATAGTCACCAAAAGCCGGGAATTGAAGCAGGCATTGTGGGGCCACAAACCCTGGGGTGCCTCACAGACTGAAGACTGCTGATAAAAAGTGATGTCTGCCGGGTGTGGTGGTGCACACCTTTAATCCTAGCACTTGGGAGGCAGAGGCAGGTGGATCTTTGTGAATTCAAAGCCAGCCTGGTCTACAGAGTGAGTTCCAGGACAGCTGGGGCTACAGGGAGACCCTGTCTCAAAAAGCCCAAAAAGAAAAAAAGTGACGTCCCTGGTAGAATCAGAACTCAGCATCCCTGGTCTGTTTACTAGACTTCTCAAAGCCTTTATGAGGCCCAGGAGCACAATGAGTCCCCAGCAGGGGACATTGCCCAGTATCCCGTCATACACAGTGTACACTCATGGCATGCGGCTTCTTGGGGGCTGGGAAGGCTGTGCGTGCCCGTGCAGCCCATGGAGCAGATCTGCAGATAGAATGCCCATGAGGCATCCCCACATGCCACCAGGAATCCACAGCCCCCACTATGCCCGGGAGGCTGCCACTGCCAGACCTGGTGTACCCATATCCAGAGAGAGAAAGAGAGAGCAGAACAAACACACACACACACACACACACACACACACACACACACACTCCCTTAACAGCAGAGGGTAAACCTCCCTGGCAGCTCGTAAAGAAAGGCATATTTCACTGCCATGGTGTCAGCAGAGAGCAATCTGTCTTTGGCGATGGACGTCCCATCCAGGATGGTGACAGCTCAACCATCAGCAAATGTGGAACACTTCGGGGTGCCCAAACCAAGGGACAGCATTGGAGCCGCCTGCCAGACCCAAATTATTCAGCAGCTCTGGGTCAGCACCCAGAGCCCAGGATAGACAAGGGGCTGCAGGCTGGGCAGAGGGCAGGTCTTAGGATACAGGCTGACCCCTGAACCTGGGGTTAAGATGTGCTCTGACATCTCCCACCCCCAGCTCAGTGCTGGGGTTCAAAATCAGGTCTCCCGGAGCAGCTGAATGTCCCCATGGAGGACACACCAACAGCCCGAGAGAAAACCCAGGGCAACAGGAAGGCCAGGACTCGAGGCCCCCGGAGCCGGCCACAGCCTCTCCTGCTCTGGAGGAACGCACGCACAGTTGAGATTAGTGCTGTGGGTGAAAGGGGAGCCCCTCCCGCAGCCCCTCCCCACCCATTGCCTATCATTGTCCCTGGGGACAGTCAGAGATGACATTCTGACCTCTGCTCACTATAGGATGACCCTACAGGCAACATGGGACACAAAGCAAGAAAGGGGATCTGAGGAGTCCCTCAGTCCATGTGGTCCCCCAGACCCTGCTTTCCTATCTAGGTGGACCTCCACAAGCAAGACAGGGTGAAAGGCAAGCTGACCAGGAGGGTGGGTCACAGGCCAGTTCTGACTGCATTTTAAGAAATCTGCCCCCAAATGTGAAGTTTCTCCCCAGGAAATGCCCTACTTTGGAGAGTTGTAACACACCCTAGAACCTTATGTACAACAGCCAGCCAGCTTCTGCAGAGGCCCGAGTCCAATAGGCTGGGGACAGGGCAGCTGCCCCTAACTGCCTTGTCCTTGGACCCTCCACCCCCAGGGCCTCCATGACCACAGTAGTCACTGTTCCATTTTCCCAGTCACTGGTCAGCTACCTGGAGGACTTCAGGAGGTTTGGTAGTGTGGGGTGGCCTCTCTGTGGAGCATGGACAATAGCTCAGAGTGGGAAGGACATGACCTTAAGGTAGCACAGCTGAAGGTTGGAGTGGCCAAGTTCAGGAGGCCTTGGGGTGCCAGTTCCCAAGGACCATGGTGACACCCTCATGATGGGATGAGTGACCTCACTTGTCCCATCTTTCCTAGCTCTTACGCCAAAGCAATGGCCTCTGTTTCAGGGCATTTTCCCACACCAATATGCTGGCATCTCCGAGCTGACCCTGACTCAGGAGTTCATCTTCCATGACACCACTGCAGCTCAGCCCATCATGCTGAGCCCCTGCTGGGCATCCGTCCATGGCCTTCAGCCTTCAGGATCCAGCCTGCTCTGTCTTTCTGCCCTTTCCCAGCATAGTGCACCCCCAGGTAGACCACCAGCTCTCACATTCCCCCAAGTACTCTCCTTGGTTCTGCCTTCGGGTTTTGATGCAAGCCAGGGTACATCAGGGAGCTCCTCATCTCCTCCAGGAGAGCCCGACATACCTTCTGAGAAGCCCTCCATATGCCTGCTGCACTATAAGGGACCAGAGACCCATGGTGACCAGGAAGAAGGAAGAGAGGGTCTCAAAATACCCTCTCTGAGCTAAAACATGGTGTGGGGAATGGGGCAAAGGAGAGAGGGCAGGACTGCCTGGGGAAGCCAAGACCAGCCCTGGAGGGTATTTCTGGTCTTCCCAGAAGCCTTTTGCCTCAGATACTTTCCACGCCTCTGCCCCCCCCCAAATCCCCTGCTGCCCAGCCTGGTCAGCCCTTTAGGTCCTGGCCACTGAGCATCCCTTGAGTTTTGACGGCCACATTAACAATATCTGGCTTTCTCAGGAAGAGCCTGAGAGTAGAGGTCACAATCTCACACTGAATGTCAAGACCAGAGCCTCTCACTCACTCCCAACACACACAAGGTCCATCTCCTCCAGTGGAAAAAGCCCTTGGAGTGACTCCAAGGCTGTGTGTGTACAGGGTCTCTGTGGCTCTACAAGGAATATTCTGGGCCCACCCAGTCCAGTGTGAGACCCTTTATGTAGACTGAGAACCCTGGGGTGCTCTGGGGTTGAATCCATATCAGCCCATTTCATGGATAGGCTAACATGAAACAGAGGCCCAGAGAGCATTCAGCTGTCTTCTAGCCTCCCATGAGCCTCTGTGTTTTCTCAGACTTGTGTCTTGTCTTCCATCAACCCTGCACCAGGAGGAAGTGAGCACTTGTCCAACTTTGAGTTGAAGACCCCTCCCCCAGGCAGTTCTGGTGGGCACAGGAGGCTGGGCAGGCAGGTGGGGACACCGGCAAGCATCCTGAAGGACTGCACAGCCTCACCCTAGGCCTGGCCTACTTCCTGCTGGCATCTCCTCTCTCTGGCTCCTACTCATCAGAACTTTCCTCCTTACCTGGAGGAGGAGACCACAGCATCCTGGAGACTCAGAGCCACTGGAACTACAGACTCATCTAGCCTACACATGTGGCTCCTGATGGGCGGGGTTCACCTGGTAACAAGTGATTTCGCCTGTGCACAGAGTCAGCAAATTCGGGATAAAGGATACACTACAAAGCTGCCTGATCACCTGTGGGCAACTCTAGATGGTGGAGCCTTCTTTCCCCACCCCTTTCTTTCCCTGGACTCTACAGGAGAGACCCTGCAGCTCAGAGAACACCCCAAGGCAGGTTGCAGCTTCCAGAGCAAGATGTCCTCTGTGGATCTCCAGCTGGGTCATCAGGCCACCTAGGAGCTTGTCACCCAGCTCCTGTCGAGGCTGCATGGAGGACACACTGGATTCTTAGCTCCTTACCTGGCCTTGGCCGCCTCCTCCCAAAGGAACCTCCAAGTCTGACCTCTGGTACTCATTAGTTCCAGCTTCCCATGGTTGGGTTAGAGGGCTCCTCTGGGAGTCTCCTCTGGGAGTCTCCCCTGGGGGGTCTCCCCTGGGGGGGTCTCCCCTGGGGTCCCCAGTGGCAGGATAAAGGCAGCAGCCTCTGTCTCCTGGGCATGTCCTCCAAGGAGTGTTAATCCAACAGGCTCTCCGCCACAATTAGCTGTTCCCTCATCTCTGCCCTATAAATATTCATTCTGGAAATGTTATAGAGGTGCTTATTTAAAAACGCCAAACTCATTTGGATAAGGAACTGAACTGCTGCCAAGTGCAGCTGGCAAACTGGATCCTAGGGTGGTAGATAGTGCAGAGGCCGCTGCTGAGCTGCCTCCCCCAAGCCATGCAGAGCTCTCTGGGGGTTGTTTCTTTGGGGATGGGTTTTAGCTCCCTGTGTGGAACAGTTACAAATGTTGAGGCATACTTGGGATATGAGTGGGTGGACACCATCCATGAGA
Organism: Rhizomys pruinosus; assembly: GCA_009823505.1. Lineage (NCBI taxonomy): Eukaryota > Metazoa > Chordata > Mammalia > Rodentia > Spalacidae > Rhizomys > Rhizomys pruinosus. Next base: position 1,486,528 of record VZQC01011685.1, read on the forward strand.
GGGTGAGCGGGTGGGCACCATGCATGGGGGTGAGCCACAATGGCCTCAAGACCCAGCCTTGCAGCCTGGTATGCCACGTAACCAGCCAGGTATGACTCACCACTGCCCATCTCTGCCTGGAGCTTGTTCCACACCCCGAGGAACTTCAGTAACCACTGGCCTTATCCCAACATATGTCTCCCATATTGATCTCTGGCTGGCCCAACCAGCCTCGATGTACATAAGGATACGTCCCCAGGGCCTTCTGTCTGGGACTGCATATAGGCCATTCACCCTATCCACCCTCCTGCCGACTGTGGGGTGGGACACCACACTCTGGGTTCCCTAAGGAGGCTAAGCTCTCAGGCACAGGGTCCCCAAGGCCGCTTTTCCTCCACTGTCTCCCTCCTCCCAGTCAGGCTTTCATTGAGAACCACCCTGCCGAGAGGGAGCCATCCACTTAACAAATGGTGTTCTGTTAAGTCCTGATGAATGGCTTTGCCTTCTCATAAAGCTTCGGAGGAAGTCAAATTCGGGTTCTCAAAACCTTGGAGGTATTTCTCAACTTTATTACATGCCCTGATAAATTATTGAATTGGAGTCCTCGGGTATCTTTTTGTGGAGATAGCGGGCCTGTAATGGTGACGGTCCCTTCTTTGGGGGACTCCCCTCCTGTGGCTTGAGGCACCCTCCAGAATATTTCCTGCCAGGTACTTGGGCTGGGAAATCCAGATCCCACGGATGTTCAACCAGATCAAGTAGGGGCTTGGTCTGGGAGGCCCTTGGGTCAGAAAACCCAGGAACAGCCCCCCAACCTCAGAGGTGGCCCTCCAGAACCTTCATCCATCTTAATCCAGGGTGTCAGGGCCATTTCACTATCCAGCTTTCCAAGAGATGAGGGACTTAATGTCCCAGCTTCCTTTGAAACCGCAAACTCCTGCTCCTAGGGCACTTGCCTTGAACAATCACTCACATCACTCCTTAATCTGGAAGTCATCAGAAGAGATGTGTGTGTGTCAGGGGCGAGACTGGCCTGACAGCCACTTGGTGGACTCTGCCTGGAAGTCTCAGGAGTGGAGCACAACCTCGGTCCACAGTTGCAGAAAGCAGACCTCCCTACTCTGCACCTGGAAGGAACTGAATTCTGTAACAAATAATGAACTTGGGCAAGGACTGACCTTCCAAAAAGACAGAACCCCACCCACCACCTTAATTCCAGTCCAATGGCTCTGACCCGAGGTCTAGCCACACAGTCAGCCTTCTGGCCATGCAGACTGAGGCAATAGCTGGTGAGAAGACCATGTGGAAGTTTCTTGGGGTGAAAATGGTCTCTCTCCTTGCACCCTTCACATCTTGATTGGCTCCTGGCTCGGTCCTGATGGGACCTCACCAAGGGTTTCTCTCCTGCTCGGTGGGGATGTTTTTGGAAGATGACTGGGGAGTATAACATATGGTCATATGTTGGGTTTCGGACCCACTGAGGCCTGTCCTGAAGAGGTTTCCAGCATAGCTGACTCCTTGCCATCTGCCCCTTCTGAGGTAAGGGACCCTTCAGGGTCCAAGTCCTTAAACTTCAGAAGTGACTTCTCCTGGGGGCAGCAGCCCACACCTGCCCTGCATCCTGTTCCAGAGGTACCAGAGCTGGGGGTTGTGGCCCTTGGCTATCCAATGTGCCTTGTTCTGTGCCACTCCTCCTGGCCACATTAGGGAATCCAGAAACCTCCAAAAACAGTGCTTGGAGCCATGGGACCCCCAGGCCCTCTGCCCTTCTCCTTACCCTGCCCTTTCCCCTCCCTCCCCAGGATGATACCGTACACTCCACTGATCTAACCGTACCAAACTTTGAGGGGAGCAGCCTCAATGGGGTAACACCCAAGGAAAATTGCAAGGTGGGAACCAGCACTGCAGTGGGGAGCAGAAGCTCTAGGGCAGGGGTCAGACTAGTGCCAACCAGGACTCCCTGCAGCCCCTCATCCCTGGCAAGCCTGCTGCCTGCAAGGTCCTCTTTTAAGGTCCTGGAGTGACCTTCACTGAGGCTGCAATGCCTGCTGCACTGAGGCATTCTGCATTCATGGTTATGAGCGATTTTATTGCCCAGTCAGTAAGAACCTTCTGATTATGTCACTGCAGAGGCAGTTGGATGCCAAAAAATACGCATTTCCTTCCGTCGGCTGCTGAGCCCTCCACCTCCATACCAGCCTTCTTTATGTGCCTCCCCAGGGCACTCTGTAATTAGCAGGACCTGGAGATGCCCCAGCCCCTCTTCAAGGCTGAAGCCAGGAAGGGCAGAAGGGGAAGGGCAGAAGGGCCCCACGGTCATTTCAGGTTCTCTCCTCCCTGTGGAGCCAGCCCAGGATCCACTGCCCAGGACATTTGTCACCCTGGGGGCCTCTGGCTGCTCGGGCACAGTTGGGGCGGAGGTGGCCTCAGTGTTCAGCCAGGACATTTTGGGAGCTTGACATCAGCACAGACTCATGCTTATGCTGGGCACCTGTTGGGCAGATCCAAGAATAGCCTTTTCCCAGGGGCCAAGCTGCCTGTCAGGCTGGAAGGAGTCCTCAGCAGGAGTCTCCCCCTTAGATGCGGGGCACGCAATGTCCCGACACTGGATCTGATTGTATCTAGTCCTCTAGCTCCCCACCTGGGAAAGAAGGGGTTCCCACCCATCCTCTGCACCCCAGGGAGGGAGGGGTGACCAGCTAACCAGCACTGAAGGTCCAGTTGACAAGGGGACAATGCTTTGAATATACAAGACTCATGACTCAGAGACCGCCCCCTCCAGACCCTCATTCACCTAAATTGCAGTAAGCCAGCAGCTCTCGGATCCTCTACGGGTCCATCCGGCCCTTAGACCAACTCATTTCTGGTGAGTTAACTCAGGTTAACTCAGCTCAGGGGTGTAGAGCAAGACCCACCTGGGATGAACCCACCCTGGCACAGGGCAGGTGAACTTGATCACCATCCCCATGGATGCTGGGAGAGAGACAAGGACACCCAGATAGGGCTCCGTCCCCGTCCCTCCCTCCAGAGCTTTGCACACACCCTAGCCACCTTCCCCCGAGCCTGACTCTACAAGCATCCTTGGGCTTCTCTCGGGGCTAGACACAGAAATGAGACAACTATGGAGTGCCCGTCTCTACTCCCAGGAGTTTCCAGCCAAAACCTTCTTTCCAGCACTGCCCACTGCAAGCTGTAATTGCCGCAAGTGTGGAGGACGCCTCTCATCTGCCTCTGCAGCGTCCTGCTATCTCGTTCAGCCTTGCTGGCCTGGTTAGGTGGGGCACATCTTCTGCCCCTCTGGCCCTCCACAGGTGAGTGATACAAGTCCCAACCCCAGCACCCCCATCCCATCAGGCTTTGTAATTATCCCATTAAGAAATTTGTCCAAGGCTCCCTTGAAGCCCACCTCTGGCCTGATGGCCAGTCCGAGTGTCCAGCTTCAACAGGAAGCTGGCAGGTCACCTTGAACATCTAACACCAGGCAGTGTAACCTAAAGGGAGTGCTACACCCCTGTCCTTGATCCCAAGCACATGGCTCCATGAGGACCGTGAGCCTGTGGCCCTGGCAGGAATAAAGGCCACCCAGGACACCGACAGAAACCCTGGACACCTATATAAGTCAGGACAGTCAGGAAATGGGGGCTGCAGATTGGTGTCTGCAGCTGCTGAGGCCCCTGCCTGAGCCCTCTCTCCGGGGTGCAGAGGTGAAGATCGGCAAACCCACCCTGGCCAGATACCGATCAAACAGCAGAGGCGTGCGTCTCACCCCTCCTCCCAGCTGCCTCCTACAAGGGTATCCAAGGAAAGAGGGATTTTTGTCTCAGTGAGCAACCTGCGGCCAAGGTACGGGCACTTGCAATCTACATTCCTAGCTGGTGCCTAATGCTTCAGCCTCACTTCCCAGTGCACAGCCAAGCTGCGCCCAGGGCTGACTACAGCCTCCAACCTCCAACCATCAGGCCCTTAGACCAAGAGTCATTTCTGGTGGGTTAACTCCAGGTTAACTGAGCTCAGGGGTGTAGAGCAAGGCCCACCTGGGATGAACCCACCCTAGCACAGGGCAGGTGCTGGGTTGAACATGATCCCCAACCCCATGGATGCTGGGAGAGAGACAATGACACCCAGTCAGGGCTTCATCCCCGTCCCTCCCTCCAGAGCTTTGCACACACCCTAACCACCTCCCTGGGGCCATCTGGAGGATCAAGCCAGAGACGAAATGAAGATTTCCATGTTCAGATGAATAAAGGGTTAATCCTGATTTTTCCAAGGCCCTGATGTCCAGGTGGTGACAGGATTTCCAGGTGAGCATTTCGACTTAGGGTTCCCCAGGGGAACTGTAACTATAACCCTGAGAAGGAGCAGAATCTCCTCCTCCCATAGCCATGAAACTCTGGCCAATGAATAAGCTATGTCCTACCCAGAGAGAACAGAATGGCTTGAGTCAGCACCAAGTTCGTCAGATGGGACAGCATATAGAGGGCATGGCTTACCCTGGGCACGGGGGTGTGTGTTCCCCACTGGCTCCTTTCTGCACCCCCTAGAGATGAGAAAAAAGAGTGTCCAGGAGGGTAAGAGCAGAGAGGTCCCCATGTTCCTGAGCCAAGATAAAGGGATGCAGTAAGGTTAGAGCTATGGACAGGGGCCCCCTGCACAGCTCTATAGGGAGCTGGGTCCCAGCTGTCTAAACAAGCGCTCACCACAGTGGAGTTAACAGAACTGGCCCTTGGCTGAGGATTGAGGGGTCTGCCCCTTGATAGTTGAATAATATCCTCTCCCCCAGTCCCACCCCAGGGCGCCAGCCCTTTGGAAAGATCTCTGAGTCCCAGAGTCTCCAGGACATCAGACTTCCTCAGCCCCTCTGAGCGCTGACCAGAGACAGCTTGTGGGCCAATTTGGGCAGAAGGTTATAACAGTTGTTGCCCTCAGCACAACCAGCGTTTACTGAGCACTTGCTGTACATCAGGCCCTTTTTATTGGGTGCCACAACATCTCCAGCAAGCCTATGAGCTGGTTTTTATGGCCAGTGCATGGCAGAAGGGTGGTATGGAGAGATTCAAGATCAACGGGCAGCCCCAGTGGATAGCTCTGATGGGGGCAGAGTGTCAAGTCTGGTTCAGTCCTGAGGGGTTTTCTGCAGACCCCAGTGCTGCACCCCCAGGGCACAGGGCTCTGCTCAATGCTTCAAGGCCAGTCCTGGGGGCCTCCTTCCAGAGCAAGAGTCAGGGAGTCTATTGACCAAGGGCTAGGCATTGATTGGCTGAAAGATGAAACCTAAAGCAAACCCATTTGCCCTGCTGGGAAGCAGGGTTTATAATTGTGTAGACAGCCACCTCTGGTACCGATGCCTCCCAGGAAATGGAAGAGGGACTTTGATCTGTCCATGGCCTCAAGGGCGGGCTTGGGAAGGGACTCAGTGGACAGTGGAAGGAAAAGAAGACAGCATCACCCCTAGGGTTATGTCCCAGCCAGCAGGAGGGCAGCGATGCCACCCAAACTCATCCTGGGAATCCAGGACGGCTCTCAGCCAGGATATCTGGCCCTCAGCTGGGCCAAGTCCAGCAATGGCCACCCTGGGAATTGTCACGGTTTCTCGCAGTCCTGTCATGTTCCCAGAGGGGCTCCTTGCTCTGTCTGTCTGTGCCTCCATCTCCTCATCTGTAAAACCAAGTACTGACCACAGGCAGCATGCAGCTTGCTAGAGGGCAATGCGGGCCAGCATGAGAAACATGATTTTATTCTAAGAAGGACGAGAATTCCTCAGAGCTCCTGGAAGAGACCTAGGAAAGGGACCACGGGGGTCTTCTTGGCAGAGCAGAAAGCAGTGACAGAGTTCGAGACAGAGGGTAACGGAGCTGAGGCTGGACCAAGAGACTGCAGAAAGGATTCCTCACTCTCCCTGGGTGTGTAGCCCTTTGTATTCCAAACAGAGGAGCAATGACCTCCCCTCCTCGTCTTCACCTGCCACTTGCCAAAGCCACGTAGGCCTGGGGCAAGCATGTCACTCCCCTCCAGTAAGCACAGCAGTGCCAAGACTGAAAACAGAAGTGCACCTCCTGCCCCTGCATTTAGAGAAATGCAGGCACCCCACCATCACCACACACACACACACACACACACACACACACACACACACGTGGTCTAGGAATGCAGGAGCAACTCGGACCATGCATCTCAGACTCATTAGGTCTCCACTGACATTTCTCCAAGAAATAATTAATTTTGATATAGCAGAAGACATTTCCCTGTGGCCAAGGTCATAGAGGGCTGGCTGCAGCCTTGTCAGCCATGGTCTCCTATTCAGCCTACCGCTTTGACGAATGGGGTTGGAGAGCCTCAGCTGCAAACTGAACGAAGTAGAGCCAAAGCTGCTTTTCTTGCAGAAATACCCACTGGTGCTGTATCAGCTGCAAGCCTGCCCAGCTGCAAGGTGAGGGGACAAGCTTGCTAGGCACTTGGTCCCCAATCCAAAAAGACCCCTGTGGAATAGGGCATAAGGTCTCTCAGAGTCCCCTCCGAGGGTTCCACATATGCTCCTGTTCCCTGAGCACAAACCTTTCGGTCCTCAGGTGAGCAGGGTGAGGCTGAGCCACTGCAGAGCCACAGGCTGTCTGGTAGCAGGAGGCATTCATCCTCCACTGCAGATGCTGTGGCTCTAGAACCTCCACACGGTCCTAGAGGTCACAGTGACATCACATGTACAGTGCACTACAGGCTGCCTTGTTGCAAGGAGGTATTGGATTACATGTTCTTGAGACGTGTAGGTGTCCTGGGGCCAGTGTCCCAGAGGACAGTAGCGTGGGTTGCTTAAACAGCAGGAAGGCACCATCTCCAGCACTAGAGGGCAGACCACTGACCTCAGATGTTGATCAGCCAGACTGGTGCACTCTGAGGTGGAAGGATCCACTTTGGGTGTCTCCAGCCTCAGGTGGCTGCTGGCCGTCTTTGGGACTCCTGGATGTGTAGAAGCACCACTCCATAGGCGTGTCCTATTTGCCCTTCCAATGAGGACCGCCATCCTGGATGAGGACAGTCCCTCCTCTATCATAACTAACTGTACCTCCAATGACCCTGTTTTCAAAGAAAGTCATACCCTGAGGCACTGCCGTTAGAACTTTTTTGGGGGTCTTTTTTTTTTTGAGACAGGGTCTCCCTGTAGCCCCAGCTGGAACTCACTATGTAGTCCAGGCTAGCCTAGAACTCACAGAGATCTGCCTGTCTCTGCCTCCCAAGTGCTGGGATTACAGGTGTGCACCACCATGCCTGGCTCAATTAGAACTTTTACACGAAGATTTAGGGGATAAAATTCAACCCATGACATCATGACTAAGTGTGCCAGAGTCATAGGAAAGTTCACCTCCAGGAAAGACCTCCACACAGTGTTGACAGCAGCTTGACTCTTAACACCAAGCCTGAGGAGCTGCCAAGATATCCTTCAGCAGGTGAGGGAGGGCAGACAGGCAGTGGAACAGCGCTCAGAAATAAAAAGAGACAAGAAGAAAGCCAGGAAGAGAGATGTAGGAGCCTCAGAGCTGTGATGGTTAATCTTGGTTGTCAGACAGACACACTGCCAATAAGGAGTCCCAACTGAGGAAGGGCCTCTGTCCCATTGGCCTCGGCACACCCACGGACCATTCTCTTAATGTCAGTTGATGTACGAGGGTCCATCCCACCGAAGGTAGTGCCATCCCCGAGCAGATAGGCCTACGCTGTATAAGAAAGGCAGCTATTGGGACTGAAGAGATGGTTCAGCGGCTAAAAGCTGAAGACCCAGGATGTTCGATTCCCAGCACCCACATGGCAGCTAACAACCATCCGTAACTCCAGCACCAGGGGCTCCAAGACACTCTTCTGTCCCCGTGGGCACTGCACGACACAGGGGCACTTGCACACAGGCAGAAAATACACTCATACACATAAAGTAAATAATAAATTTTAAAAAGAGCTCTGGCTGCTCTTGCAGAGGACCTGGGTTCAATTCCCAGCACCAACATGGCAGCTGAAAACCATGTTCTAGGGGAATACAACACCCTCTTCTCACCTCCACGTGCATTGCACGGTACACATGCAGGCAATACACTTATACACATAAAATGAAATAATAAATAAAATACTAAAAATACAAAGGTAGCTGAGCTGGGCATGGTGGCCCATGTATTTAATCCCAGCACTTGGGAAGAGGCAGGCAGATCTCTGTGAGATAGAGACCAGCCTGGGCTACACAGTGAGTTACAAGTCAGGTGGGGCTATAGGGAAACCCTGTCTCAGAAAGAAAAGAAAGAAAGAGAGAGGAAAACAGAGAGAAAGAGAGAAAGAGAAAGAAAGAGAAAAGGAGAAAAAGGGAGAAAGAAAGGGAGAAAGAGAAAGGGAAAAAGAGAAAGGGAAAAAGAGAAAGAGAGAAAGAAAAAGAAAGGAAGAAAAGTGAAAGAGAGAGAGAGAGAAAGAAAGAAAGAAAAAGAGAAGAAAGAAAGAAAGAAAGAAAGAAAGAAAGAAAGAAAGAAAGAAAGAAAGAAAGAAAGAAAGAAAGAAAGAAAGAAAGGGAAGGAAGGAAAGGAAGGAAGGAAGGAAGGAAGGAAGGAAGGAAGGAAGGAAGGAAGGAAGGAAGGAAGCTGAGTAAGCCCATAAGCAGCGTTCCTCCATGGCCTCGGCTTCCCTCCGTGATGGATTGTAATCTGTAAGATAAAATAAGCCCTTTCCTTCAAAAGCTGTTTTTTTCCCACGGTGTTTATCACAGCAACAGAAACCAGATTAAAACAAATGCCTATTCCTAAGTGGAAGGCGACAGGCCAGAAGGCTGCGTGTGCCATGATTCCAGTTGTGCCTGTCTGGGAAAAGAACCCCTGGGATAAAGACCAGTGGTATCCAGGGGTGTTGCTGCATGCAGAGCACTTCCTTAATGTGGACAGCCCTAGGTGTAATCCTCGGTACAGAAAACATTCAATTGTCACCATGGGCTAAAAAGGAAGGCCCAACAGGCAGAGCACAGAGGAATTTTTAGGGCAATAAAATTACTTTGTGTGACACTCTTGGGGTGGACACATCATCTTTCATTTGTCCCAAACTACCAACTATCTACCATAAATGACTCGTGCTGTGACTGTGGATTGGGCTATAGATTGTGGGGGAGCTGTGGGGTGAGGAGGAGCAGGGCGGACAGGAAACATGCCTGCTTTATGCATAACCTCTGTTTACAATTAAAAGTCCTATGAAAATTGTTTACATCTGAGAGTTCAGCAGAGGTGTAGTGAGCTCTCTGCATTGTCAGTCCAGCTTTGGTAAATCTGAAGTGATTCCCAGATAAGCTCTCTCTATGACATGCCTCCAGCCCCATAGCTGTGCTGCTGGCCCACCTCTCTGACCACCAGGCTGCAGGAGACAGATTCTGGAAGGAGTCCCTGGGGGACACCCCTTGCAGCCACGAAGCCCCCATGTCCCATTGGCAGGTGCATGTGGAGAGCCTCTCCAGCTGGGTCCTGTTGACATCATCTGACTGAGTTAGGATTTCCAGTCCTCTGTTTAAAGCCAGCCCCCAAGGATCAGGATCAACATCTGTGGTAACACTTGTCCCAAGGAGAGGAGCTCAGGTCTACAGTCACCTCCCCAAGCTCAGGTCGGAGGGCAGAGGCCTAGATGGCCCACTTAACTGGGTGTTAGAAAACTCAGGCCTTCAGCTGCTGATACCACCAGAACTTTGCCAGTAGCATTCCGGATGGGGGTAGCCAGGGTACAGACAGGTGACATCAGGTAGCAGACCTGACACCCAAGCTCCCCGAAGCAACCCAGCCAGTGAAGTAACTCCAGATGAGCACCATTGCTCATGGGTCAGGAGCTTCCATCTCAGCTTCAGTAGCTTTAGAAGGGAGCCAGGGCAGTCCTCGCTCTGGTTACACAGATGCAGGAGCTCTCTCCTCCCATAGATTGCCCTTGAGCAGGTTCCTGGGCCTTCTCCAGATAGAGCTGCCTGAAAGATCAGGGCTGTCTCTAGCCCTGGGGACACTGGCCAGGGCAGCAGCCAGCTCTGCCCTGTCTTGTATTCCTGCTGCATTTGAGGAGAAGCAACTGAAGTGACAGGAAGCAAACAGAGCATTCCCACTAGCAAAGGCTTCCTGCCTATGTCCCAGCACAGTTCAAGTTGCAAGTTACTGGATGAAACTTCATTTTTACCCCACATTTCCTGCCCAGTTCAGTGTGTAATTGGCTCACACTTCCCCTCAGTGACTTAGCGGGGACTGCAGCATCTTATAAGAAGAATAAATCTAAATAAAACCCAGGGAGATAAAAGGCTGCGGGCCACACTGCCATCCTGCTTCAAGAACACTCCTCTGCGAAGACGCCACATCAGGCCCGTACCCTGCTCCCCTCCCCCTGCAGCCTGAGATGGTTCTATGCTGATTTATCACCTGTCTGGGGCCTCAGGGTACATAGGGTCAACAGGACCCTCCCCAGCACACAAGGAAGAGCAGTGCTCCCTTTTAACCTGCATGTTGGTGAGGAACAAGTACAGAATTCAGGAAGCTAAGCCATGTGGAGTCTCTTTCCTTCCACACCAAACATGGCTGCCTGTGTCTCCGGAGCACTGGTAAGGACCTCCTTCCTGGGAAAACAAGGACAGTAGTGGCTCCTGGGCTCTTCCATTGTCTTGGGTGGGAAGACACTAGTTTTTAAAAGACTTAAAGTCTCCAAGATACTCTTTCATATAAATCATTCCATCTAAATGGTAAGAATGTATAGAGGGACAGGCTCATCTCTGTTGAGCTTTTATTTTTTTTATTAAGAAAATTGGTGTCATTGTAGGAAATCGATGAAATTCTGCAGAAGCCAAAAATAAACTTTAGTGAGTTATCTTCTTAAGATAATGCACCAGGCTTCTACCATTCACTTTTTTGGGGAAAAAGAAATTAAAGAGAGACTGTTACCTCATGATCAATTCATGCCATGAAGTACTTGCTGCAGTCCAAGGCCTGCCCCTAGGTAGACAGAGGAAAGAGCCTGAGGAAGGGCAAGGAGGGAGGGGTCACCTGGCTAAGGACTCCACATGCCATGTCTTCCCTTCATGTCACTCCTAAGAATGTCATCTTGTCCCTTGCCCAAGAGCTAGGTCAGAGAGTAGGATACAAGAGTCAGCATGTTCCCCGATGGGGCTTCATGGGGCTCCAATAACCCTACTCTGTGTAAGTTCCAAAGCATGATCCCTTCCATGTGTCTGTGAACAGAGAGCCCAAAGTCCCGGGGAGTTCCTGCTCCAAGCTAACTCTATTTTTTTTTTATTTATATTTTTATGTGTATGAATGTACTGTCTCCATGTAGGTTTGTGCACCAGTGTCATACAAAGCCTCGGAGGTCAGAAGAGGGTATCAGATTCTCCTGTAACTGGAGTTAAAGACTTTCTTAGCTGCCATGTGGGTGCTGGGAATCAAACCTGGGTCCTCTGCAAAAACAGTCGGCGCTCTTAACCGCTGAGCCATCTCTCCAGCCCCAAGCTAACTCTATACCAGGAGCAGCACTATGAACCTCAGGGCTCTGAGATATCTTGAAGGGAATGAATTCCTGACCCTGAGAGATGCTCTAGGCAAATCCCTGGCCTCCTGGGACCCCCTGATAAAGCTGAAGACCTCATGCCCTTAGTCCAAGGTTAAAAGAGAGTGAAAGTTTCCTGGAGACTCTGAGCACTCAGCCACAGAGGGGTGGCCTCAGGAACCCCTTTCTGCCTCATCATGGAGTTTCAGGAGCCTTTACAGGGATGAATTTGGCAGCAGGCACTGGGGTCCTGTACAAGAAGCCTAGGCCATGAAGCTCTACCCCCACTCCGCCACCAGCATGGTTAGGGTTTGGTGCCTAGAGACTCAGTACCACCCCTACCTGCACCAAGAATAATTTCTCAACTGGCCCTGCTTCTCCTGTCCTGAGTGTCATGCCTAAGTTTGTGCCTGAGCTCCAGCCACGGTGGGGCAGGGGTAGCAGTGGTAGTGAGGAGGAGGCTTCTGCCATCCCAGCCTCCAGACAGGAGGTGGGCTCTCTGTTTACCAAGACCCCCAAAACAGATCCTAATGGCCACAATCAACTGGCAATCCCTCCTCCCTTCCACCCAGTATAACTGACTCTGCCTCTGGGAAGGCCTCCTGGGGTGGGTCCTTTGGTGCCTGTCCTGCTGTGCTGCATGTAAGGTGGGCTGTGCTGATTTGCCTCCCACCCTTGAGCCAAGGACCCAAAGGGGCATCTTTTTCTTTTCTTTTCTTTTTTGGTGGGGTCTTTTTGAGAATGGTCTCCCTATAGCCCTGGCTGGCCTAGAACTCACTATGCAGACCAGGCTGGTCTTGAACTCACAGAGATCCACCAGCCTCTGCCTCCCAAGTGCTGGGATTAAAGGTGGGAGCCACCATGCCCAGGCCTTATCTCTGACTGCCCATAGTAGGTACTCGCTGAATGTTTGTTGAATGAATGAGTGAACACATGAGTGAGTGAGTGAATGTGAGGATCATCCAGAGGCCTTGAGGCTGGAAGCCCACCCTAGGCCAGAGGCATCGCCTGGGCCAGGTCTCACGCATGCCCTACAAGGCAAAGCAGGCTGGCCTGCCCACGCAAGGACAGGACTGAGAGGCCTCCCCAAAGCTGCCAGCTCCCGCCTGGGACATTTCTACTGGGGCTGGAGCCAGGACAGCTGTCTTAGGACCCTTGATCCCTAAAGCATTTGAGCCAGCACAGCAGGTGGAACCTAGTTACAGCCCCACCCTACTTCCTGCTCCCCTGCAGCTCAGACTGGGTCCCTCCTGGCTCATCATCCTGTAGGGAAAAAGCAGGCCCTGTCTGGGAGCCAGAGACTGTCAGTCCTGCTGAGTAAGTCCAGCTGAAGCTGGCGTTTGACATGTTCATGAAGCCATATTGTCACACCTCAGCAAAGGCCCTGGGCCTACACATGCTTTCCCCTGCTTCCTTCAGGAAGACTGAAGAATCTCTGCTTATGATCCAAATCTCAACCCTTGGAAGGTCCCAGGATCTTCAAACAGAACCATAGAGTTCCCTGGTGACTATGTGGCCCAGCCCTCCCTTCTCTGAGTCCTTTGTGACATATATGCTTTAATTCATTTTACACATATTTTTGGAGGACTTGATCTTTGTTAGGACCCCTAGGAACATCTCTGGCCCCCTCATGCCAACCTTGTCCTATATGCTTTTGAGTAGTTCACTGAGAGCAACTGTAGGAGGCTGGTCCTGGGCACCTGGAGGGCACAAGGCTGCCCTGTCTCTGGTCCTGGGGTTTTCAATATGAAAAGTCCTGAAATAAGTCTTCAGGAGCCCAGCATGGAAACCCAGATGTGAGGACATATGAGATACTTCCAAAAGCTGTTATAGAGTAGAGTGGGGTACAGTGAGATGGGGATACTGGAATGGCCTGGTGCCTGTCCTCGTGTCCATGGGTGATGGACCTTTGGGCAAGCTGCAGGAATCTGAGCTGGGAGTGACATCTCCTTCCTGATCAAGTACTGGCAGCTGGGGGTCTGTCTGCATGCAGGTTTGTGCACCCGTGTCTCATGGTCCTGAGAAAACCTTTTTGGCTGGGGGCCAAGGGAGCTTGGGGAAGAATATATCCTATATCCTGTGGACATGAGAGCTACATGGCTCCCCATGTGGTACCAGTCATACAGGGTCTGGGGTATATCCCTGGGGACAAGGTAAAACAGGGGACAAGTCCAGGGAGCCCCAGGAATACCAATACACCAGAGCAGGACAGACTCCTAACAACAACAAGACTGGGTCAAAGAACTGACTGAAACGGTGAACTTCTGCTCTAAACAGTAAACTTCTGCATTGAAAATTTTAAAAGCAACTGAGAAAAAGATGAAAAACATGTTTGGCAGAATGCATGAGCTCTGGTGGGGTGGAGGGGGCAAGGAAGGGGAAATGGGTCTAGACTTGACTGGAAATTTTGTAAGAAATGCACAAAGCTTCAGGGCTGGAGAGACAGCCTAGTGGTTAAGAGCACCAATGGCTCCTGCAGAGGACCGGGGCTCCATCCCCAGCACCCACGTGGTGGCTGAGAACCGTCTTTGGCTCCAGTTCCAGGGGAATCTGACACCCTCTTCTGACCTCCGTGGCATTGCACGACAAGGGTGCACAAACCTACATGCAGACAGTACATTCATATACATAAAAAAATAAAAATTATTTTAAAAAGAAATGCACAAAGCTTCAATAAAAATTGGCTTAAAAAAAAAAAAAAAGGAACAGAATCCTGAGCCAGAGCACTGGCCCCTGAAGGTCCAGAAAAGCACCCAGGAGGTTCCTAAAGTCTTAGATGAAGACTCCCTGAAGAGCCACATGGCAGCCCAGAGATAGCTAAGGCCTCAGCACAGGAGTGGCCATGAAGGGCAAGGGTAGCTACTGAGTCCTTCCCTTCTAGAATCCATGTTCCCAATCCCACCACACCCAGGCATATGTGTCCACTAATGCCCTCTACCACCTCAAAGCACCTCCTCCCTGACTACTCAGCTTCCAGGCGCCAGCCAGCCTCCTAATCACCAGCACCTTTTGCAGATCAGAACCCAGAGCTCAAGTCATATGTGCAGCATGCAGCACCTGTTCCTATCATACCAGCCTCACCAACACATCAAAGCTTCACAACAGGCCCTGAGCAGGTGGTTGCTCTGTCCTCTGGCAGCTTCTACTCCTTGGAGCCTGCTTAGCCCATGGGGCCCATGGTGTCTCTTCTTTGTGTAGAACTAAGGGCTGGGGCTGGAGAGATGGCCTAGCAGTTAAGAGCACCGACCGCTCTTGCAGAGGACCCAGGTTTGATCCCCAGCACCCACATGGTGGCCAAGAACTGTTTGAAACTCCAATTCCAGGAGAACTCCAGTTCCAGGGGAATCTGACACCCTCTTCTGACCTCCATAGCATTGCACGACACGGGTGCACAAACCTGCATGCAGACAGTACATTCATACACATACAGAAATAAAATTCTTAAAATGTTAAAAAAAAAAAAAAAAGAACTAAGGGGCTGTGTTACCAGACGGGCAGCATTCCTACAGGGTGGAAGCATGGAGCAGAGAGGCTGAAGCTGCAGATGCAGGCTGCCCTCTCTACCTGCCCACTCTGTCCGTTCACACACACACTTACTCACCCATAGCCTCTGTGGCCCTGACACCCATTGTGACCCCAGCAGGCCCCCATCCTAGGCCAGGTACATGGTGGAGGCTTGTGAGTACCTGGTTTGAGAGACCACAGGCCTCTGTAATCTGGCCACCCATGAATACTGGAGGTGGGCTGTTAGCCCATCCCTTAACCCAGCCTAGACCTTTCTGTTAGAGGCAAATGGGCCTATGAAGGAAGGAAACTCCCCAACCTCACCAAGCAGAGAGCCCCCAAGTCAGGCCAGGGCAAATTTGGGGTGACTAATATTATCTAGGACAGTGACGAAACAGATGTGTAGGGGTTCAACCTCAAGAACTAGAGAAGCTGGATTCAGGCCCATAACCACACCAGTACTCAATTAGCACTCACTAAAATGTTATGTCACATGCAGCAATAACAGCACCTTGGAAGTCAGTGTCTGGGGCTGCAGCCTAGTTTAGCTGTGGGGAGCTAGCCTGGCTAACGGCACTAACCTAGGCCCTTCATTGTGGCCCAACCCTGTTTACAGAAGTGTCCTAGTCTGAGACCCTAGGTCCTGAGACTCCTGGGTCTTGGAATGGAACCAGGTGGGGCTCACCTGGAATTAGATGCATCAGTAACAAGCAGCTCAGTGCTGGGCAGCCCATGCCTGCTGCCCCAGCTCACTCCAGGGCCCTATGTCCTGTTGCCTTGCTCCTCTGGGGATCTGTAGGAAGACCTGCTTGTTTGCTCATCGACATCAACTCCCTCCTAGCATACATTCTGAATGCAGCTGAACCCACCCAGTACCGCTGATGGTGCCCACCTCTGGCTGTGTGGACTGGGCTCTTCTGGAAGACCAGGCCCTGCTGGCACCCTGGGAACTGTGCCAGCCAGGAAAGGGTCTCTGAGTAAGCATATTACCATGGACAGTGGCTAATGACACAGATGGAACATCAAGCATCGCTCCACCACCATGGCCCTGACACTGGGTGACTGGAGATGGACCAGCGGCTGGACCTTTTGGAGACTTCTGTGGGGCTGAGTAGCATGGTGCTCAACACTCCTGCTCTGGCCACAGCATTCCGTGCTGGGGGCCCAGACACAAGTTCTCCCCCAACCATCCCCCCAAATGGGCGCCAGAGTGACTTCACAGTTCTATTAAGACCAGCAGGGGTGGGAATAGGCTGTAACCAGAGCAGAGCAGTGGCTGCAGTTGTCGAGGACCCGGATTTATCCTGCCCAGTCAGCTGATGGGTTTCGGTTACCATCCTCAGCAGCAGCCAGCGGAGCATGAGTGCACGGCCGGCCACAGCACGCAGCTGCAGTGACTGATTGGGGGGGGGGGCTTCCTGTAGAAATGCATTTCCCATCCACAGGTTAAAAATAGCCAGGCAGAGAGCTGGGAGGACAGCACTGGGCAATGTACACTGTGATTCCGTGGGACAGGCCTCTGCAGGCTGGAGAAATGACCAGAGCACAGCCACACCCAGTCCTGGGCTGCAGGGTCTGAAAACAGGTGCGGCATAGGGCACGGCCGCTGCGCCCACCATCTGTGCTCAGGGGCTTAAACAGCATGGCCTTCCAAAGAAGCAGCCACGGTCCCAACCTTTCCATCCCCATCAAGGTCACAGAAAAGCAGGCCACTGTGGTCTGGACCCAGGCATCCCAGCTGTCCAGCCTTGCCAAGTGTCCGCTGGCTGTTGTCCTTCCACAACCAGGGCCTGTTGGCCAGCCCATGGGCAGGGGGAAGAGGTGACTTTTTTGGGAAGTCTATGCTGGCCCTGGAGAAGAAAGGAGGAACAGAGCATCTGGTCATAGCTATTTAAAGACAGGGAATGGACAGGTGCAAGACTTGGGGGCGGGGGCTGAGTCAGGGTTAGGGAAGGGGCTGGCACAGAGCGCCCCCAGCCTTGGGCAGAAGGCATTCCAAAGACTCCTGGATACCCCAACATGGAGTGCAGGATGGTCCTACCAGATACCACAAGAAAAGCAGAACCTCGGTGCTGGACTGGGAGAAGACGCCACTGGGTCAGGCCCAGAGTCAAGATGGAGGAGGAGCCCAGTAAGCTGTAGCCCAAAGGCTCAGGCTGGCATTGAGCGCCCCAAAGGGCCAGATACACTTGTTCCCCGGAAAAGAGGTCTTGCACATGATGCCCCAAAGGGATTCCAGCCTGTCCACAAAGTCCTATTCAATGCCTTGTGGCTGCAGAAGTGAGTTCAGGCCCCTGGGGTCAAGTCTCAATGCCACCACATTCATCGTGTGACCCTGGATAGGTTTTTCCAATTATCCATGAATGCTTTGTCATGTGTAAGGTGGAAGATTATGGGCCGCCTGCGTGCTTTGGTCCCGATGGTGGTCATGGATTCAGAGGTGCCCAAAAGACAGACCAGCTTGGCTAAACTCCTGTAGAGGTCAATGTGGCTACTGTCTTCCACTCAGGAACCAGGCACTGGGGGAACTGGAGGATAGGGACTTCCTGAGCCAGCTAGACTGCACTCTGGGCCCCACCCATCCTTTCTAGCCCCCCCCCAAAGCAGAGGAGAAGCTGTGGGCCACCCTGCCTTTCACACTGAGTCTCACCCAGGACTGACTTTCCTCATGGTTGGGCACCCTTAGAGGGCTGTTCCCCAAAAAAACCTGTGCATTCCACAAGAAGTTAACCTTCCAAAGGATCAATCAGCTTTCTGAGAATAAATTCAAATAGTCAAATAGCCAGCAAGTCCATGAACACACCAGCCTGGGAGCAGGCCTGGCCTTTAGCAGCACAGCTGGGCACCCTCCCTCCCCCATTACCCAAGGGCTTGCTGGTCGAAGACAGGCGGGGCTGCCTTTCAGCAAGGTGCCCAAGGGTGTGTGCAAGTGCTTCCCAGGGGCATGGCAAGACAGCCTAGGGAACAACCTGCGGAAGAGGGGGCGTGGTAGAATGTAAGGGCTGCAATTGGGGTGAATGGTGAAACTATAACAATATAGACTGGACACTCATTTGATCAACTTGATTGAACATCCAAGCCCCCCCTGCTGGATGGTGGGACCCATGAGCTGTGTGGGTTTGGGCACAACTGCTTGCAAATTGGTTTTACATGAAGGATGCTTGTACTCACAAATTATCACTTATTGTTAAAAAAAATGAAAACAAAACAAAACAAAAAAACAGAGAAAGATGCAGAAAAGTTACGGCAGAATGCATGATCTGGGATGGGTAGGGGTGGGGTGGGGGAAGGGAAAGGGATATATGCCTGAACTGAATTGGAAAATGATGTATGAAATACACAAAGCATCAATAAAAAAAAGAAAAAAAGAAAACTAATTTTAAAAAAAGACTGTTTTAAGGGAAAGGCAAAAGTTCTGTGTCAGGAGCATGAAAGCCTCAAGAAGGCAGATGCACCTGTGAGCTCCTGCCAGCAGGTAGTGCCCCCTCATGGCTCTGTCTTGGACTGGTTCTTGGCAGTAGTGCCAGGAGCCATCCACCTCAAGACCATGGGGCACTGGGTAGTGAGGAGAGCTGCCTCCTGTCCACCCCTTATGACCTGGAATACTGGGTCTCCTAGCCAGGATCCATAATTGCCAGAGGTGCTGACTGCTAGGTATTTGACTGGTCTGAGACTATCAGACCCATACAGATTTGCCCCGTTGGGTGGAGACAGAAAGGACTCTGTGACAGCTGAACCACAGACCTGTACCACCAGGCAGCCCCACGCGCCCTGATCAGCCAGTTTTATAATCAGCTCCTGAGTGTCTAGTGGTGTTACATAGGAATGTGGCCACACAAATCAGGGCTGCCCCTCCAGGTGCTACAGGGCCACAGCTAGGCCCACTAGCATCTGCCAGCGACCAATTCTATAACAGGTATAGATAGCTAGGAACAGCCCTGCCTTGCCAGGCTCCTCCAAGATCCCTTGGGACATTTCTGTGCTGTGATCTCTGTCCCAGGGTCTCCTGGAGCCACAGCTGCTGTTCGGGCACATTTGGGCAGTGGGAACACACTCCAGGTGAGGTGAGTTTATCAGATTTTCATCTCTGTGAAAAGTACCCAAGAGAAACTATGTTTTATTTGGTCTTTATGAGACAGGGTTTCACTGTAGCCCCAGCTGGCATGGAACTCACTATGTAGACCAGGCTAGCCTGGCTCTCACAGAGATTCACCTGCCTCTATCCTCCTGAGTACTAGGACTAAAGGTGTGCACCACAGTGCCCAGCTTAAGAGAAACAATTTAAAAGGAGAAAAGGCTTATCACAGTTCTAGAGGTTCTGGCCATAATCAGCCAACTCGATTGCTTTGGCCTGAGGTGAAGCTGAGCTGCATTGGCGGAGGGGCCTGACAGAGCAGCGCTGCTAACTCCCACCAGCCAGGAGGCAGAGAGAGCATGCCTGTCCCAGCAGACCCCCACCTAAGGGAAGGCACTTAGTCAGTCCTCTCTGGAGCCATCCTGGCAGACATGCCCAGAAGTTTGCTTCACTAATTGCCCAGGCCTCTCTCAGTCCAATCAAAAAGAAGAAATTAACCCTCTTGCAGGGCTGGGGGTATGCCTCAGTTGGTACTGCTTGTAAACGTAACCATGAGGCCCCCAGTGTGATCCCCAGAACCCATGTAAAAAGTTCAGTGTGGGGGCTGGAGAGATGGCCTAGTGGTTAAGAGTGCCGACTGCTCTTGCAGAGGACCCGGGTTCGATCCCCAGTACCCACATGGCAGCTGAGAACCATCTTTAACTCCAGTTCCAGGGGAATCCGACACCCTCTTCTGACCTCTGCGGCATTGCACAACACGGGTGCACAAACCTACATGCAGAAAGTACATTCATACACATACAAAAATAAAATTAAAAACAAGTTTTAGTGTGGGGGTGCAGACGTGAAATCCCAGCACTCAGAAGATAGAAACAGACGATCCCTAGAGTTCGCTGGCCATCCAGCCCAGCCTAATCAGTGAGTCCCAGTCCCAGTGAGAGACCCTGCCTCAAAACTCAAGATGGTCTGGCCATGGTGGCAAATGCCTTTAATCCTAGCACTAGGGAGGCAGAAGCAGGTGGATCTCTGTGAGTTTAAGGCAAGCCTGGGCTACATAGCAAGCTCCAGGCCAGCTGGGGCTACAGGGAGACCCTGTCATGAAAAGACCCTCCCACCACCACATACACAGAAACAAAGAACACAGCAGATTAACATCTCCTGAGGAAGCATGTTCCAACAGAAGCCACTTGACACTGGTCCACCCAGTAGCCCTTTCTGTGCTCAGTGGAACCAGGCCCCAAGCTGAGGAGTGGAAGGCAGTTGCATGGTTGGCCATCAAGGCGCACAGGTGTCACTGGCATGAGTGGGGCTCAACATCCACGTAGCTCCAGCCTGTCCCCAGCCTGTCCCCAACAGCTACTGACTGTTAACTGACTGCCATCCTCTGGCCATTTGTCGAGCAGCCAGAGAGCCCAGAGGGCCCAGAGACTGCTGGTCCTGTCATGGTAAGAGGGTCTCAGCCTCGTACAGCGGCCCAAATCCCTGTGTGTCCTTCCCTGTGCCCTGCGAGCTCCGTCCCTCTTACCCTGCTCCTGTCATTAGGCAAAGGCCACCTAGGGGAAGGCCAGCATAGGGAGGTGGCTCACTGCCCAGGTACAAAGGCCCAGCCCTTGGTCTGACCCCCCAAAAGGAGGCCAGCAGCAGCTGGCTTCTTGGAGGGGCAGGTCAGGGGTCAGGGTTTGGAGGAAGGAGAAAGGAGAGAGATTAAAAGAGGGGCACAAGTCGGGGAGCCAGCCAAGGGGAGAGAGAGAGAGAGAGGGGCACAAGTTGGCGAGCCAGCCGAGGGAGAGAGAGGGGGGCACAAGTAGGGGAGCCAGCTGAGGGGAGGGGGGCCCAAGTGGGGGAGCCAGCCAAGGGGAGGAGGCACAAGTGGGGGAGCCAGCCAAGTGGAGAGACAGAGGGGGTACAAGTCCAGGAGCCAGCCGAGAGGGGAGAGAGAGAGAGAGAGAGAGAGCAAGGAGATGTAGGGAGGGAAGGAAGCTGGCACCCAGGAAGTGGAGCCATGAAGACAGGAGCCCAGGAAGGGTGACCCAAAGAGGCCTGTGTGGTGGCCACCAGCTCCCCCACTGAGGCAGAGAACAGCCAAGCTTCCTTGGTCAGAGAAGAGCAGGACTCAGCTGCAGCACCACGGCTGCAGTCCCAGCACCAAGTGAGCCCAGGGTGACCTAGAGACTAGGCCAGCTTCCAGGCAGCGCACCAGCCCTGCAGCCCTGACTCTGCAGCCAGCCACAGCCAGTACAGGAATTATCAGAACAAGGGGCTGGAGTTGGGGAGAAGACTGCAATTCATGGAAGGCCCAGCCTGGCCCAGGAGAGAGGGGACCCCCAAGTCACCAGGTACATGTGAACGGGGAAGGGGCTCACCAGAGGCTCCACCTCATGAAACCTCAGGACTGGACAGTGCCCATCAGGTCACCAAGGCACAGCCGCTGGTTCTCATAGCTCAGATAAGTATGGAGCTAAGCAAGCCACTGCTGCCAGGGGAGGAGATTAAGTCACAGCCCTGCAGGAAGGCAGGCAGACGAACAATACCTTGTAAACACTCGAGCCCAGAGGAGCCATTCAGATGCCCAGCTGAGGAAGGCTGGGGGCATGTGGGGGACATAGATATGTCCCCAGGCTTTGCTGAGGCCACACAGGTGGGAAAAGTACAGCCAAGAGTCACCAAGATGGAGTCAAGCAGGGGCCGTCCCCCTTAGCATGGGTTTCCACCAGGATGGAGTCAAGCAGGGGCCGTCCCTCTTAGCATGGGTTTCCATCAGGATGGAGTCAAGCAGGGGCCGTCCCCCTTAGCATGGGTTTCCACCAGGATGGAGTGAAGCAGGGGCCGTCCCTCTTAGCATGGGTTTCCATCAGGATGGAGTCAAGCAGGGGCCATCCCTCTTAGCATGGGTTTCCACCAGGATGCAGTCAAGCAGGGGCCGTCCCCCTTAGCATGGGTTTGACCTGCTTCAGAGACGCCTTTCAGCAGAAGCCTCCAACTCTCCTAGCAACTGCGGTCAGAGGGACCCTCTCTGCGGCCCAGATGCCAGCTGGAGACGTGGTTTCTCTCCACCTTCTGCCTATAGGGCAAATGACAGAGTCTTCTTTCCTCAGGCTTTAGGCGAGCAATGACTTTGGACAGTAACTTTGTCTTCCTTCCCTTTGAAAACACATGCACATTGGACATCTCTGCTTAAACCATCTAAACAGAAGCCTAGGCTGGCTAGGAGCCCAGGGCAGCAGAATGGCCCTTCCATTTGTGTCAACATCACCCCCATCCTTCTCCCAGCAGACCTTAGCCAGTTCCAACAGAATCATGGCCCCTTGAGCATCAGAACTTACCTGCCTTGGCCCACTCTGACAAAGAAAGTAGTGGGAGGGGCCACGCCCACTGCGCATGACCACAGAGTGTTGCCTAGGGTTTCTCATGGCCTGTCAACCTTCTCTGACTTTCCTTCCATCCTTCCTTCCTTCCTTCCTTCCTTCCTTCCTTCCTTCCTCCCTCCCTCCCTCCCTCCCTCCCTCTCTCCCTCCCTTCCTTCCTTCTTGTTGGTTTTTAAGACAGGGTCTCCCTCATACAGCCCAAACTGAACGTAATGATAAACTCCTGAGGCTCTCGCCTCCACCTCCCAAATGCCATGATTACAGTCGTGCACCACCATGCCTGGCTGACCATTCTTCATAAAATAATGATAATAACAGCAGGGAAAATGGACTGGAAGTGCAGAAGAGGACGAAGGGACCCCAGGACCCCACTTGCTCCATCTTGCTAGCCCTCTCATCTTCCCCAAGTTTCAAAGGCACCCCACAGGTTGGTCCAGGTGGATCTCTGTGAGATCAAGGCCAGCCTAGTCCACACAGTGACTTCCAGGTGAGCTAGGACTAGGGAGACGTTGTCAAAAAAAAAGATGGCTATACCCTGCTAGACTACAGGGGTGTGAGGGCCCCCGGCAGAAAGAACCTCAGCCCATGGTCATGCCAGCTTCCACCATGATGAGCTATGCTGACAGCAGGGACCTGATAACCCAGGAGAGGAGGGCTCACCTCTGTGTAGGTCCTCAGAACCCTGGACTGATGCCCAGCATGCAAAAACAGCCCAGACAAACTCAAAAGGAAGGACAGTCTATAAAACACCCTCCCTAGAATCCCCATAAAACAAAGGAAAGGTGGGACCTTGCGGGGACCCAAGGGTCCAGAGGAGATGGGCTGACTGAGTGCATGAGGGATATGCCGTGGAATCAGAGAGGCAACATTCAAGGAGGTGCTGAAGATATCTGAATATGCTTTTGTTTTTTGTTCTGGTTTTTTTTGGGGGGAGGGGTTGGCATTTTTGAGACAGTGTCTCCCTTTAGTCCCAGCTGGCCTGGAGCTCGCTCCGTAGACCAGGCTGGCCTTGAATTCACAGAGATCTGCCTGCCTCTGCATCCTGAGTGCTGGGATTAAGGGCGTGCACCACCAAGCCCAGGTGAATATGGGTTTTTTAAGTCCTAGCATATCTACTGTGGTTCATTTACCACAGGACACACACTACCCTAGCATGAGATGTCTAACATGCATGCTTTGCAGAAGGCATCCAGGGTTTTTAACCGGGTTTTGTCATTGTTGAGAGGTCTTGTGTGGTTGGCAGGGCTGTGCAAGCTTCAGCTAGGTTACTCCACTAAACAGCTCCTCATCCTGAGGACGGAGACAGGAGCTGGCCCAGTGCTCTGGGCCTCACGCAGCCCCTGAAGAGCAGAATGCTCTGGCCAGCTCCAGCGCCACTGGATCAATGTGGCACCCCACTAGGCATGAGTCCACTAGGACAGAAACTATCTCATTGGTCCTTAGCCAGTGACTAGCCACAATAGGTGCTCAGTTAGCACAACACAGAGCTGGTGTGGACCAGAATTGGCTAGACCCAAGCTCAGGAGTCCACAAGGTCCTGGGGATGTAGAGAGGAGACACCTGAGCCTTGACCAGCTGAGGATCCACTTCCAGCTGATGACTAGAAGTTACATGAGAGTGTTGTCTACGGCCAAAATACAGTCAGGATGGTAGAGGTTGGAAATGTGTTTGATAGGGCAAGCCAGAAGGTTCCATAAAGAACCAGGAACTAAAGGGTAGAGGGTAAGGTGGGGATGACATTCCTCCCAGGACCAACCCTGAGCTGGGTTTTCACTGTCTGCTATTCAGACACCAAAAGCCCAGAGGCAGCAAGAGCTAAAAAGAGACCATGGCCCTTCCCTTCTGATGTTGGATGGGGGGGGGTTGCCACACTGATGATGATGATGGTGATGGTGATGGTGCTGATGGTGATGATGATGGTGATGAAGATGATGATGGTGATGATGATGATGGTGATGATGGTGATGATGATGGTGGTGGTGATGGTGATGATGATGATGGTGATGGTGATGATGGTGATGATTAATGGTGGTGGTGATGGTGATGATGATGATGGTGATGATGGTGGTGATGGTGCTGATGGGGATGATGATGGTGATGGTGATGGTGATGATGATGATGGTGATGAAGATGATGATGGTGGTGGTGGTGATTGATGGTGATGAAGATGATGATGGTGGTAGTGATTGATGGTGACAGTGATGATGGTGATGAAGATGATGGTGGTGGTGATGATGATGATGGTGATGATGGTGGTGGTGGTGATGGTGATGATGGTGATGATAGTGGTGATGGTGATGATGATGCTGCTGATGATGATGGTGATGATGGTGGTGATGGCGATGATGATGATGATGGTGATGATGATGAGATGATGGTGGTGATGGTGATGATGGTGATGATGGTGGTGATGGTGATGATCATGGTGATGATGATGGTGGTGGTGATGGTGATGATGGTGATGATGATGATGATGGTGGTAGTGATTGATGGTGACAGTGATGATGGTGATGAAGATGATGATGGTGATGATGGTGATGAAGATGATGATGGTGGTGGTGGTGATGATGATGATGGTGATGATGGTGGTGGTGGTGATGGTGATGATGGTGATGATGGTGGTGATGGTGGTGATGATGATGATGGTGGTGATGGTGATGATGGTGATGATGGTGGTGATGGTGGTGATGATGATGATGGTGGTGATGGTAATGATGGTGATGATGGTGGTGATGGTGATGATGATAATGGTGATGATGGTGGTGATGGTGATGATGATGATGATGGTGATGGTGATGATGGTGATGGTGATGGTGATGGTGATGATGATGATGGTGATGGTGGTGATGGTGAGGATGATGATGGTGGTGATGGTGATGATGATGATGGTGGTGATGGTGATGATGGTGGTGATGGTAATGATGGTGATGATGGTGGTGATGGTGATGATGGTGATGATGTTGGTGATGGTGATGATGATGATGATGGTGGTGATGGTGATGATGGTGGTGATGGTGATGATAATGATGATGGTGGTGATGATGGTGATGGTGATGATGATGATGGTGATGGTGGTGATGGTGAGGATGATGATGGTGGTGATGGTGAGGATGATGATGGTGATGATGATGATGATGGTGGTGATGGTGATGGTGATGATGATGATGGTGGTAGTGATGGTGATGATGATGATGATGGGGATGATGACGATGGTGATGATGATGGTGGTCATGGTGATGGTGATGATGGTGCTAATGATGATGATGGTGATGGTGGTGATGGTGATGATGGTGATGATGATGGTGATGATGATGGTGGTCATGGTGATGGTGATGATGGTGCTGATGATGATGATGGTGATGGTGGTGGTGATGGTGATGATGATGGTGGTGGTGATGGTGGTGGTAATGATGGTGATGATGATGATGATGGTGGTGGTGGTGATGATGGTGATGATGATAGTGATGATGGTGGTGGTGGTGATGATGGTGATGGTGATGATGGTGGTGGTGATGATGATGATGATGATGATGGTAATGATGGTGATGATGGTGGTGATGGTGATGATGGTGGTGATGGTGATGGTGATGATGATGGTGGTGATAGTGATGATGATGATGATGATGGTGATGGTGATGGTGATGGTGGTGGTGGTGGTGATAGCAATGATGGTGATGATGGTGGTGATGGTGATGATGGTGGTGGTGATGGTGGTGATGGTGGTGATAGTGATGATGGTGATGATGGTGATGGTGATGATGGTGGTGGTGATGATGATGATGGTGATGATGGTAATGATGGTGATGATGGTGGTGATGGTGATGATGATGGTGGTGATAGTGATGATGATGATGATGATGGTGATGGTGATGGTGATGGTGGTGGTGGTGGTGATAGCAATGATGGTGATGATGGTGGTGATGGTGATGATGGTGGTGGTGATGGTGGTGATGGTGGTGATAGTGATGATGGTGATGATGATGATGATGGTGATGGTGATGACGATTATGGTGGTGATAGCGATGATGGTGATGATGGTGGTGATGGTGATGATGGTGGTGATGGTGATGATGGTGGTGATGGTGGTGATGGTGATGATGGTGGCGATGGTGGTGATGGTGATGATGGTGATGATGGTGGTGATGGTGGTGATGGTGATGATGGTGGTGATGGTGATGGTGATGGTGGTGATGGTGATGATGGTGGTGATGGTGATCATGATGGTGGTGATGGTGATGATGGTGGTGATGGTGGTGATGGTGATGATGGTGATGATGGTGGTGATGGTGATGATGGTGGTGATGGTGATGGTGATGATGGTGGTGGTGGTGGTGATGATGGTGATGGTGATGGTGATGATGGTGGTGATGATGGTGATGGTGATGATGGTGATGATAGTGATGATGATGATGGTGGAAGTGATGGTAATAATGATAGTGGGGGCTGTGAAAGATGATAGAGAGACCAAGAACAGCCCCCATGTCCCTAGTCTCTTCCCAACTGTTAAATGGGGGCTCATACCAGAACACTTATGAGTCTTCTCAGCCCCAGTACTTCCAGGCTGACCTGGGGGAGGCTTGCCCCTGGGCCTATACAATGGCACAAATTTCAGACTAGCAGTGGAGGGCTGAGCAAGTGAGCAGCCCTTAAGACATCATAAAAGAATGGAGAGTGATGGTAGAAGCAGGTGGCTCTCTATGAGTTTGAGGCTAGCCTGATCTACATAATGAGTTCCAGGTCAGCCAGGCATACATAGTAAGACCCTATCTCAAAATAAAGCAAACAAAAATAAATACAATAAGGACATCAGAAAGGCTGAGGCTGACAGAGGAAAGGGAAGGGTGGGTGCACCATGTCCCTTCTCACCTTCCACGATGCTGTCACAAGTTCTGTGTGGGGCAGGGAGGCCTTGCCTCCTGCACTGACCTAGCTGGAAGATAAGGAGCCTCTTGCCCGGTGTTCTAGGACGAAGTGTTTTTCTTCCACCCTGGCTGGTTTGGCACTGTACCACTCTGGACTCGGGAGTTTGCTCAAGCTCACATGGCCAGTGCCCTCCACACTTGCCCAAGAGGGCAGCAGATGACTACAGGCCCTTCATGCTCACCCTTCCCAGGAGGCTTCCCCCACTCCTGAGAATGCCTGGCCCATCAAGCCATCTTATCAGCTCCCACAGTCAGACCACCCACTGAAAAGCCCAGACCAGGAGCCAGCGGACAAACCACAGCCACCACCCCTACCCACCCCCACTGCCCCTCTATCGTGGCTCATGCTATCTATGTCTCCTGTCTGACAACTGACACCTCTGGTATCAGAGGGGCAGCGCCCAGGGGGCCAACCCAAAGGGCCTGCTGATAAGATCGTGCTGCCCATTTGGCGCCGAAGTCACAGCATCCATGTAGAGTCTTAAAGGTCTCTGATAAGGTGACAGCTGAGAGGGACAAGAAAAGGATAGTCAGGACATCTGGAAATTGGGCAGTCAAGGAGAAGAAACCACAAGAAATAGGAACACACTTAACTACCATCCCACAGAGACACCCTGGCAGCAGGTCCCCTCAGTGGTGTCAAGGATGCAGTTCTGCCATGCCTAGTGACAGAAGGCCACCTGCTAAGGAGATAGCCAAGATGTGGACACCGGGAGAGTATCCTCTCTGTGAACAGGCAGCCCACAGGCTGGGGAAGCACTGGGTGGCAGATCTGAGATCCACGGTCCATGCTTGTGGGGTGGGCTGGTGATTTTTAAACTTTATAAGGTGTTCCCATGGGAAGGTGCTCTAAGAAAGAGAGGCTAGTGACAGCTGTCCTCATCATCCCACACAGTACAGGATCTGCCCTGGAGTCAGGCACATGGGCCACGTTCTCAAGCAGGGTCACCTACCACTACTCACTCCCGGTCCCTAGGAGCAGGGATATGAATATACCCCTGGTCCATATACATCATCATGCATCCTCATAGGTCACGAGGCCATCACACAGCCAACAAATGACCAGGTCTAGAGGGCTATGACTAGTGGTCAGGGTACTGGGGCTCAGGATCAACAGCTCCTGGCCTGGCAGGGCTTAGAAGCAGGCAGTGGGAAGAAGTCAGCGACCAGAGATGAGTGGCTAACAGGTCCCCAGAGGGAGTGTGGAGGACCCTGAATGTGGAGGCCTGCAGGTCATCCCCATCTGGCAAAGGCTCTTCCCCCCCAAGAAAGGGCTCAGGTATGATGTAGTCATGGAGTGTGAGCTGACCCTTCGGGGACCCTCCTGCTAGACCACCATCTCTCATGACAGCCCAGCCTCTGTTTCTTCCATTAGTCCACCACACACACCAGAGACCCCACCCAGGCCAGGGAACGGTCAGGAGAACAACAGGTGATTCTGTTTACACCAGAGATCCTGGAGCCGCCTGTGTAGCTGGTCTCACCTTTGGGGCTGAGTTAACTCCACGTTTGTCAGGGGGAGGGCCCCAAGGAATATTGGGAATAGCTCAGCTCAATTAACAGAACCTTCATCACAGCTGGCTTGATGTCCATGGCTCTTGCCTTACACACCTTCACCCCAGATCCACAGAGCCCCTCCCCCAGGTCCCTGTTCATGAAGCCACCACCAGATGCTATTTAAACAGAACCAAATGCTGGGCCAGGTACATGGGACGCACGGAGTCAGAGAGCTAGGAAAGGAGTCCCTGTCATACACCTGAGAAGTTGTAGGGGCCACAACATACGCCAGCTTCTAGAACTAGGGCTCCAGTCACAGGCAGATACACAAACTTAAACTTATTCTCTCTCTCTCTCTCTCTCTCTCTCTCTCTCTCTCTCTCTCTCTCTCCCCACACACCCTACTCCTTGCAAGGTTACATCTTAGGGTGCCACCTAGTGGTGAAAGGATGTAGTTACACAGGCTGCAGGTTCCCTCCTGGCCAGGGATCACCCTTGCAGGGATCCACGTTCTCCATTCTGGATTGGTCCTCACTTCGGGGCACTGCTGTGACCCCCACCTCCTCTACTTGTTCTGAGAAACACTGTGGTCCAGGCTCAGGGGCCCCGGACCTTCCTCAGACTTCAGCCAGAGATCCATGGTGTTTGTATAACTGACAGTGTCTTTTCCACATGGCACTTTTTAATAAGTAAATGGTGTAAATGCTTACATTTATTTTCCTAAAACATACCCTTATAAACTTTAATCCTAGCACTTGGGAGGCAGAGGCATGTGGATCTCTGTGAGTCCAAGGCCAGCCTGGTCTACAGAGTGAGTTCCAGGACAGCTGGGGCTACAGGGAGACCCTGTCTCAAAAAGACCAAAAAAAAAAAAAAAAAAAAAAATGGAGGCACCAGAGGGTCTTGACTGCCTGTCTTACAGAACCCAAGCCACCACTAGAAGCACAGTGGAGCATATCTGTACTGCACACAGCACTGAAGCAGGAGGATTGTGAGCTCAAGGCCAGCCTGGGCAATTTAGTCAGGCCTTGTCTCAAAAGAACAACAACAACAAAATAGGAGCCAAGTATGATGACTCACACTTGTAATGCCAGACGGAGTCAGAGGTAGGAGGATCACTGCAGGTTTGAGAACAGCCTGTGCCAAAAAGCAAATAAATGAGAGAAAATAAGTAGGCTCCTGCCATAGGCCACCATGGCTGGAAGCCATGTACGGGCATCCATGCCATCTGAGTATGTGGTCATGGCCACCCAATGTGCACTGGGCATCAAACACTCAACTCACAGACACCATGTCACGGCAGCACTGCAGCCTCCAGAGCTGACATGGGTTGAAAATAGACAGGACACACAGCAGGATTTGTGAGGTGCCGCTACCCCGAAGCAGCTCCTGGAACAAAAAAGGAGGTGGAGGCTTTGTACCAGCAAACAACTATGCAGAAGGGGCTGAGGAGAGACCCGGACCTGTGCCCTCTTCCCTGAGGCCCCTACACCCCGTCATCAGTCACCCCTGGTGCTCCTTATTCTGGGACCACCTTGGCTAACATTGATTGATAATTCATAGTTGTCTTGCTGCTTTACGTGAAAACGAAGAAAATTTCAGAGCTAATGCTGGGGATGTGACAGCAGCAGGTGGCTTACCTAGTGGCATGAAGCCTTGGGTCCCACCCTCAGCACAGAATAAACTGGGTGTGGTGACACATGCCTGCAATCCCAGTGCTCGAGAGCAGAGGCATGAGGGTCTGAACTTCAAAGTCATCCTCAACTACATGATGAGGGGTTTTTATTTTTTTAATTTATTTATTTTTTTATGTGTATGAGTGTACTGTCTGCATGTAGGTTGGTTCACCCGTGTCATGCAGTGCCTCAGAGGTCAGAAGAGGGCATCGGATTCCCCTGGAACTGGAGTTAAAGATGGTTCTTAGTCACCATGTGGGTGCTGGGAATTGAACCTGGGTCCTCTGCAAGAGCAGTCTGTGCTCTTAACCACTGAGCCATCTCTCTACATAATGAGTTTTGAGGTCAGCCTGGGCTACATGAGATCTCTCCTCAAGAAAGAAAAAAAGTGTTTGTGCTTTCAGACAAAAGGCCAAAATATGAGCTGCTGAAACTGTCCCTGCCACCCAGTGACCCAGGTGCCACTGACCCAGGTGCCGTGTGCGAGAGGCTCTTCGTTCCTTGTGGAGTTCTGATTTTCACCACCCTGCGACTTCACCTGGCACCAGGCTCAGGGCAGGCGAGCGTGTGATACCCTCTCTCCTGCTTTTCCTCTGTACCCTCCCTGTGAAGTAGACTTACTTCATGCAAATCTCTGCAGAAAGAAATTATTGTTCCTTCAGGGTCCCCTGCGTGCCCCTGGAGAAAATTAACAGTGGGGGCAGGAGGGTGTGCTGGCTGCAAGTGAGTTGTGCTGGCTGCGAGTGGGGCGCACTCCAGAATGACCAGTACCAGACAGAGGAAGGAAGGTTCTGAGTTTCCCCGGGGGCTCAGCCTTTTTCCCTGGACGCTGGAACAGTAGTCTCTTCCTTCCTCCTCTGCAGAGCGCTGGGGCAAGCTACACTGAGGTGCACACATGCGGTTCCCTCTGTCTCCATGCTGTTCCGACCCCTCCTCCTGCCAAGCTCTCATCCTTCAATACTAGGATTCTGTCTCCTCCCTCAAGAGTGCAACTGCTCAGACATGAGGCATGTGTGGGCGCTGCTCCCTGGTGCCATCTTGCCTGATGGGCTTGGCTCCCTAGAGGTGGGAGCTGGGCTTACCCTGCTCGTAGCTGGGACCTAGCAAATGCTGGTGGAGCAAAGGAAGGAAGAAACAGAGAGGTGTATTCATTATCCTCTATGCGTTTACTATAGTTACATAAATCTACACATGTAATAGAGCCAGAGAACAGACACACCTGGTGCCAGTGTGAGATACAGCCATCAGGGGACAGGGTCGGTCCCAACCTCTGTGCGCTCTCCTGCGGCTCCACCATGACAGCAGTGATGTTGATGCTATAAGCTGAATAGGCACTCACTTATGGAACTACAGCCAGCATAGTGTCCTGGTTCACTCCTATGTAACAGGCCATCGTGGCCTTCACAGATGGATGTGGAAGGAACACGAGCACCTGGGATCCAGCTCCGCTGTGCCGCCTGGCCAGGGCAGAAGAAGCTCTGCACCCCCTAGGATCCCAGAGCACCCTGAGCCCAGGGGGACCAGGATAGCTACCATGTGACAGACAGGGCTGTCACCCAGCAACCACAGGATTGTCACGATTGACATTTCAGAATGACAGAGTGACACTGTGATGGGTGTCCTGTTCCCTTGGACATTTCTGATATCCATGCCGACTACACTCAGCATGTCCCGAGAGCCCACCATGGTGACAAGCAGGACCCTCATGTCCAGCTGGGTCTTGGGCTTCTGGTCCTGCTCTGCCGGCCCCTGATGGGTCCTTCTGTGCCACAGGACTTCTGTGTGGCTACAGGAAGGCCAGTTCCACCCCAAGTACCAAATCCTTCAGGACTTTCCACCTTGGTCCCTCCTTAAAATGCTCAAAGATGTGGTGACACCTTGGTAGTGGCCACTGCTTTGGTGGAGGGTGCTGAACTGACCTCCCATCCCTGTAAATCCCAAGGTTTTCAAAGATAGGGCTCATGTCTCGGTGAGGGGATGTCACTATGTCTAGGACAGAGCCTCTGCCTGAGCTGCCGTGAGCTGGAGAAGATAGCAGTAGGTGGCATTGCCCACCCAGGCCTGACAGTCTTCCAGCCCCAGCCCCAGTACACAGGGATCCACCCCTCCCCCACACTCATTCCTCCTTGCCCCCCAATAATTGAGGTCACTACAATCATGATTTTTTTCTCCTCATTCCATAAGAAACAAACGAAGATCTGTACCAACACATGCACTTGATTTAATGAAGCATCGAGAAATGAGAAACTTGGATAGGCATTTGGTTCTGCTGTGCAGCCCTTGTGAGGTCTGGTCTCACATTTGTCATAAGGCTGGAAGCCCACTGCAGCCTGGGACCTAAAACCCAGTGGTTGGCCTGCTATGTAAGCCTTCTGGCGATTCACCTGATTCCCCAACTCCTCAGGACCCACATCCCAGAGATGTGTCTCGTGTGGCCACCAGGGGGCACCCATCGAACACCAGATATCACCAACCGGAAAGGGTTCTCAGAGGACATGGCTCAACATGCTGATGCCTGGACGTCCCACCAGATCAGGGTGGCAGGGGCCAGGGTCTAGATGAGTACACACCCAAGGTACTTCCTGCTCTGCCTCCTCTGCCCCTGCAGCCCAGTGGGTGACATGTTCACTTGCCTCGCTTTGGAACCACCATCCTCAGAGGGCCCAGGCTGCAGAAGGGTGGCCCATCCTGGGAAGTCACTCCAAGAGGGGGGCTGCAACCGTTCAGAGGAGAGCTCCTGGGACCCTCCAAGTACCAGTGAAGCCAGAATCCACACCCCAGCCCCTCTGTGCAGGCAGCCAGGCTGACCTGGGGCAGGACCAACTGCCTGCCCTTCCTGCAGAGAAGGACACTCAGAAGAGAATCTGCGGCCGATTCAGATAGGCAGTCCTAAAGGGCCAGGACAGCTGCAGCCTGGTCCAGCAGCCAGAGCCTGGGCCACTTCCTCTCTGCAGACCAATCAGCCCCATCTGGCGGTGGGTGGCTGGTGGGTAATAGCCTGGCTTTCATAAAGAAAACCCAGCTCTGATTCAAGCCAGGGATGGGCTATACCAGGGAGGCCGGCAGGCTGGCAAGAGGACCCTCTGCTGGCTGCCAGGGTCCTTGTGTCTTCACCCCTCCCTGAGTCTCCATCTGTTCTCCACCAGGTAGTCAGTCAACAACCTGTGTCCACGTCCATACCAGGAGGCAAAAGGAACCCCTCAGGGCCTTCACCCATCTGCTCAGGATGATGACAGGGACCCTCACTAGACAGAGTGGCTGGGCTAAGGTGAAGGTGCCTGGGATCAGGAAAGGCACAGAGAGATTCCTGGAGGAAGCCATGCCTCCCTGACCAGCCCAGGGGCCACAGCTTCCTGGGAACCCATCTCACCTCCTGAAAAGGGTGGCTCCAACAGGTCAGTGCCAGCCTGGGCCGTCCTCAAACCAGCGCGTCTGACCATTCTGACATCTGCCAAGGACCTCACAGGCCCCAGGAAGCCTAGGCACTAGCCAGGTAGGGGTCAGAGCCCTGGAGTAACCCCTCCACCCCCTCTGCCCACTCATTCAGACATGCAGGGTGGACTCAGTTTTCTGGAAGATGCTGCTGTTAAGCATTAATTATGGGACATTTGGAATAATGCGTTCCAGGAAGTTCTACAGCTATATTTAGCCTGCTGGTTTTCCATGCCAGCCTGCATCTCCCGGAACCTTCTTTAGAGGAAGGAAGTGGACCCAGGCCCCTGGCATTTGTGCCCTAAGGCCAGGACCAAGGTCCCTAAAGAGGCCCCTCACCCTGGAAAACTAGGGCCTCAGTTTCCCTGCCTGTGACACTGACATCAACACACCCATCCTCATGGCCCCAACATTATTTCTCCAGGAAGCTGAGTGCAGCATTCTCTGGCCTGAAGAGAGGGAGCCTCCTAGGGCATTTGAATTCCCAGCTGAGCAGCACCCATGCAAATCTAGTCGCATACACACAGACACACACACACACATACACACACACACAGAAACACACAGTCACACACACATATACACAGTCCACACATACTGCACATGCACACACACACACAGGGTCCACACACATACAAATACCACACACACACAGAGACATACATATAGTCACACACACACACAGAAGACATACTACACACATCATACACACACAGACACACAGTCCCCACACACACACAAACTCAGAGACACAGAGACAAACACCCCAGACACACCTACAGACATACACACACACACACACACACACACAGAAACACGCAGTCATACTCACACACATATACACAGTCCACACATACTGCACACGTGCTTGCACGCGCACACACACACAGAGTCCACACACACATATAAACACCCCACACGCACAGAGACATACATATAGTCATACACGCACAGAAGACATACTACACACATCATACACACATTCCACACACACACAAACACAGAGACACAGAGACAAACACCCCAGAAATACCGACAGACATACACACAGACACACAGACACACACAGAGAAACATGCAGTCATACTCACACACATATACACAGTCCATACATACTGCACACACGCACACACACACACACACACACAGTCCACACACACATACAAATACCACACACAGAGACATACATATAGTCACACACACACAGAAGACATACCACACACATCATACACACACAGACACACAGTCCACACACACACAAACACAGAGACACAGAGACAAACACCCCAGACACACCTACAGACATACACACACCACACACAAACACAGAGACACAGAGACAAACACCCCAGACACACCTACAGACATACACACACCACACACATACACACAAACATAGACACAGAAGACACAACACACACACACACACACACACACACACACACACACACACCCTAACCCTTAAGCCTCTATGGCCTGATCCGCACAGTCTTGGAACAGGGCAGGCTGCACAGATCGGCATCCCAACTGGGAAGACGGTAAAGCGAGGTCAGGAGTGTCCACTTCACACGTCCAGGAACCAGCAGAAGGCCTGGGCTCCCACCCCACGCTAGCCCTGCTGGTCCATGACCTCAGATAAGTCCCACTTTCCTTGGGCCTTAGTTTCAGCTGTGAGGGTCCCCAGCAGAGGTCACGTGGCCTCATCAAGAGTGTGCTGTCTGATGGGGTTGAGGATCTTTGCTTTCATGATGCCTGATGCTACGGACACCTGAGCAGATGGCATAGCCTGTTTGTGGTCTCAATGTTCCTCCTCCATAAAAATGGGGGCAGTATCCCCTATGGAGAAATAGTCCCCCAAACATCCTGGAACTTCCTAATGTGTCACCTTAGGTAGCAAAAAGATTTCAAATATGTAACTATGTTTAGGATGTCAAATAAAGACCATATCAGGTCACCCGGTGGCAGCAGCTGCAAGGACCCCTAATGTGGGGAGAAGAAAGTGCACCCCCAGCTTGCCTGAGCACAGGTTCCCACCTACCTGCTCAATGCTGCTCTCTAAGGCCATCTGGCCTCTGGGGACCTTGCACACCAACGAAGCCCATGCTCACCCAAGAGGCTTTGTCTGTCTGGCCATGCAGGTCAGGACCCATCTGGCCTTCATAAGCTGCAAGAAGAAATCCTAGGCTGGGCTGGAAAGTGGGCAGCATGAAGGTAGGAGTCAGGGCTTCAAAGCTGAGTATGGGGCTGGGACAGGTACAAAGATTAAATTGTTTTTGAGACAGGCTTTCCCTATATGGCCCAGATTAGTCTGGAACCTATGTTCCTCCCGCCTCAGCCTCCCCAGTACTGGAAACACGAGTGGGCCAGAGAGTGTCTTTATGAAGTCTCAAGCACTAGGAATTCTTTAGAGCCTTCCTTCACACAGAAACCTATCGTTTAGTTAACAAGAAAATTAACTATAGGGCCGAAGAGATGGCTCAGCAGTTAACAGCATTGACTGCTCTTGCACAGGACCTGGGTTCATAAAAACATAAAATTTAAATTAAAAAAAGACAATTGTCATGCCTTTAATCCTAGCACTTGGGAGGCAGAGGCAGGCGGATCTTTGTGAGTTCAAGGCCAGCCCAGTCTACATAGTGAGTTCCAGGACAGCTGGAGCTACAGGGAGACCCTGTCTTGAAAAGGCCAAAAAAAAAAAAAAAAAGACAATTGTAGCCAGGTGTGGTTGTGCACACCTTTAATCCCAGCACTTGGGAGGCAGATGCAGGCTTATCTCTGTGAGTTCAAGGTCAGCCTGGTCTATAGAGAGAGCTCCAGGCCAGCTGTGACTAAAGGGAGACCCTGTCTCAAAAAGACCAAAAAACAAACAAAAAAAAAAAGACAAGCGTAATCACCAGTGCACAAAAAGCCCATGCTGGCCTCTGAGGACAGATTCCCTTCCACCTGCTTTGGGGTAGCCCAGAGTGAGCTGAGCACAGCTCTTCAGGTTATGGCGATGCCAACCCCAAGACTCAGTCTCCACAGCAGTAACAAATGGAGCAGTGTGTGCTACCTGGAACTTAGGGAAAGCAAGAGAACAAGGGGGGGAACTAGAAGTGGGNGAAGAACAAGGGGGAACTAGAAGTGGGGTGCAGAACAAAAAGGGGGGAACAGAAGTGGGGGAGAACAAGGGGGAACTAGAAGTGGGGGCATACAAGGGGGAACGAGATTAGGGTGGGGCAGAACAAGGGGGAACTAGAAGTGGGGCAAAAAAAGGGGCGAACTAGAAGTGGGAGGCAGAAAAGCGGGGGAACTAGAAATGGGGGACAGACAAGGGGGGAACTAGAAGTGTGGGACAGAATCAAGGGGGGAACTAGAGTTGGGGCAGAACATAGGGGGAACTAAAGTGGAGAATTAAGGGGGGACAGTGGCCAAGAAGTGCTAATGGGGACCGCAGGTACGTGGGAAAAGGAGGGATGGGGGGGTAGACAAGGGGAACTAAAAGGGGGCGAACTAAGGGAAGTGGGGGAAGAACAAGGGTGGGGAACATAGAAGTGGGGGCAGAAAAGTGGGGGAACTAGAAGTGGGGGCAGAACAAGGGGGGAACTAGAAGTGGGGGCAGAACAAGGGGGGAACTAGAAGGGGGGCAGAACAAGGGGGGAACTAGAAGTGGGGGAAGAACAAGGGGGGAACTAGAAGTGGGGACAGAACAAGGGGGGAACTAGAAATGGGGGCAAGAAAGGGGGGAACTAAGAACAGGGGGCAGAACCAAAGGGGGGAATCTATGAAGGTCTGGGGGGCAGAACAAGGGGTGACTAGAAGTGGGGGCAGAACAAGGGAGGGAGGGGGGAAACTAGGGAACGATGGGGGCAGAACAAGGGGGGAAATAGAAGTGGGGGCAGAACAAGGGGGGAACTAGAAGGGCAAAGGGGCTAGAATGGGCAAAAAGGGGAATAGATGGGGGAAGAACAAGGGGGGGAATTAGAAGTGGGGGCAGAACAACGGGGGAACTAGAAGTGGGGGAGAACAGAGGGGGAACTAGAGAGTGGGGGTAGAAAAGGTGGGGGAACTAGAAGTGGGGGCAGAAGGGGAACTAGAAGGGGGGGCGGGCCAAAGAC
Source organism: Rhizomys pruinosus (assembly GCA_009823505.1). NCBI lineage: Eukaryota > Metazoa > Chordata > Mammalia > Rodentia > Spalacidae > Rhizomys > Rhizomys pruinosus. Next base: position 1,524,589 of record VZQC01011685.1, read on the forward strand.
CATAATGGGGGGATTGATGTGGGGGGGCATAGAACAAGGGGGGAACTAGAAGTGGGGGCAGAACAAGGGGGGAACTAGAGGGTAGGACGGGGAATAGAAGCGGGAAGCAGGGGAAAGAAGGGACAGAGAATAGAAGTGGGGGCAGAACAACGGAGGAAGTGAAGTGCGCAAGGTAGAAGTGGGGGAAAGAACAGAAGGGGGGAATAGAAAGTGGGGGGGGCAGAACAAAAGGGGGGAAACTAGAAGTGGGGGCATTAACAAGGGATTGCGGGGAAGAAATTTGGGGTATAAGAACAAGGGGGGAACTAGAAGTGGGGGCAGAACAAGGGGGGAACTAGAAGTGGGGGCAGAACAAGGGGGGAACTAGAAGTGGGGGCAGAACAAGGGGGGAACTAGAAGTGGGGGTAGAACAAGGGGGGAACTAGAAGTGGGGACAGAACAAGGGGGGAACTAGAAGTGGGGGCCGAACAAGGCGGGAACTAGAAGTGGGGGCAGAACAAGGGGGTAACTAGAAGTGGGGGTAGAACAAGGGCCCGGAGCAAGGGACTGAGGAGACAGACAAGAGGACAAGAGAGAGGCCCAGGTACAGGACACAGTGAGCAGACAGAAGTGGAGAGGGCCTACAGGGCAGGTGCTATGACCGACACAGGTATGAAGGGCAGGGACACGGCGCGAGGGGCAGGACAAAGGAGCAACCTGGGCAGACTGTATCTGGGAGGCTCACCCCGGAGTCTGCACTGTTAGTGCTGGGGGTCTCTGGCTACCTGATGACTCTGCCAGCTCCTTTGGCCAGAGGCCCAGAGCAGCTTGGGGTCCTGCGGATATTTTGCAGGGCAGGGCAGAGCAGCTTCCTGGCAGCTGCCTGTTTGCTTCCTATAACTGCCCACATTCCTGCCTAATCCTGTCCTTTCTTTGGCAGAACAGGAGACACCCTGTCCTAGTGCATCACCCAACAGCCCTCACACGGCCAGTAGGAAGAGTGCTACAGCCGGTCCTGCTTTGTAAGTGAAGAAACTGGGACATGGACTGGCTCAGCCTTGTATCAACAGAGTGGAAGTGTGACTTGAGCAGGATGCTGTGGCTCCACCTTCTCAGATCGGTCCCCACGCTCCCCAAAGCAAAATGGTTCTGAGAGGCTGGTGTTGCGCTCCAGCAGCTTCCTGGGAAGGGCACGAAGCAATCCACACCTGTGCACCCACAGCAGCTCTGCATCCCAGCCATGCTCCCCAGTCTGTGAGATGAGGGACCTGTGTCCAAGGGACAGCCTCGCTTGCTCCTTGTTCTCCCATCCTAAGACTCAGTTTCCCCTGTAGTCGCAAATGAGTAGAAAGGGGGTGGGTCCACGTGATGGCTCCGAGCCAGCCCAGGCCACTCTCTGGGAGGAGTTCCACTTGGCTCAGCTGCAGGGAGAGATGGGAGAAACGCAGGACTCCAGGGAGCACAGATGGGGTGCTGGGATGTCACCCTGACTTTATGACTGGACAAGCAGTGAGTCACAACCTGTTACAGGTCGTGCCATGCACCACCTCTCAGGCCCCTCGCCCTTCTGCCCCAACCCATGGGCACCCCAACTGCCAAGGCAAGCCCTCTACTCCATCTGCATTTGGGGTGCTGCAAAGGTCAGAGCGGTCCGTGCCAGGAAACGCCCTCTCACCACTGTGGCCAGGCTCGAAGTCCACAGCTGCCTGTTTACTGTGCTAGGGCATCTTCCTGGGAGGTGTCGGCTGAGGAGGAAGAGGCAGGAGCCTGTAGGCAGCGCCAGAAAAGCCCAAGCCCGGGACCCAGAAAGACTCCAGTGAGACCCACAGAGCTCCATCACGTAAGCAGAGGGACACCCAGCCTGCCAGCCTGCATGAAGCAGGATAATTGGTGTTGCAGGCACAGGCGTGTGACTTCACCCCTGCAACTGAAAAAAATGTGGAATTAAAAACCAAGCTAAACAGAGAAAAGCAGATTCTCAGCCCGAGACCATGGAATCCTTCAGTACTTCTAGAAGGGACCTGGCAGCCTTTATTAAATGGCACGTGCTCCTATAAATGTCCACTTCTGGGAATTTACAAAGGTTCCCAAGTACATGCCAGCTGCACAGTTCACAGGGGCCCCAAAATCCAAAATGGACGTACCTGGACACATAACTCCAGAACCAGTCACAGTTTCTCACAAAACCCGCTCAGCCTTTTAGGAAATCAGAGGCAGGAGAGTGGGGTGTGCCAGGAGGGCCAGGCTCTGATGCTTTGAAGGAGAGAGCACTGGGAAGAAGGATGAAGAAAGGAGTCTCAGCTTGCTGTGGCATTCCAATTATCTAAGCTGCTACTGAGAACTGAGAAAATCCAAAAGGAAATCCCACCGAGGGCCAGACTCTCGCCTCAGCATCGCACATCTTCCGGACAAAATGTGAACTCCTCCAGCATTTCTGACTCCATGCATCCTGCCTCATCTCCCACCACCAAGCACCCCAGTTCCAACTGTTGAGCCATTGGGTCCCTTTCTATGTGCCCCAAGGCTCTTCTCACCACCCCTGACCATCTGCCCTGAGAAGCCTTTCCCTCTCATCTCATGTGCTAACTTCCTATGTGTACCCCAAAGCCTATCCCAATGTCCTCTCCACCATGAGGGCAGCAGGCACACTTTTGTGGTGGATGAGAGCCTGGCTGGAGCTTTGGACTGACTTGAAAAGTTTCTAGATCTTCCCTTATAGAGGTTGCACTGTGCTTGTCTTTTAGAGGATCAGGGCAGTTGGCCCTTCCCCAGGAGCAGAGTAGATACAGGCATAATTACTGAACTTGGGGCCCTTGAGGATGTAGTTCCAGAGCCGCAGGGGTGTGGGGTATCCCAAGACTGCAACTATGCTATATATGAGCCAAGAATTAAGAGATCAGTGTGGACAGAGCTTATATCCCAGCAAAATGCCCCTGCCCAGAGGGACTCTGCCTCCTGCCGCCCCACGAAAAGTGGCTTGAGTCTATTCTACTCTCGCCTTCTTCTACCCACATCTCCACAGGGCAGGGAAGAGCAGCCAGGCAGGGCCTGGGATGTCCAGCTGCGCCCAGAGAATTAACAGCTGGATCACCTCAGGAGAGATTTGGTCATGAGTCCACAGGCAAGGCCAATGGAGGAAGGTATCGCCCCCGCCTCCGCACTGCCAAGCTTTTCCTCCACGTAGATCTAAGGACTGCCTGGCTGCCAGCCTTGTCTCCACAGGACAAGCTTATCCCCTCACCCCATGGGCCGTACAGTGTTGGCACAAACATTGCCACTGTGTATGACTTAGCCCATGAGAGGGGGACAAAGGGGACCAGCCTTCAATGGGAACCAGAACTTGGAGAAGGTTGGGAAGCTGCCCACCTGCCCAGAGGACAGACGAAACGGGAGTTCCAGCACATCTCGCATGCCTGGCTACCAGCAGGCCCTGACCTGTGCAAAAGTATCTCCAGGGTAAGGTGGTTCACACCTTCCACCTCCAGGCCTAGGACATAGCATGAGAAAATCAAGTCAGTTGTGAGGTCCAGGTGCCTGGGGCCAAGACAGGGGACCGTCTGCAAAGAATGCCCTCACTAGGGGATTTGCTTTTTCAGTAAGATAATACTGAATACAACCTCAGCCAGAGGTTGGCCATTAAGGGGACTCATAGGGAAGATGCAGACAGCAAGGAATGGTGGGGTCTTCAGGGGCAGGACCGCCACTGCCTTTCTAAACAACATCTCTCCTGTCACTACAGTCATAGCCGCCTGTTTTTGTTTTTCTGGGGGGGGTTGGCTTTTTGAGACAGGGTCTCCCTGTAGCCCCAGCTGCCCTGGAACTTACTATGTAGACCAGGCTGGCCTTGAACTCACAGAGATATGCCTGCCTCGGCCTCCCGAGTGCTGGGATTAAAGGAGTGCACCACCAGACCAGTACCTGTCTCCTTTTTTAAGGCAGGAAGTCTTAAATAGCTGAAACTGGATTTGACTCTTCATATAGCTAAGGATGACCTTGCTCTTCCTGCCTCTGCCTCCCAAGTGCTGGGATTATAGGTGTGCCCCACAACCTTTGCTTTTGGTATTTTTAGTTTCATACAAAGCTTTCCAATTTTTTGAACAGTAGAGCATCCTGCTTGCCTGCCCTGTTGCACTCCTGACCTCGGGACCATCTGGGGTGCATAGCTATGCCCAGAGGTACCAGGAATGGCTGGGCTTCTCTAGCCCCATAAATCCCTTGACAGTCCTCCAGAATTCCCTGTCCCTTTCACACAGCCATCTCTACCATGAGCACCTGTGTTCACCTGCATGCACCTCCAGGTACCTGCCGCCCACACTGAGGTTCAGGAAGCACCTCTTCTGTTTGCTTACGGGAGTGTCCCCGGCCTGTCCCACAACAGATGTATCAATGCCCAGCTCCAGCAGATTCTAAGAAGCAGTAACCCCTGGTGAGCGCTGCTGTGTGCTAGGCACCCTTCTGAATACCCAGAGTCACTAGCGACAGAGGGGCCCAGGCCACCCAGGGTTGCTTTCTGAAGAGGGACTGTAGACTCAGCTGGTGGCTAGTGCAGCTCTGGCACCTCCCAGTAAGTGGGCTGGGCCAGTTCTTCAGCTAGCAAGATGCCAAAAGTCCCTTATCTCTCTTCCAAAGGAGGCCAGATAAGGCAGGGGGCTCCTTGGCTGCAGGAGGTGGGAGGCCCAAGTTCCCTCATAAGATCCACCTGCAGGAATATGTTCCCCCCGATTCCAGCTACAGCTGTGGTGGCTGCACTCGAAACTCCTCCAGAGGAGGCCTGCTGACCTGCTGCCAGCACATGAAGGCAGGCACAGCCTGGAACCGGCTCTGGTGGATGAGCAAGAATACCATAACGGCAATCACTTGGACGGGGTGTTCACAAACCTGTCGCCCTGGAGGGGACATCACCAAGGTGCAGAGAACTTTGTGGGTTCTGAGCAGCTTGGATGCATGAACTGGGCCTCCTCTGAAGGTGCGAATGGCCCCATAGCCCTGCCTGAGAGGCCAGCAGGGGCTTGGTGGCCAGGAGAGGGGCAGCAGTGAGACTCCTCCCACCTCATCATCTGGGCACCAGCACGTTCCTGACATGCGGCTCCTGTTTCCGTATAGCGGCCTCTCTGCAGTTAGAACTGCAGCATGGTAGAGGCAGTGTGAGAGGTGAGAGGCAGAGGTGAGAGGCAGAGGTGAGAGGCAGAGTGAGAGGCAGAGGTGAGAGGCAGAGCAGAGCCAGGTCCAGCACACGGTCAGGTACCCTGATGGACAGCTGCCTCCAAAATTCAGAGCAGCTCTAAGAGGCCACCCAATGCCCGAGCTCTCAGGAAAAGGCAGGCCCAGGCTCACCTGAGACACACCTGTCTTCTCCCAGGAACACGGACTGAGATGGAACAGCAAGGAGCTCGGCACAGGGCTGGGCCTTGGCCCACATATCTCTCAGCCATCCAAGGTGATATCCAGCTTCTAGCTCAGAACAGCTCCGCAGTGGCTTCCCCAACAAAGCTACACTGCACTGCTGGGGACAGGGGCCCTCACCCAGGCTCCAGCTGTCACCCTGGGCCTTCCCTCACTTCAGCTGCTCTCCCCAGAGTTCCAGGACTCCCCAATGCCTGGGAATTATCTCTAGAATACAACGCCTACCCCCAACCCCACCTGCCAAGCCCTGGACCTGTAGACATGGGAGGGGGCCTGCATGAGGACGTCCATATCCAGGTATGAGTGGGATGTCCATGTCCAGGTACCAGTGGGATGTCCGTATCCAGGTACCAGTGGGACGTCCACATCCAGGTACCAGCGGGACGTCCACATCCAGGTACCAGTGGGACGTCCGCGTCCAGATACCAGTGGAAGTACCAGTGGGACATCCACGTCCAGGTACCAGTGGGACGTCCACGTCCAGGTACCAATGGGACGTCCACGTCCAGGTACCAGTGGGACGTCCACGTCCAGGTACCAGTGGGATGTCCATGTCCAGGTACCAGGGGGACGTTCGTGTCCAGGTAGCAGTGGGACGTTCATGTCCAGGTACCAGTGGGACGTCCACATCCAGGTAGGTACTAGTTGGATTTCATATCCAGGTACCAGTGGGCCTTCCTGGCCCCTGCTCACCAGGAAAATCTGAACTTTGCTCCACTCAGCAGGGCCCCAGAACATTCAAAGTTCTTTTGTTGCCCCAAGAACCTTGCAAGACGCTGAGTTGTGGGTTCAGCAGATCTTGATGGTCCCAGCTGATTGCCCAACCAGGAACCCTGTGCTCTATGGTCCACTCATGTCCCCACCCTGGGCTGGGCAAGGCTGAGGAACGTCCTGCCAGACTGGAGCACAGGGACACCTGCCACTAGCCAATGAGTGTACGTGTCTGCGTATGTATGTATGCAGAAGTGCATTCATGTAATGTTGGCACTTACGGATGGGCGTGTGAACATACGTACACAAACAGCTTGTGTGGGGTGTAGATGGGTGCTATATGAGGTCATATGTGTGCACACATAACTACACATGAATACATGCTCAGATGTATGCATACGGCTCAAACAGCTGTGGATGCGTGCTTGTATGGGAATGTGTACGCACGTGCATGATGATGACATCTGCATAAGTGTGTCCTTGTTCACACAGGTGTGCACACACAAGCTTAGCCCTTTGGAGCCTTCCTCCCAGACCCTTGGCCTATGCAGAGAATTACTCAGCTCCTGGAAGCTGCCTACACCCCTGAAATGGTGGGTCTCAGACAGAAAGCGGAGCCTGAGGGGGTTTGGGGCACCTCTCAGGAAAGATAAGCTTCCTTGTCTGTTCAGGCTGGCAGATTGGTCTACACGGCAAACCCTGGACACTGGGACTAGGCCTGACTCACAGGTACACTTGCCCTGTCACTACCTCAGACATGTTTTGTATGACCGTTAGAATGTTCCCAGCCAAACCATATAAGAAAGCTGCTTCCCCATCTCCAGGTTCCCAAGTTATCCATGCACTGTTTGTTCATTGTAGAAAATATGAAAATAAAAGGCAGGCATTAGCCCCTCGGGCCCTCGGCCCCTCAATCATCCTTCTATCTAGACTACTCGGCGCTTGCAGAAACCTTTTAACTTCTCTGGGTTCACATCTCAAATCCTGACTGCCAGTAGGAGTGCGGCTGATGGCTTCCGACACTCCCTGAGTCTGTACACTGAGCAGACACAGTCAGGACTTGATAAACCTCTGCTCCTGGTCCTGGAAATGCTGTCTTAATGAGCAGGCAGAGGCCCAGAGTTCCTGAGCTGTCCTCCCCCACAGACCTAGAAGAAAGAAGCATGGCTCACAGCCGGCACTGCGGAGCCTCCTTGGAGCGCCCAGGGGCTCTGCCTGGCCCAGCAGAATGTGTGAAAAGGAAGAGGGCACTGTGTATGGCATGGCAGGCATCAGTCTGAGCTCTGCCCCCTGCCCAGGTCTGCAACCCCTCTCCCCAGAACCCAAATGGCTCCCTGTGTGTCCAAAGTAAAACATGCCCTGAAGCCATGATGAGGTCAGGTGGCTGAGAAGGTGCCTGGGTACATTCCTGCAGGAGCAGCTCACATAGACTGACCTTGCCACAGCCTGGTCATGGCAAACCCAGCCCAACCCAGGCCAACACAGGCCAGCTGACCACTTCCAGCCCCCAGTGTCTGGGAATGGAAATGAAAGTTAAATCCACTACATTATAAGTTACTGCTAACTGATTTGGCGGCCAAGTCTCCTTAGCCCCTCTGCGTGCCCCGGGGGAGTCTGTTACACATGCGCTGTAGGAATGTGGCAAAACCTGTCTCTGACTATGAGGAAACTAAGGCAGCTGGCTAGGGTAACCTAACTCAAAGCACTGATGTTTCACAGTTTGGTAGATGGTAGAGAAGGAATATTCTGGAGAATGTCCTGGCAAGCTAGTGAAACAGACTGTAAACTCAGCAGGAATTTCCTCACTAACATGCCCCCCAGGACCTAAATTTAACTTTAATCTACTCTGAGACCAGGTCTTGGGCTAGCCTGGGAGTGTCCTGGAACTGGAAAGCCCACCCCCCATCTATCTATCTATCTATCTATCTATCTATCTATCTATCTATCTATCCATCCATCTATCTATCTATCATCTATCTATATATACATATCTCCCAATCACAGCACTGCCACCCCACTAAACTCTGGCCACTCCTCTGAGGGTCTGCAGCTGCTAGCTTCAGGGAGTCTCTAGGCCACCACCTCACCGTCGGTCCTGCGGTTATCCATCAAACAATCCGCAGGGACCTCCAGGACAGGCTTCTGAAGTACGCAAGGACACCAGACCTACCTCTTGGGAACAGCAGCCCGCTCCCAGGTAACCCTATGTGCTGACCCCAAGAACTGGCCACGGGAGCCCTGAGCCTCTGCAGTGGACTTTGGCAAAGCTCTGCAGACAAGATAGAAGAGTGAGCTCTTTGCTCAAGGACACCCCAAGGGTTAGTGTGAGGCCAGTTCACTCCCTAATCAGCCTGGAAAAGGAGTTTCACAGGATCTGCCATTCAGTTGCCTAGAGACCCTGCGCAGGGCCTCCTCGTGCAGGAGCATGGGGTGGGGGTGTCCTGCCACCGAACTCTCCACAAAAGCAGGATGTCTCCAGGAAAGGACATTGGCCATCTTCTGAGGCATCACATAAATGTCCCTCCTGAAGTGGTCTCATGCCTTGTTCCTAGGCTGAACCACCAGAAACTCACTCACAGACATCTATCACTTATTTTTTACAAAGAGACTCTCTGGGGCCCTATCTCCTTCCGCTCACCCTGTAAATCCGTGGTTGCTTCCTTGCTTCCATGCCCCATGCTGCAGCTACAAGGGGTCCTGATCAAACACAGAGAACCGCTCTTTCAAGGGGAGAGAAGACTCAGGGGCTTTCAAATATCAGAGAAGGAAGAAGTAAACGCCACCCTGAAACGTGAGCCAGTGGAGTTGAAACGGGGCCCAAGGATGGTGCCACCTGCTCTCTGCAAGAGGGGCGTCCTCTCACCTGGGGATCTGCAGGGCACCACTTTTGGCAGAGCACTGTGCCCACTGTGTGACACATGGTTTCTTGTTTTATTTTATTTCTTGTCTTTTGTCCAGGGCTTCATAATCTCACTGCTTTAGCTTCTCTAATGACAAATTTCATTTTTTAATCTTTTCTAGCCCCAGGCAGAACCCACTACCACAGAGGCCTCTCACTGTTTTTATTCAAGGGCATGCAGAGGCTCACCTGGCAGGGTTGTATCACTGTCACATTGGTCAACCGACTCCTCCCCAACCTGGTCACCAGGTGTCCAGAGTTCAGTCACACTCAGTGGCTAATTCTTAGCTGACAGCCATAAAGTTCAACAGCCTCATCCATCCTCGCTCCAGCCTGAGACCTCTGCCTTATCTCTGTCTCCTGAGATGTGACAAGCTTGCCCACCCTCTCCTCCCTCCATCCCTGAAGGGCTTGCACCAGAGCCACCCCATTCTGTGACAGGACATTTGCGACTTCTGCAGGCAGACGGACATCCATCCAAACACAAACTTGCTATCAGGTCGTCTGGTGGTCTGGTGAGGTTGCCTGCCATGTGAAGGCGAGCGACGTCAGGAAGGGCTTTGAAAGCAGATTCGAGCCAAGCGTGGTGGTGCACGCCTTTAATCCTAGCACTCTGGAGGCAGACGCAGGTGAATCTTTGTGAATTCAAGGCCAACCTGGTCTACAGAGCGAGTTCCGGGACAGCTGGGGCCACAGGGAGACAGGGAGACCCTGTCTTGCAAAAGACCAAAAAAAAGCAGATTCGGTAACACATGGGACAGGGCGACCCTGAACTCCACTTTGTTCCTGCTCCCTTCTTTTCTGCTGCTGGCAGGCCACTTACAAGGCCACGCTTCCGTTTGTAGGCGCCGGCTGTTACTGTCACAGGCAATGGACCCCTCCCTCCCAGCCCACTGACCTCTCAGGACTTCAGGCTCCTCGGACAGACAAGGGAGCCTGCTCAGCCTAAGAGGGCCAACACACATAGTGAGCCATCAGCAGGACCTAGCAGGAGTAGAGCAGACAACAAGGAGCGTTGATGCTCTGTTTAACCGCTGCCTCTGCCTCTACATACATGGCTGTGGCCCTGAGAATAGTCACTTCTGGCCTCAGTTTTCTCACCTGGGAAGTGGGTGTGAAAACTTCCCACCTCACTAGAAGGCTAGGAGAGTCAACACAAGGCATGTCCCCAGGTGGAGACAGGCCTGTGAGACCACTTGGGAAATGTTCTAACAGTGATAGTAACAAAAACAGACTGGCCTGGCTTGGTGGCACATGCCTTTAGCCCTAGCATTTGGGAGGCAGAGGCAGGCGGATCTCTGTGAGTTCAAGGCCAGCCTGGTCTACAAAGCGACTTTCAGGACAACTGGAGCTACAGGGAGACCCTGTCTCAAAAAGACAAAGACCAAAAACAAACAAACAAACAACAACAACAACAACAAAAACAGACTGGAACTTGGAGGGACCTGCAGAGAAGAGACATTACAAACTAGACCCTGCCCTAGACATTTCCCCAATACAACTCTGGGCACAGCAAATGGCTCTGACCTAAGGAGAAGGGAGCTAAGTCTGCCTCAGGTGGCTGACCTCAGACACCCCTACGGGGGCGAGGGGGGGGCACACACCGTGTCCCTACCCTAGATCAAAGCACCCTCAGAGCTGGTATCCCCAGGCTTCCCTGCTCCTCCCAGCCACTAGCACATACCTCGTAGCCTTCCCTCACCTCCGCCAGCTTTGCAGTCCTGAGGAGCCCTGGAATCCTGTCCTTGGGACCCAGAGGAGTGGCAAGTTCCTGAGAAACCCTGAGGTGTAGCATGGTCAATAGCAGGCCACACTGCCTTGCAGGAGACACGGGGGAAGAGGTCCGTGGATCTGGAGGAAGGGGCTTACAGGAAATATTGAGTGTAATGAGATGCAGAGAAGATAGATAATCCCCTTCCTGAACCCCTGCTTCCCACAGGCAGCAGAGGAGGCTCTCCAGGCCTTCTCACAGCTTTCTAAGCCCCCACTTGCAGGGACAGGCAAGAGCAAAGGGAGCCCAGGAAGGAATGGGGATCAAGGAAGTCAGTCCAGTCTCAACTCCGCACCTGGGCAGCACCACTCTCAGAAGCAACTTCCCTTCCCCCAGGCTGGGCTGCTTGTGTCTGCACTCAAAGACCAGTGGTCACAGGTAAGGTGTGGATACCTGAGACCTCACCTAGAGGGAGCTCCCCGAAGTGCCCCTGTCCCAACCCATTCCTACTGCAGGAGGCCAACACCCCTACAGGAGCATACACAGCCAATGTGAAGCAAGGCCATGCCCCCGGTACCTGAAGAAAAGCCAGCATCCCTCTAGGGACCTGGTCTATAGGGCCTGACACCCCTTATCCTTCTGAACAAGAGGACTGTTTTCTTGTCCCTCCATAAATGTGTCTGAGTTAACAGTTCCCAAGCTTTGCAGTGGGGAGGGGTTGCTGCTGAGCAAGCGACAACTGGAAATGAAACCCAGAACCTGTCAAGCTGCCAGGAGGTCCCCCTCCCTGTCCTCCAAGTTGGCCCCTGGTAATCACAAGTGCCCACAGCCCTCTCACCCTGGGGATCACGGAACTCAGCTCTGACTGGCCATCAGGGAACTAACATTCTGACCTCCCACTTCTCTAGGAACAGAATTGGATCCCAACTCAGAGCTGTGTCCTTCACCATCATCCAGCTGGGTCGCTGAACCTGTTGAGCCACGGAAGCCCAAGAGGCCAGCAGGGGAACAACAAAGCTGGCTGGGGAGAGGGAGACTCCCAGCTGCCCAGCTGCCCAGCTGCCCTGCCGCTAGACCCTTAGTCCTCAGCCAGGCCTCTCCACCTGGCTGCACCACGTTTGCTGGTTTGTTCTGAGACAAGATCTCAGTATTTACAAAGGGGGAATCTCTTTCCCTCACGTGCCTCTGTGAAGGCCAGGAGTTCCCTCTTTAAGGATATTTGAAATTCCTCATTTGTCTGAATCAGCGTGTTGAATTACTAGATGTGGCTTGGGGCAAGGTTGCCAGCTTCTCTGTACTCTGTTCCTTGTAAATGGAAATAACTTCGTCTACCTCATAAGGCTGATATGACATCACAGGACCAAGGCCTTGAGGCTGTTTCCACTTCAAGGACTTTATTGAGTATGCCAAGTCCCTCAAGGTCCATCCCCAGGATCCTAGGCTTGCCGCCAATTCTTTTGGGGGAGAGGAAGATTCAGCTCCCAGAAAGTTATGAGTCTCCCCCTTTTCACTCTTCATTCTTGGTCTCTGGGGCCGCATCTCCCCATTTCCTTCAAACATTCTCAGTAGGAGGCTACAGTGTTGCTGTGCTGCTCACTGGCCAAGCACAGGAGCATGCAACCAGATCTTGCCAACAGCAGCCAGCACTCTGCCAAAATGGGCACCCACCAGTGCCCAGGGCACACTGCAAAGAAGACCTGCAGAGAAAGCATGTGGGATTGGGGTGAGGCGGGACATGCATGCTACAGGAGGAGAACCATGACATCAGTTTAAAGAGGCATCAGCCCTGGGCCCTGAAGGAGCCCTGAGGAGGGAGGAAGAGGGGAGGCCCGGGGGGTAGGGGGGGCTGTAAAGCCATGAAGCTCCCTTTCCCAGAAACAAACTTTCCCAAGCCAGTTTCTGTTCTGTGAGGCTCAGATCCCAGAGCCTGTGGTGGGGCAGTCTGAATGGTGCCCAGGACTAAGGTGCCCCCTCACCTTCCACTCTTGGCCCCTACCCAGAATTCCTGCATGCTTCAGGATAGCAGAGCAGTTGGACAGGAGCACACTAGCACTGCCCAGCTCCTTTCTGACTGAGCCCGGCTCTGATCAGCTAGCACCCTGTGGAGGCATGTTCTGCCCCCAGATTGGTCAGTGTACCTCCCTGATCCCAGCAGCCCCTACACAATTCAGGTTCCTGGCTGTAGCACCCCTAGACCAGCGTGAGCTGAGGTGAGTCCTGCAAATGAGAACATTCAGGACACTGCTGCGGAGCTTGGGTCCTCCAAGGCTGTAGTACTCACTCTCCTCCATCTGGGGCTCAGGGTCAGCCAGGAACCCAGTCACTGAAACACTAACCTAACAGATGTTCTGTGATGCCCCACAGAAGCCAGAAGTGTGAGGTCCTGAATTTCCAACACTTGGAAGAGAAGAGTCTTCTCAAGTTCCCAGGCCTGTGAAAAATTTCATGGGACTTTGATTCTAGCAGTTTAAACTGAGATGTGGCCTTAGAAGCCACGTTGAGCTTCTCAAACTGCCCTGGCAATGGAGCCCCACCCGGTAGCCCCGCTTGCTCAAAAACAGTAAAACTAGGGCTCTAGGGCTCCCCCTGGACTAAGCTATACTAGGGAATACAGTATAGGGAATATAGTATAGGGACTATAGCAGCACCCGTCTAGGCTCCGGTCCCTGAGGTCCTCATGGAAGCCAGATCCCTACATAGGTTGTAGAGAACAGGACCTAAGAGCTGGCCAACCGTGTGTCCTTAGGTGGCGGCCCAGGTCATGGACTCATCCACTAACACAGCATTGGGATGGAGCTCAGAGCAGGCGAAGGAAGAGGACTGGGACCGTGAGGCTCAGGAATAGTCAGAGCCGTCTGTCTGGGGATCCGACGGCACCCAGCCTACCCACGTGGCCTCTGCTCGGGCTCACCAGTGGGTACCGGTGCGTTGAGGTCTCTGAGCCCCATGAGCAGAGCCGTCCGGGTCACGTGGCACCTTGGTCCAAGCCCCGGCGCTGACCCAGAGGGGAAGGAGGGACCGAAAGGGAAGGGGCGGGGCGGGCGGGGCGGCCTGCCCTCCGGGATTCCCTCCCCAGCCTCTCCGGCCGGATTCCCAGTCTGCAGCCCCGTCGCCCACCTTCAACCCGCGCCGCGCCTCGCGCCTGGGTCTCTCCACGCACGGCCCAGACCTCGCTCCGGGGCACTGCACCTCTGTCCACGCGGCGGCTCGTCCCAAAGGCCCGGGTGCCCGCCTCGGAAAATCGGGGCGCACAGCGGAGCGCCAGCACCTGCCGGTGCTCGCGGGCCTGATGGAAGGTGCGCGGTGACCGCGCCCTCGACGCCGGTCCTTCTTCCCTGCAGGTCCGCCTCGTGCCAAGGAAGATGTACCAGAGCCTGGCGCTGGCCCCGAGCACCGGCCAGCCCGCTTATGCCGACTCCGGGGCCTTTCTGCACGCCCCGGGCGCGGGCTCTCCGGTGTTCGTGGCGCCCGCGCGCGTGCCTTCCATGCTGTCCTACCTGCAGGTGTGCGAGCCGGGCCCGCAGCCCCCCGCGCTCGCGGCTCACCCGGGCTGGACGCAGACGGACTCCTCGGCCTTCGGCGCCGGCAGCCCGCACCCGCCCGCCGCACACCCGGCGGGAGCCGCCGCCTTCCCCTTCGCGCATAGCCCCCCGGGCGCGAGTGGCGGCGGCTCGGGAGACCGGGATGCGGGCGCCTTCCAAGGAGCACTGCTGAGCCGCGAGCAGTACCCAGCCCCACTCGCGCGGCCCGTGGGCTCATCCTACCCGACAACCTACCCGGCCTACTTGGGCCCCGACGTGTCCCCTTCGTGGGCATCTGGATCCTTCGATGGCAGTGTCCTGCACGGCCTGCAGGGCCGCCCGGCCGGCCTCCCGGGCCGCAGGACCACCTTCGGTGAGTACCGGGGCTGTGGCTGCCCCGTGCACGAGATAAACCCGCGTGCTACGAACCGCGCTCTTCCACAGTCAGACCTCCCACTAGATCCGAACCCGCAGTGTCTGGCCCAGAATTCCCAGACCAGAAACCACCTCGGAACACACGGCAGAAAAACGCCGGTCTGGAATTATTTTTATTTTTATTTTTTTAGCATAATGAAAAAAAGTAATATATTTCTGATTTTCGTCCGACCGAATCCAAAAGAGCATTCCGACTTATGCCAATTTGGAGCCTGTGTCTTAAACTTTTTTTGAAATTTTTGGAAATGAGTTTTGTTGAGTCAGGGTCTCACTATGTTAATCAAGTGAGCTTCAAATTTACAGCATATTTTCCTGCCTCAGCCTCTCTGTGTGACAGGATTACAACCATTTGTCTACGTGCGAGGCTACATTTAATTTCTTAAAATTCAAAATATCGATTATTTGAACAAGTAGCCACCGCTGTCTTATTCTACAGCACTGAGATGTCCATACCCGGGGAACCTAAATTAGAGTGATTAGATTCTAAGACTCTACAGTGGGGAATTTCTGCACTGGGTTTCTGAGTATTTTCTAGGCACAGTTGTTACACTGAGGGGCTCCCCTGTTTGCTATAGCCCCCTCTGGGCTATCTCTGGGAGACTTGGAGCCCTGACCTCCTGCTCCACAGCTGCCTCTTGGCCCCTGAAAGTCTGGCAGACTTCAGGGTCCAAGGCACAGTCTTGGGGACCCCTGGTCCTCTGATGCCCACAGCCCTCCTGTCTGGCCCTACCCCTGGCCTGCCCTCCAGCAGTGCAGTCTGCATATCTGTGGTGACTGGCTGAGACTTGAGGAGTCAGGGGAACCCTCCACCTCTGCACAGTGTTAGGTAGGGAGTCCTTGCAGCCTGCTGCCATCTGTAGTCGACACCACAACAAAAATGACAGCAAGGCCACCAGAGTCCTTATGGGATCTCAGATCTCTGTCTCCCAACCCACTGCCCCTTGGGACCCACCCACCTTAGACCAGGAGATTCCTAAGCGGGACAGGAGATGGCCATGGCGAGGTCGAAGGTGCTGCCGGCCACTTTCCTCTGCCAGTACAGATGCTGCTGCTTCCCAGGCTTCTTAAAAATACAGAGGCCAACATGCACGCTGCTTCAGAAAAGGGCCATCCCAGATGTCCACCCTAAATTTGGTTTATTCACAATCCTGCCTTACAAAATCAGCCCTAATGAATTTCCCTAAAAATGAAAGATTACGTACATACATGAATAAATCACTTTTTTAAATAATTTTAAGACACAATAAAAGGAAGGCAGAGCCCACCAGAAGCGAAGCCCCAGGTCCCTGGTGGAGACAGAAGCCCCAGATGGAGGCAGAAGCCCTGGGTCCCTAGTGGAGGCAGAAGCCCCAGGTCCCCCCGGTGGGGGCAGACGCCCATTAGCTTCTCGTTCCCACAGTATCTGACTTCTTGGAGGAATTCCCCGGCGAGGGCCGGGAGTGTGTCAACTGCGGGGCCCTGTCCACACCACTGTGGCGCCGTGACGGCACTGGCCACTACCTATGCAACGCCTGTGGCCTCTATCACAAGATGAACGGGGTCAACAGGCCACTTGTGCGGCCCCAGAAGCGCCTGGTGAGTGGGACAGGGAGAGGGCCAGGGTGACGACTACAGAGGGGACAAAGAAAATGGCTGACTCCTGCAAGCTCCCAGATGGCAGGGTTCCTGAGGAGTGGGGTGGGGATTCAAGCACAGGAACACTGTGAAGAATCCCAGGCTCCTGGTTGGGCCAGGCTCAGGAGCACAAAGACATCTGGAAGCAAGCAGGAGCCAGGCAGGAACTCTGGTGGGACCTGCACAGGAATTAGAACCCCCAGCACAGTGAGTAGAGTAAGCACTGTTTCAGGGCATGTTGCTACGTGGCCACAGTATGTCCCAGGGCCTGGTTTGAGGATGAGCTGTGCCCTGGACCTCCGTGGGCCCGTGCTGGTAGTAATGGTGACCAGTGGCAGCCTGGCTGACTGTCAGAAGCCTCAGAGTGACCCGACACAGGCAGAGCTTAGAAAGAAAGCCATAGGGGCATTGTTGGGGGTGTCGAGAACCTGAATGACACGGTCATTGGGTATATGCTCTCAGGGAGCACTTTCTGCCCATACTTCAAGGATCCCCATGAATCTAGGCCTCTGCCTATTGCTGAGTTCTCTGAGAATACTTGTTTTCACTTTTGTTTCTTCCTGGCAGTGCATGACCAGGTAAGAATCTGACTCTTCAGCTGATTAGGAGTGAGGGTTTAGTGATCTCAGCTAGGTGAGTCACCAGAAGTTGCCAAGGTTGGAAGTAGCTTTGCTCTTTGTCATCTGACAGGCAAACCTTCAAGTTCAAGTTTAAATATTAGTCTGGGCAGCTTACCTAATGTTCGTGTTACACAGACTTTAGTGGCTTTGAGGATCCCAGGCCCAGCAGGCCCATTCCCGGGCACCAAGTCTGAAGGCATCAGCCCCACACTGGTGCCAGTATATCCACCTGGAGGGAGCTCTTCCCCCTGCCTGTCTCAGAACAGGCAGCTTCTAAGGGCTGGCTGCTGCAGTCCTGTTAGCCAGGCAATCTTGGAGGTGGTTTCCTGCATGTGCTGACATAGAGTTGTAGCTCTATACAGTCTCAGTGTTGTGGGCACATGAGGCCCTGGGATATTTGTGAACTCCAGAAGGCAGATGGGATGTGGGAAGGGGCTGCAGGGAAGCCAGAGTTTCTCCCCTTCTGAGCTAGCCTGGGGTTTGAGAATCTGCAGGCCCACCTGCAGAGGCAAGATGCACCTCTTGCCATCCAAGAGGCAATTTTAGAGCCCACTGTACACCTTGGCCCCTTCCTTTAGCAATCTTCCCTGTGATGGGGCCCCTCTCCATGTGGGCTGCCCAACCTGGTTTCAGTAGCTTTCACTGATGCTGAACTGAGGCTAGCAGGATAGAGAGGTATCCCAGGCACGCAGGACTGCGTCCCAGACTGCCAGGTACAGTCTCCCCAGGAAGCAGACCTGCTCTGTCTCTTGACTCTGCCCACTGTCCTCCCTGCCAGGCTCTGAACTGGGTACCCAGACACAGCAATGAGCAAAGAGGAGTCAGGGAAGAGCCCACTAGACTGCTCCAGAGTGGAGGGGTGGGGCTCCCTGCCCCTCCCGACAGACCCCCCCAACACTTCCATCCCCAACTCAGTTTGTCCTCTGCAGACAAGAAACACACCCTTACCCTGTCCACTGTGTCTCCTCCAGGATAGGCCTCACTTGGAAGTAGAGGTATATTGAGCCTTGACCCATCCCCAAGGCCCCAAGACTTCCACTCAGCCAGTCTTGGGTAACTGGAATCGGGGCTCCAAGAAGCCCCCTCTTCAGTCCTCACTTTCCAAAATGCTTCTCTACACATTCACATTGTCCATCCAAAGTGAGGCTCCAGCCTCCTTCCCTGAGTGCCCACCTTGGCAGTACCCATGTCCACTGGGTTGATTTATTTAGGGGTCCCCAGTTCACAGACCCTAGCACTTCAGAGTCCAGGTGAGCAGCTATTGAATATGAACTTCTCTTGAAAAGAATAGCCAGGCGCACGCCTTTAATCCTAGCACGCGGGAGGCAGAGGCAGGCGGATCTTCGTGAGTTCAAGGCCAGCCTGGTCTACAGAATGAGTTCCAGGACAGCTGGGGCTACAGGGAGACCCTGTCTCAAAAAGACCAAAAAAAAAAAAAAAAAAGAAAAGACAGAAAAGAAGTCAAATGCAACCAGGAGGGCGGAGGCCTTTGGAGTCTCACGAGTGGCCAGGCATGACTGCCTGCACAGATGGAGAGGAAGGACAGAGGTTCAAGGGCCCCTTCAGGGTGTTCACCAGCTCCCTCACTCTCCTCCGGTGTCCCTGGCAGGTGGGAGCCTTGGTTTCTCTTTCGTGCAGTGATTGATAGTCTGTGGAGGTTCCGGAAAAAGTAAACAGGAAGCACTTCTGAGGTCATTCTTTTTTTTTTCCATTTTCTTAATTTTATAAAGATAAAACATAATTGCCAGGCATGGTGGCACATGCCTTTAATCACAGCACTTGGGAGGCAGAGGCAGGCAGATCTCTGTGAGTTCAGGGCCAGCCTGGTCTATAGAGCAAGCTCCAGGCCAGCTGGGACTAAGGGGAGATCCTGTCTTGAAAATACAAAATAAAATAAAATAATAAAATAAAATAAATATAAAAAAATAATAAAATAGTCAGAATGAAAGACTTCAGCATGACTTCCAGATTTTTCTCTTGTATTCCCCAGAGTTTGGGAATGGGCCTGTGTGCCTTCCTATGCATTTGTGGTCTGAACATGGGACATGTATTCTTTCCATGTCTCAGAGAAGCTCTGTACTCACGGCAAGCAACCATGGAGTGTGTGTGTGTGTGTGTGTGTGTGTGTGTGTGTGTGTCCCCGCATGTGGATATATGATAAGGAATAACAGTAGACTGAAGTGCCTGGAGTCTCAGCTGGTTCATGAAAGGAGAAAGGCCACATGCTGGGGTTCCCTTGGGTCTGAAGGTCTAGCAGGAAGTAGGGACTGCAAGATGCAGGGCACCCAGTTACGTGTGACTTCCAAATAAACACAAATATTTCAGTACTCATCCCAAGTACTGCAGGGATACACTTACCCAAAGTCTTCCCCACGTGTCCTGGCCAATGTCCTGGGACGGTGACTGAACTGTAGCTCTGGACCAGAAAGGGAACAGATGGGATCTGCAGTGCTGACGAGAGTAGCATCAAGGTGGGGACAGAACAGCACCCTCCAGGGACAAGATCTGTGGGTAGTGGCTGGGACAGGATATCATAGCAAGGCTGGGCTGTGGGGTTGAAGAAGACCTTGGGGTCCAGGAGCCTGGATAGCCCTGGACTGGAGCCTGGATAGCCCTGGACTGGAGCTTCCAGTCATAATGATAAGTCTCCATCACAAGCCAGGTGTGGTGGTGCACGCTTTTAATCCCAGCACTTGGGAGGTAGAGGCAGGTGGATCTTTGTGAGTTCAAGGCCAGCCTGCTCTACATAGTAAGTTCCAAGCCAGCTGGGGCTATAAAATAAAATAAAATAAAATAAAAAAGACTCCATCACTCTGAACTGTGAGCCAGATAAGAGAGGCCCAGGTCTTGGGCAGCTCCAAGGACATTGGGCTGGGAGAACGCTCATTGGGTTCAGTGTTGACTTTCTAGGTACAGCATACAGAGTCTTCTCCTATCCACCCTTGACTTCATTAGTTAGTCCAGGATCCTGTCCCCAACTTCTTCAAAGGCTTAGGGCCTGAGGTCCCCAAACACAGGGAAGTCTGGGGTCCCTGATGGGAGTCAGGCTTGTCTGGTCAAGGTAGATTCCCTTGGGAGACTGGTGAAACAGGTAAGCACATCCAAGACCAGTCCCAAGAGACTCCAGGCACAGAGCATAGAAAAGGTGAGAGATGGGCAGATGGAACCCTGCACCTTCTGCCTGACACCCAGTAAGTGCCTCAGAGCTGTGGGAAACTGTCTAGTGTGTTCTCTGAGCTCTGGAAGGTCGGTCTGCAGGAGGCTAGCAGCCCCTTGGGAGTTAACCTCTGTCTCTGAGCTCCTGAGAGCCCTGTGGCCTCGGAGTACTGCTCCACAAAAGAAATGCAGTTTAGGCCAGCCTGGCTGACTCAGGGACGATAGAAAAATGATAGCTGTGTTTCTGCACCTGGCCTTCATGGGCTCAGAACCTCGTTAACCAGACCCTGAAAGCTCTATTACAGTTCCCTGATAGGAACTGCCCAGAGTTGATGATACCTGTCCTGGACTCAAAAGCCAATGAGTTAAAGTTTTGTGAAATGAAGAACATATCCTGCCAGGTCAGACCATGGCCGACCTCAGGCCTTCAGCACCCCAGATATCTCACTCAGCCGAGTAACTGCTGAGTCTAGCTTCCATCCATCCTGTTCATTGTCATTCACTGCACCAGAGCCTGCGAGGTCTGAGCCTCGCTCACCCCAGCCCTGGGCTTACCCCAGCTCCCACACCCCACAGTCCGCATCCCGCCGATCCGGCCTCTGCTGTTCCAACTGCCACACTGCCACCACCACTCTCTGGCGTCGCAACTCGGAGGGTGAACCTGTGTGCAATGCCTGCGGTCTCTACATGAAGCTTCACGGGGTGAGTGATGGTACAAGGCTTTTTCTGCCCAGCATCATTAGGGAGCCCCTCCACCCCAGCATCGTGAGGGGGCCCCTCCACCCCAGCACCATGAGGGGGCCCCTCCACCCCAGCATCGTGAGGGAGCCCCTCCACCCCAGCATCGTGAGGGAGCCCCTCCACCCCAACTGGACAGGATGGCCCTGGACTCTGGCTTGAACATGTTCTGGACATGTTACACACGTGTTAACTGTTCCATCACCCTTCTTCAGGGGGACCAATCTGCCTCTGTCACGTCCGCTATGCAGACCTGCTCACTGAGGCTCATGGGGGTCCTCAGGGCCTTTTAGCCCAGGATAGATGCTGGACACTCCAGACTTGTCCTCTGTGCACCCCACTCCCCCACCTCCGAGTTTTGATGGGGATAGAATTGGCTGGGGGAAGCTGACCCTGCAGACCTGTACCCACATGTCTGCCAGCTTCCAGGAGGGACTGGCTCTGAGAGGTGGGATGGGAAATTCACTATGCAGGGACTCAGGGGTGAGCTGAGACAGGGAGCAGGTATCGACACTCATTGTCCCTGCCAGGTGCCGCGGCCACTGGCAATGAAAAAGGAGAGTATCCAGACAAGGAAACGGAAGCCAAAGAACCCAGCCAAGCTCAAGAGCTCTTCAGGTGTGCAGGGAGCCGGGAGGGAGCCATTCCCAGACCTCTGAATATCACCCTAAGCCAGCCTTCTGAAAGTTCATTAGCTGGTTCAGGGAGGGGCACATGGTGTGAGATGGCCAAGCAGTGGGACAGAGGTGAGGTGGAAGAAGCCATACTCAGCCTTCACCCCTGAGCATGCTGTGTGGCCTGAAGAAGTCTCTGAACCTCTCTGGACTAGGACAGAACTGGCCACATAGCAGGAAATAAGGCTAGATCTGTGCCCTCTGTAAATGATGCCTTTCCTCCCTCCCAGGATCCACAGCACACACCACGGCCTCTTCTCCCTCTGTCCCCAACACTGAAAGCTCAGCCTCCACTTTGAAAGCAGAGCCCAGCCTGGCACCCCCAGTGTGTGCTGAGCCCATCTCCCAGGTAAGGATGGGGGGGAGCCAGGTCCTCACCTCCCCAGAGAACCCTGACTCTTCACCCACTCACACCCCATCCAAGTCCCCCAGACATCTCCTGCTTCTCCCTAAGGGCTCTCCCAGAACTCCGCTGGGCACACAGCCCTCAACTACCCATGGGGCACCCTTTTCCAGTGCTGCTGTGTGTAGAGTGGCCCAGAGCCCTGCAGGCCTTACCAGTTGTATGCCTCAGGAGGGCTCTCCACCCATCCCAGGGCTGAGGGGCCCTTGGGGGAAAATCACACTGTGAAGGCACCATATGCTTCTCCAGGCTCACACACTCCTTCTCCTCAGGCCACCAGCCCCACAGATGATCTCCTGGTCTCCAGCCACTTGGAGTTCAAATTTGAACCTGAGGACTTTACCTTCCCTTCCTCATCCCTGAGTCCTCAGGCTAGCCTCAGTGGGGCCCTGCATCAGGAGGCCTGGTGTGCCTTGGCCTTGGCCTAGGTCCTCGAGAAACTGTCACCAGAGCAGCTCCCTGGAACAGAACCCACAGATCTGGCTTCTGGAGCAGAGCAGAGACCTTGAGGACTCTACCAACAGAGGCTGGCCTCCTGAGGTCTGCAAGCCCCACCCCCACCCCCGTGACCCTCATCACTGTGGTGAGGAAACTGCTGACCCAAAGAGGAAGACTGATATATGAAGGGTTTGAGCCTTTTCGGGGATAACGAGGGAGACTCCTCAGACCCTGTATGGGCCTCTCTGCAGCCAAGGTGACCTAAAGATGCCACCAATAACTTGAATTCAGCTCTCACCAGCAATGGTCAGCATCATGTTCAGAGTTTAGAACAGCTGGCAAAGGTTTTCCACATCCCGTGGTAAAATCCAGATCCAAGTTCAGGCAGGCCAGGTGACAGAAAGGAGGGACCTGGACAGAAAGGAGGGGTCTGGAGCCTCAAGGTCTTCATTTCCCACATTTGATTGGACGAGGCTGGTAGAATGCTTTCTGTCCTACGGATGCAGGACTGCCAGGAACCAATGTGCAGGGTGAGCACTGTACCAGGACATCGCCCCAAAGCAAAGGCCTCATCACAGACTTCTGTATTTATTTGTATGGTTTTTTTCCAGACAGGGCAGTAAAGGGCCTTGTTCTGATCATCTGTGTCCACGACTTTCCCTGGTGGGCAGACCCACACAGAAGCACTGTGGGAACTGGTGACGTGTGGCCTTGTGACCTGGCTGAGCCATCCTCCCATCATTTGGTAACACAGCCTCCCTTGCCTCCTTGTCATGGCAGCTGGAGGCAGCTCTGCGCAGGGGCTGGAGGTCGTCGCACTACCACAGCCTTGTCTCCATCAGCTGCTGCTTTCACCATTAAGCCCTGATCGTGCAGGGTGGTCAGAAACCTGGATTTTCTTTCATGTGAAGCCTTCTAACTCAGAGTTTTTTTAAAGCTCTCAACTTGATGTTAAGATCTTTTAAATATTGCTTCTGATTATGACACAGCTACAGTCAGTCACCAGCACCTCACCTAGAGGTTGGCCCCTGGTGCCCTTCCAGCCCAAACAAGTGAAGCTCTAAGAACAATTGTAAAATAGACCCCTGGCCTTGCACTGCCTCTGCCCCTGCATCTGTGGGGTTCCCCCAGCCTGGTCCCTGCTGCCTTCTACCAAGGGTACTAATGGCCACTCAGTCCATTCTCCTTCCAAAACCACACACCCATGCCAGATGGTTACCCTAAGTTACCCCAGGAGCCTGAACAGATTCACAGAGGCTGACACCTTCAAGATCCTTACCTTAGGGGGACACAGAGGTGCTGAAGAGAGCTGAGCACAGTCTGTACATTGGCTTGAAGGTTCACACTGGGGACTGGATTATAGGAGAATCCCATGTCCCCATTAGGGCCCCTGCTTGAAGCCTCCCCAGCCAGGCCACCTCCTCCATCCTGCTGGGCATCATAGGCCTTGCTGGACACCCCGCATCGACTCCCTAGCACTAACGTCCATAGATACCACATAACCAGCCCTGGAAAGTGACTTCCTGGTTCTGAGGAGGGCCAGGAGTGGGCAGTTTAAATGGGGAGTCCCCTGCACCTTCTGGGGGTCTGAGTGACAACCTTGAGAATCTCTATGTGAAGGTTGTTGCTTCAGGGTAGGGTTTGCTGCATTCCTGCTACTCTACCCATCTGCCGGTGGTAGGGAGCCAGTTAAGGAGTCCCCAGGGGCTCTGACAGGCACCACTCTGGAGGGCTTGATAGCACTTCCAGGGGTCCTGTCTGACCCAGGTAAGGAAAATTAGATGCAGAGAAGTTAAGGGGTCATCCAGCCATGAGGTCTCTGCCACCCCTGTCTTATCTCCTATATGACCCTTCATCCTCCTTCCCACTTTGGCTTGTGAGAGGGATAGTGGGCCCCAGTTATGGAGGAAAGCAAGGGGTATCAGCCTGCAGACCTCCACAGCACACCCATGCACCTGTGGCTGGCTCTGAGCAGGAAAACCTCACGCCATTCATGTGCCTGTAAGAGGCAAAGATAGCTGCCTGACTCAGGTACCAGGAGGTGAGGGGCCACAGACCCAGGAGACACAGAGACCACCTTGTAAATACCTCCCAGCATTCACACCCTGGATTGTGCACTGACATAGGCCAGGCCACAGCAGGCTGCACGAGGCACACGGGTCTCAGAACAGGGCCTTAGCCACAGCACTGCTCCTGAGAGTTCCTTCTCTCCAAGCCCATTTCTCCTTCTGTGGTGGGGAAAGTATCTGTGGCTACATCTGTACCAGGCAGTTTCTGTGATCACTGAGAAGCCCCCAGATATGGAGGCAGCACCACGCGCTGACCAACCCAGGAAGGCTTCCTGGAGATAACCATGGTAAAAGCATAGGGAAGGCAGCATCCCCTTGGATAGAGAGGACGAGGGCTCACCCTGGTCCCAGGTTCCCTTTCTGTGAAGGGGGTCCCCATGGGTGAGGGCAACTAGCTATTAGTGATCCCTCCCACTTCTGTTTCTTGACTAAGGAGGTGTCCGGGGTGAAGGAGGCCATGAGTTCTACCACTGGGCATGGTCACTGATGCTAAATTTAAGCTTTCTCCTCTTAGGAGGAAGCCAGCAAACCAGATCCTTAATGTAGCTGCCAGGCACCCTCCCCGCTGCCCCCCTCCCACTGCTACCCCCGTCCTGCCCCTCCCCGCTGCCCCCCTCCCACTGCTACCCCCGTCCTGCCCCTCCCCGCTCCCCCCCTCCCCCACTGCCACCCCCCCGGCCTGCCCCCTCCCCGCTGGCGCCCTGCCACTCCCACTGCTACCCCCGTCCTGCCCCTCCCCCCGCTGCCTCCCTCCCACCTGCCTCTACGACCGCTCCTCCCCCAGCCCCGCCCTGCTGCCTCCCCCTCCGCCACTGCTACACCACCACACCTCCCCCCCCCCGTCCTGTCCCTCCCCGCCGCTCCCCCTCCCACTGCTACCCCCATCCTGCCTGCTGGTCATGAGCCACCAGATGAGCACAGGCTGGCAGCAAGAGTACCTGGGGCCTTATCTGAACAGCAGGATGGAAAGGAAAGGCCCTTCGTCTGCTGTCCATAATGTACTCTGTTTCCATCACATTTGCGCTGCAGCACCTCGGCCCCTGCAGCCAGAGAGGCCCTGGCACCCCCAGTATGGCCCCCGGGCAGCCTGGGGAAGGGAAGAAACCCAGCAAGGCTGAGAAGTAGAGCCATGGGGCGTGGAGATGGGGAGACCTGTCAATGGGGTTTGTTCCCTGAACACTGCAGAGCTTCTGTCTCCAGTAACAACCCTGCTCAGCACTTGGCTCCACGGCTCAGTGGACAGGCCCATGCGATCCATTTCCGCCCTATTTCCAGGTCTTTCTGTAGCTGGTCGCCTTGTGTTGGTGTGTTCTCTGTGTATACAGTGTGCAACCTGACCTCTAGATGCTTTGTTGTGGAGCATGACCCACCGGACCTTGAGAGCTGTCCCACACCAGGCACCCAAATGCTGGGGATGCTGCTTCCGTGCTGAACTGGGACCTGAACTTGCAGGGGTACAGCCACATGGAGGGTCAGGGTCTCCTAGGCTGGACAGAGTGGCCTGGTGCAGAGTAAAGCAAATTCTCTAAGGTACCAGCCTTTCTCAGAAGGAAACCGGTAAGGGGGCACAAAGAACAACAGCTTCCTGTTTAACCAAATAAGGGCATTTCTTAGAACAGTCCACCAGCCACTGTCACCATCATCACATGGTCTATTGCAAACACAGAAAAGGTGCCATGAAGCACAAGGACGCAGTCCACTGACCTCCCACAATGCCCTCACTGCTGTTCTTGCGTACAGCCTCAGGGACAGTTCTGGTGGCTCAGTCAGCATTCCCCAGGATGTCTGAACAGGCTGGGACAGAGCGGCCTATGTGGAGAGGACATGCGGGGCCACACAAAGGAGAAGAGGCCTGGGAGACAGCATGGAATTCAGATCCACTCTCCCTGGAGGGGATGCTGGCTCCATGGGCCCAGTCCCTATGTTTGGAGATTCGTGGACTGTTAGCTGAAGGGTGTCCACTACTCAGGGTCCCTCCAGCTGCTCTGACAGTAGGCACTGGCTGCACTCCCGGCAGTGGAGCCCAGCTTCGGTGAGGGTGAGCACCAGCTATCAGGGAGGCTGAGAAAGTCCCTCGCGCCTGTTCCTCTCTCCTGTAGTTTGGAGTGTGTCACATCCCACATCATCCTTTATTATTGCCAATTGCCAGCTAGGCCCCATCATCATTTGAGAATGGAGTTTCTCTGGGCCTGTCCTGTGTGGACCACGTGATCCACAGAAGCAAGACCCCCTCTCCACAGAAGTGAAGAAGAAGAGACTCTGTACCCTGCAGCTGCCAGGCTTTGCAGGGGACAGCCTTGGAGCCTGAGTTCCCCACACATGCACTTGGGTGGAGGCTGACCCTGGACCCAAAGGGGAGGGGGCTGACTAAGCCCCTGTTGGGCAGCCCCCTCCCCGCTGGGCCCTGCCGGCCGCCAAGATGTTGACATGGACGGCTCCAGCCGTCTTATTTATTATCTGATAAAGCGAGCTCGGCACCGCTGGTGGACAGCGTCTGGCCGCTCTGGGGCCGGCCTGCATGGGGGAGGAGGAAGGCAGTTGGACAGAGCTGGGCCCCAGCCGCACCCCAGGCCAGGCCTCCAACCTGGACTCTGACACAGGACACATGTGGAATCTCAACTTCTTCTTCCTCACCATTAACCTTTCTTCTCTGCTTACTAAGCCAGCTAGAGGAAGATGGCAGCCTAGTGTCTTACTGCCTAAAGTGCCACATGCACTGGAGGCTGCGCCCCCTCCTGCCAAACTCTGCTCCCCTGGTCCCCAAATCTTCTAGCTGGGTCCTTCCTCCCCTCGCACTCTGTCATCCAGTTACTGCTGCCGCCCATCACCCTGCACTCAGCCTGGAGTGTGGACTCCCCATGATGTAGACCCAGGCCTGCTTGTTCTTTGCCTCTAAACACTCCTCCCTCAAGGCCCAACTGCACTGTTTGTTTGGCTCTGACACCCCAGGGCTCCCCTTGCCAGGCACCTGCCTCTATGCCTAGGTACAGGGAAGCTTGCCGGTACACAGTGCATCATACCTGTGGGCCTTTGTACACATGATTCCCTCTGATTCTAAAGTCATTCCTACCTCTTTCTATGTCTTACTAGACAGGACTTCTGCACCACCCACCTCCTCCTCCTACAGTCTTCCTGGGAAGGATTAAGAAGGCTTGACCCCGGCTGGAGAGATAGCCTAGCGGTTAAGAGCACCAACTGCTCTTGCAGAGGACCCAGGTTCGATCCCCAGCACCCACATGGCGGCTAAGAACCGTCTGTAACTCCAATTCCAGGAGAACTCCAGTCCCAGGGGAATCCGAGACCCTCTTCTGACCTCCACGGCATTGCATGACATGGGTGCACAAACCTACATGCAGACAGTACACTCATACACATACGAAAATAAATTTTAAAAAAAATAAAAAAAAAAAAAAAAAGAAGGCTTGACCCAGAGAGTCTTGTCGCCATACTTGGAGGTTAAGAGCCCCGGCCAGCCCTGGAGGCCTCTTGCAGACAAATTAGCATAATCATACCTATATAGCTGTATGTACATATAGACCTGGACAGTGAGCCCCCTTTTCCTATGGGCAAGGCCCCCCCAAGACTACCTCCCCCTAGGAAGGCTGCTCTGGGGTCTCCAAATAGAGCCATCACTACTATCCCAGGGCGGCCTGTAGACAGTCAAAAACGGCAGACATCCAAAAAGAGGCAATCCAATAATTACTAGAAAAAATGTGTGTCACTGAACCCTTAAAGATTAGAGTTCCTGGGCTGGAGAGATGGCTCAGCGGTTCAGAGCACTGGCTATTCTTGCAGAGGACTTGGATTTGATTTCCAGCACACACATGGCAGCTAACAACCATTAATAACTTGAGTTCCTGGGGAATCTGATGCCCTCTTCTGACCTCTGAGGCCACTCCACGACACAGGCATACTTATACACATGCATGCAATACACTCATACATATAAAATAATAAATAAAATTTTTCAAGATAATTCATATCAATATTTTTAATTAGAGATCCTAAGAGTCCTTAATGTTCCAAATATATGCTTAAGCTTCCTTACCAAAAAAATGGGCAAAATTTTAAGCCATATATACAGTAAGACCACCACTCCTGTGCACAAAAATACTTAGTATGTGAGCTGGGCGTGGTGCACCTTAATCCCAGCACTCAGGAGGCAGAAGCAGGAGGATCTCTGTGAGTTCAAGGCCAGCCTGGTCTACATAACAAGCTCCAGGCCAGCTGGGACTAAAGGGAGGCCTGTCTCAAAAAGACAAAAAAAAAAACTTGGTAAGTGATTATTCTTTGTGTATGCCTGGTGATGAATGTACATGTCGGTATGGGTCTGTACACATGTGCGCGCACACACACACACACACACACACACACACACGTGCATGTGGCACCCACAAATCCACATTGCATGTCTTTCCTCCACTCTCCGCCTTATTTTTTTGTGTTTATGTTTGAGACAGGGTCTCACTATTCAAGTTCCCTGGAAGGCCAGCTCCATGTTAATTTTTGAGACTTCCTTACTATACCTGGAGCTCATTGATTTGGCTATCCAGGCTGGAGATCTATCTATCTCCTACCCACCCCAAGCACTGGGGTTATAAATATGTGCTTTCATACAGAACGTAGGTCCTCTTGCCTGTGTGGCAGACATTTTATCAAAACACTGTGTGTGCTTATTTGTAACCTGCAAAAGTAAGCATGATAACCTAGCTCCTGATGAGTACGGCTTATTCTAAAATTTATTGTTTCTAAACTTTCTCAAGCAAGCCAAGTTGATAACAAGGAAGGAAACGACTTAGGAAGTCTCCACAGGGCTGTGAAAGCCAGTGTCACTGCCTCGTCCAGGAGGCCTGCTGGGGATGAGGTAGAAAGGTAGGCTTCCAGCCAGGCGAGCCACAGCCACTTGTGCCCAGGCTAGACCCACATAACCCCTCCTTACGGAGGATCCAATAGGGGTAAGCAATGGCACTGTCCCTTCTGCTGGCTTGTAGGAGGGCTAGGGCTGGTCCCAGCCTGGCCTCTAGATAACTGTTATTGTCTTTGCAGAAGTGACATCTCCACAGCAGAGTAGCTTTAGGGAAACTGAGAGATACCCCCACACACACTGGTTGGTCACATCTCATCTCTCAGGATTCAGCTTAAGTTCCAGCTCTCCCTTGAGGCTTGCTCTGCTCAACCTGCCCAGAGTGATAACCTGTAAGACACCAGGGCCAATGTGGGAAGTGTTCTGAGGACTTTATAAGTGGAACCCAGGGTCTGTGTGAGGACTCTCCTCAGAACTGTGTTCTTGAAAGAGGGTTTGTTTTGATGGAGTCAGGAATGAGGCAAGCAGGAGCGCAGCAGGGAGAAGAAGCTCAGGGCCATCACTGTGAGCAGCGGCCTCCGGCTGGTCTTGTCCTAGCAGCAGAGGCCTGCTTCCTACTCCATAACAGTGTGTCTCTGTCATGCTGGGCTTTAGCTCCTGGATCCAAGGAATCTTCCCCCATCCAGAGTATATCTGTCCCTGCTACAGGTAGGAGATGAATCTATTTGGGTTCTTCCTGGGTAAAAACACAAAGCTGGGCCAGGTGTGGTGGAACATGCCTTTGAATCCCAGCACTCAGGAGGCAGGGGCAGGTAGACCTGTGAGATGGAGGCCAGCCTGGTCTACATAATGAGTCCAAGCCATCTGGGGCTACAGAGAGATGCTATCTCAAGAAAGAAAGAAAAAAAGACAGAGATGTAAAGAGAGACAGAGACACAGAGGCTCTATGGGCTTCCTTTCTCTCACCTGCTGGTGGCCCTGGGCAGGGGTAAAGGAGAACAACTGGTCCCACCATGAACCTCCAAGGGTCTACAGTGTTTCCCAAGTCCCTCAACCCAGGGCTTGTATCCACTTCCAGGAATAGTTTCAAGAGTTATTTTGGAGACTTTAAACACAGAAAACCCTTCATACCTTAGCCTCCTTAAACCAAAAACACTCGCTAAGAAAAAGCAAGGCTTTCCTTCCATGAGGCTCCATGAGAAGCTGAATCTCACCAACCTCCTCTGAAACTTAACCAGGCTCTTCTGGCAATAATTTGACAGACTGTAGCCTAGAAAGCAACATCCCTGGCCAGGGACACATACTTCTATGCCTCCCTGGGAAGAAGACACTGCTTTGGGACAAGGTTAGAGCAGTTCACTGCCCCTCAGGACTCTGGAGAGGCTGGATACAGCCACCTTCTGATGGACTGACAGATTGCTTTGCTTATTTCATTACTAAACCTGAAAGCTACGTACTCCAAGCCCTCCATCTTCACCTAGCAAGCCCAGAGACCTCCTTCATGGGGGACCGTAAGGAACTAACACCCAGGCTTCAATGTCAGTACAACAGGCTCAGTACGACCAGGAACAGGACAGAAGAGTGACCAACAGCCATACCCAACAGATACACAGGCCCACTAGACTTCTGAAGAGCGCAGCAGAGTTGGGTTGTCTTGGGCAGGGACTCAGGAGCTAGCAGAGGACTTTGTCACCTCTCAGCTGCTCTGTGCCTCCATCTCCCTGTCTGCAGAGGTGTTGGTGACAGCCATCGGCTTACTATGAGAGCAGAGCAGTAGTGTGCAGGGCAACCAACTGGTAGAGACACCCTTGCTGCTTCACTGCCATTGCATCCTTGAATACTGCCCAAGGGCCGAGATGCACTTATGTCCCCAGGAAAAAAAAAAAAACTACAGCCTCCTCCCCATCCTCCTCCCCATCCCCCTCCCCATCCTCCTCCCCATCCCCCTCCCCATCCCCCTCCCCATCCTCCTCCCCATCCCCTTCCCCATCCCCCTCCTCATCCTCCTCCCCATCTTCCTCCCCATCCTCCTCCTCCTCCTCCTCCTCCTCCTCCTCCTTCTCCTTCTCCTTCTCCTCCTCCTCCTTCTCCTCCTCCTCTTCTCTTTTCACTTGTCAGCCACCTCAGGGCACAGGCCAAGCAGTTCAGTCCTGGCCCCACCACTGGTACAGCCAGCAGGTAGAAAAGGAGGGGACTATCCTGGAGGAGACCTGACAGGCTCCTCTAGGCCCAGGTACTGCTCACAGGTCCCAAGACACCCCAAAGGCTCTGTTGCACCCTTTCTTTTTTAATTTTTTATTATTTTTATGTGTATGAGTGTACTGTCTGCATGTAGGTTGGTGCACCCATGTCATGAAATGCCGCGGAGGTCAGAAGAGGGCATTCAATTCCCCTGGAACTGGAGTTAAGGACGGCTCTTAGCCACCGTGTAGGTGCCGGGAATCGAACCTGGGTCCTCTGCAAGATCGCTCGGTACTCTTAGCCGCCGAGCCATCTCTCCAGCCCCTGTTGCACCCTTTTCAATTTTTTTTTATTAATTTTATTTATTTCCGTATGTGTATGAATGTACTGTCTGCATGCAAGTTTGTGCACCCATGTCATGCAATGCCACGGAGGTCAGAAGAGGGTGTCAGATTCCCCTGGAACTGGAGTTCTCCTGGAATTGGAGTTTCAGACGGTTCTCGGCCACCATGTGGGTGCTGGGGATCGAACCCGGGTCCTCTGCAAGAGCGGTCGGCGCTCCCAACCACTAGGCCATCTCTCCAGCCCCTGTTGCACCCTTTTCAATCCTGCTCATGGCCCCGCTCCCAATCTCACCCCTGCTCAGCCCTCCAGTGCTCCAGCATGGGGGTGCTTCTGACAGCTCCCCTGATTGCTGCCTTGGGGGTACACATACAGCAGAGATTCACTAAACTCCAGCTGTGTTGTGCTCTGTGGCCTGCGTAGGTCAGGAAGTGGTCCCTGTAAGGGCACCAGGGCCACTCTGTCCTGCCAAGGGGGGGCTGGGCCCCTGCATTCCCTCCAGGGCTGCTCACACCGCCCCAGTATAGCCGCAATTAGAAGTGCCTGTCAGTGGGACAATAGGCTCCCAAAATACCCCGAGGCAGGCAGAACTTACCAGTGACATCTGTAAGTTCTGTCCGGCGGAAGTTATAAATACGAAATAATGTTAATTCAGAGTCGTTTGTCATTTGGGGACAGCCATGTCCTTTGTGGAGACAAGGGATGTTTTCCCAGATTTATAATTTATTGTTCTTTATAGTTAAATGCAGCTTCAGGCCAAACTAGGAAAAACAGAAAAAACAGAGTTTCTCTTGAAGCCACCAGGGTTGGGTGGAAGGGAGGGGGCAGGAGCTGAGTAAGAAGCTGAGTAAGACGACCTCCAGAAGACACCGCACTGGCCACCCAGGCAGGACACCCCACACACGTATACATGCATACCTACACACACACACACACACACACACACACACACACACACACAGCAGGACCACCAGGAGGCACCCTGGGTCCTTGTGTCCTCCTGACATCCCCAAACAAGGCCTGCCTCCATCCAAAGAAAGGCTTCAGTTTGTCCCTTTGCTCTAAACCCTCTGGCCGTCAGGTCCAGGCCACCCTCAGAGTGACATGACCGTGTCCATCATGACTCCCAAGTCCACCTGGCCTCTGCCCTCAGCCATCTCCACATCTGTGACTTCCAGGGTCTCAGGAAGGCTCATGCTCCCTCAGCCCGAGAGGCTGTGCCCACCACTGCCACACCAGTGGACCCTCGACTCCTATTTCCTCATCCACATGCACCCCAGCCAGGCCCCATGCTTCAGCCCACGGCCCTCACCCCACAGGACTCTCATCATGCCCTGCAGGGAAAGTGCCGAGCATCGCCTGTGTGGCATCTGCCTCTCCAGAGCTCACCTCCTGTACAACCACTGGGTATTGATCACTGCTGTTTTGTGACTCTCCTCGAGGCTGAATTCCAGGAGGATGGGGTCCGCGTGGGCAGTCTTCACAACTCCCCCCCAGGGCCTGCATACAACAGAGCACTGTTTGGGAGTCACATCATCAGGTGCCCCCAGAGTACCATGTTCATGGGCACCATGCAGGACACCTGTGAAACCTGCACTGGCTGAGCCCCGTGGTGAGTGGTCACCCCAGGAATCGAGAGCCAGTGAGGCTGATGGTCACCACTTCACCAGGCTGCCCAACATGTGAGAGCATCAGGCAGGTGACCAGTTGCCCTGCTGACCACAGGCAAAGGTGAAAGTTCACAGATCTTCCAGAGAGCAATGAAGGCAATAAAGGACACGTTGACCCATCCCAGCTAGGAGTCTTCCCACAGCTGGAATGCCCCAGCTGCACCCACACCGCCTCTGCCCTGGCCTCGCAGCCTCCCACTGCTCCAGCCCTGTGCCCAAGCCTGAGCTGGCTCCCTGATGCTGCCTGGCCTTTGCTGGAGGAGACTTGGCCTGGAGGCTGTGTTATGACCATTGATCCTGGCTCCCAGCTCTGCCCTGGGTCCTCAGCACGGGAACCGGAACCCAGCCAGGATCAGGGACACAAGTGGATGTCAGGAGTGGGGGTTGGGGGCAGACAAGGTAGAGATGCTGGTGAGGCCCGGGAGCCAGCACAGTGCTCTGCCAGTGACTACTGTGGGACAGGCATGTCCTGAACCTCTCTGAGCCTCAGAAGGGTGGAAAGGCCTAGGGCCCCTAGGACAGTGGGCAGAGCAGAAGACTGTAGCAGGTGCTGAGCCTCCTGCATGCCAGGGTCAGACACACTGGACATTTGAACCCGCCTGGCTTCTCATTGGTCAACCAGAGAATACCATTGTCCAGATCAGTCACACTCTGTCCTCTTCACAGTCTGATGGCCTCTCTGCCTCTCTGTCCTCCACGCCCTCCCTGTCTTTCCATCTTTATCCATCTTCATCCTCTCTCTCTCTCCCCTCTTTCCCTTTCCATGCCTCTCCATATCTCTCTGTCTCTCCACCTCTGTCTCTTTATCTCTGTCTCCCTTTCCCTCTTTTCCATGAAGGCCACAGGAAGGACTTCCCTGGGTGTTTTCTGGCTCTTTGTTTAGTAGGAGGATGAGGCATCTCCTTCCTCAGGAAGGCCAGAGCCTTTGAGGACCTGGGAGGGCCCTGCAGCCCCATTCTTGCTGAAAATGTCATATCCAAGCCCCATTATCCATGGGAAATACACCCTGATTCTGCCAGTGGCCAGCATGGTGTCAGGGATGGCACTGGCCAGGCAGGATCCACCTCAGCCACCAGGAGCCACAGGCTAGGCCATGAAGGCCATCTACCCCTGGATCCAGGTGGGCAAACAGAGCTCCCATCTATCCATGCTCTGGGTGCCGTGAGGACCTTGGGGAGGGGGCTGGGGCAGGGGGCAGGCAAGCAGATCCACCTCATGATCACCTCAGAGCCTCAGAACCAAACGTCTTAACTGTGAGGTGCTGAGGCATCGTTTCCACCTTGGGACTCAGAACCGCCAGCTGTGGCAGGAAGGCACTGCTTCTGCTCAGTCCTGGAGAAAACAGGCCCCATCAGGAGTCCATCTGGGCCAGGCAGGGTACCCTGCTGTCTTCTTTCTATCCAGAACTTTCTCTGGGGACAGGTGCAAAGCCCTTGTCATAAGAAGTTAAGAAGTGGCTGACAGGTCTCTTGGACTCAGGGCTGACCTGGGGGTTTCTGCTCTCCATCAGATAGTCTATCCTCACCACACCCCATGATGGTGATGAGCCCCTTTCTACAGAGTAGCCAGTCCCCACCTCTGGGATAGAGGTCTGACGGGGAGGGCAGGGGGTCTGGCTAAGGAGAGAGGCTGCTCATGGTGGGCAGTATGCATCCTGTTGTGCTGTAGAAGCTAGCCTGGTCCACAAGGCATCCCTGAATGTCCAGGTCCTGCACAAACTCTAGCTCTTGGTCCTACTGGCAGACGGGTAGAAGACATGGCATGTATGGAATCTATACAGCATATGGAGGTGTGAAGGGAGGGTATGAAAGCATGAGAGACCTCCCAGATCCACTCAGTGACTGGCCCAGAAATGAGGCTCATGGCCACCTGAGGAGGTCATACAGGTTCAACCCTGCTGAGCAAGCTGCCCTCATATAGCATGAAGAAGTGAGGCACTATAGGCCCCCACAAGGTCTGGTCCCCCCAATCCATGGATCTCTTCAGCCACAAAGCCTGAAGAGTGCTCCCTACACATAGCCCTGGCCCTGCCCTAGAGGCCCAGGCTCCAGCCTTCTGGGCAGGGCACTCAGGGCTAGTGTCCTTCGGGACATCTGCCATATGTGGGGTACCTGGGGATCCTGGTACAAAGGTTCCAGAAAAAAAAAAAAAAGAAACAGCCATAAATCAAAGGGCAGTGATCTGCCGAGAGGCAGGTTCATACTGTAGTCAGCACCCAGTGCAGGTGCGCTGGCACTAGGAAATGCCCAGCCTACAGGCCAGGAGGTACACCCAGTGGGGATTCTGCTCCAGGAAGGCTGGACCTGCAGAGATGCATATGTCTATAGAGCCCTGCTCCCTCTCGAAGTCCTTTCCTTAATTCCCAGAGCAATTTCCTGAGTGGCTGCACGTGAGAGTGAATGCAGGAATCCCTTGTAAGCCAGACTTAGAGCTGTGCTGTTCCCAGGACAGGCCCAAAGCCTCCATCACAGTGAAGGGTTCTGGGTATTCCTCTGGCCTCTGGGCTACAGCCTCTATCTCTTTTCCTGGGATTTCAGAATACTAAGAAATGAAAGCTGTGAGCTAGGTATAGTGGCCATGAGTTTGAGGCCAGCCTGGGCTACACAATGAGACCCTGTGTCAAAAAAAAAAAAAAAGAAAAAGAAAAAAGGGAAGGAATTTGAGGAAATGAGGAAGAAAAGGAAGGAAGGGAAGGAGGAAGGAAGGAGGTCAAAATGGGTACTATCAAGGCAGCATGTCTAAAATCCTTCACAAATTCATCCAGCACCCAGCACTTGCGGAGCCTTGCCACCAACCGGACCCTGCTCAAGTAACGATGGCATGGACACGGGGGTGTGAGCCTGCACTCTGGAGCTTCTATTCCAGGGGAAGGAAACTAAGAAGAACTCTCAGCTAACCCCCACTCCGTGTGGGGCTGGGAAGTCCAAGGATGCTGATGTGAGACGGGGGGGTGGGGGGGTGTCCAGAAGGAACAGGGAAGTTGGAGACAGACAAGCATGGGGTCAGGGGTGCAAAGCTTGAGGTGACCCTAGCCAGCCTGAGCTCTACCTGCTGGGGAACCATTTGGATTCAAGCAGACCAGCAGAGACTCCAGCGTCCTGTCCCTCCCTTCTCATCAATGAATCCCAAGCAGGAAAGCATCCGTCTCACATAGCTAGGACCCCTCAATAAGTCCCCTGGAAGCTAGGACCCCTCAACAAGTCCCCTGGAAGCTAGAATCAGAACTACCAGATCCTCAGCCCAACTTCTCCAGACCTCGATGCCCCCAGCCATCTTGCTCCCCGGACATGATCTTCCTATGTAGCTCAGTCTGGCTTCAAACTTGTGATCCTTCTGCCTCAGGCACCCAGGTACTGGGATACAGCTCCAAGAGATAGATTCAGAGCTCCTATAGGGAAGGCCCAGAGCCGGGGATGGCTGGTCCTCTGCCCTCAGGCTGAATTGTGTCCCCCGCACTTGTTACTTTTATGTAACTATGATCATAATATCTGATGGGACAAAAACAAATTAAGGAAAGGCTTATTTGACTCACAGCTTCAGAGAGCTTCAGTCCAGCATGCAGGAAAGCACAGCTGAATTCCTAATGGCAGGAGTGTGTGACAGAGTCTCCTCGGGGGAATCGGAGGACTAGGCCGGAGCCAGGGGCAAGCACTGTCTTGAAAGGCCCATCCCTTGGGCTGGAGAGATAGCCTAGCGGTTAAGAGCACTGACTGCTCTTGCAGAGGACCTGGGTTCGATCCCCAGCACCCACATGGCGGCTAAGAACCGTCTGTAACTCCAATTCCAGGAGAACTCCAGTTCTCGGATTCAGGGGAATCTGAGACCCTCTTCTGACCTCCGCGGCATTGCACAACACGGGTGCACAAACCTACATGCAGACAGTACATTCATACACATACAAAAATAAATAAAATTAATTAAAAAAATTAAAAAAAAGAAAGGCCCATCCCTTGCGACCCACAAACACCAACGAGGCCCCTTCTCTGAAAAGTTCTACAGTCTTCCTAAATAGTACCTAAATAGTACCACCCAGATGGGGAAAAACAGTCTCCCAAATTCCTAGTACCTCAGAATGACCCCTGGAAACAGCATGGGTGGAGGTGCAGTTAGTTAAGTCAAAGTCATGATGGGTAGGGTCTACCCTGGTCCAATATGGTGGT
This sequence comes from Rhizomys pruinosus, assembly GCA_009823505.1. Classification (NCBI taxonomy): domain Eukaryota; kingdom Metazoa; phylum Chordata; class Mammalia; order Rodentia; family Spalacidae; genus Rhizomys; species Rhizomys pruinosus. The sequence goes on from VZQC01011685.1 coordinate 1,562,117, forward strand.
CCTTATAAGAAGGGAAAATTGGGCACAGACATGCTCAGGGAAGCACCACGTGAAGGGGGGGGGCACACAGGAGCGATGCTTCTTCACCCCAGGACTCCCAAGGATGGCCAGGAGCCACCTGAGGCTGGGGAAGCCCAGAGCAGATCCTCATCCTTAGCAGGAGCCAGCCTTGCTGTCTGCCTGATACCAGCCCTGATGTCTGCCTGATACCAGCTGCTGCTGTCCAGAACTCCTCTGTGACCATGGCCCCAGGCCACTCACATATTATGCTTCTCCAGTGCCTTTTGGAGCTGTCAGCCCAGGAAGAAGTCTTTTCCCCAGGCTGCACCCCAGCCCCACGTAAGTCTGGATCCCTTCAGCCATGTGCCCAACTACCAGCCACTGCTCCTCCTCCTGACCTGACGGCAGGCTCCTGAGTGGCCAGATGGCATTTTGTCCTCATTACATAGATGATAGAAATTGAGGCCCACAGACTTGGAGGCAAGGTCAGCACCCATAGTGGGTCTTCATCCTCCTTAGAGAACTGCCCACTCCCAGATCAAGGGGAGCCAGGCCCAAAGGACTACCTCAACAATGCGTCACAGGGGCACAGGCAGCTTCCTCAGTGAGGCATTTTGTCGACCTCTGTCACAGCTCTTACTATGATCTGAGATATCCTATCACTCACCTTTTTGTTAAACATCCACCCAAGCCGGGCGTGGTGGCGCACGCCTTTAATCCTAGCACTCGGGAGGCAGAGGCAGGTGGATCTTTGTGAGTTCAAGGCCAGCCTGGTCTACAGAGCAAGTTCCAGGTCAGCTGGGGCTACAGGAAGACCCTGTCTCGAAAAGACCAAAAAAAAAAAAAAATCCATCCAATGTTGTCCAATAGAGACAGAACATGAGCCACACGTGTGATTTCAAACATGCCAATGGCCACATTAACAAAAAGAAAAAAGAGGAGCTGGAGAAATGTCTTAGCAGCTAAGAACACTGGCTGTTTTTTTTCAGAGGACCTGGGTTCAATTCCCAGCACCCACATGATGGCTAACAACTGTCCTAACCCCAGTGCCAAGGGATTAGATGCCTTCTTCTGGGCTCTGCAAGCATTGCACACACTGGTGCACTCACATGCAGGCAAAAATATTTATACACATAAAATAAAAATAAATAAATCCAAAAATATGTTAGGAAAGAAAGAGAAAAAAGAGACCAAGGAGATGGCTTGGTTGGTAAGTTCTTGCAAGCTTAAGGATCTGAGTTCGATCACCAGACCCCACATAGAAATGCCAGGCATAGGGGCTGGAGAGATGGCTCAGCAGTTAAGAGCACTAACTGCTCTTGCAGAGGACCTGGGTTCAATTCCCAGCACCTAAATGGTGGCTAAAAACCATCTTTAGGGCTGGAGAGATAGCCTAGCGGTTAAGAGCGCCGACCGCTCTTACAGAGGACCCGGGTTCGATCCCCAGCACCCACATGGCGGCCGAGAACCGTCTGAAACTCCAATTCCAGAAGAACTCCAGTTCCAGGGGAATCCAAGACCCTCTTCTGACCTCCACGGCATTGCACGACACGGGTGCACAAACCTGCATGCAGACAGTACATTGATACACATACAGAAATAAATAAAAAAAAAATTTTTTTAATTAAAAAAATAAAATAAAATAAAATAAAAAAAAAAAAACATCTTTAGTGCCGGGCTCGGTGGCACACGCCTTTAATCCCAGCACTCGGAAGGCAGAGTCAGGCAGATCTCTGTGAGTTCAAGGCCAGCCTGGTCTACAGAGCGAGCTCCAGGCCAGCTGGGACTAAAAGGAGACCCAGTCTCAAAACTACCCCCCCCAAAAAAAACTATGCATGGCCAGGCGTGGTGGCACATGCCTTTGATCCCAGGACTTGGGAGGCAGAGGCAAGCCAGTCTCTGAATGTTCAAGGCCAGTCTGGCCTACATAGCAAGTTTCAGGCCAACTGGGGCTACAGGGAGACCCTGTCTCAAAAAGACCGAAGGAAAAAAACAAATGCTAGGTATGGTGGCGTGCACTTGTGAGCCCAGCACTGGGGAGGCAGAGACAGGAGGAGCCCTGGGCCTTGCTGGCCATACATTCCAGCCTGATTGGTTAGCTCTAGGCCAATGGGAAACTCTGTCTCAAAAGAAGTGAATAACACTCCAGAAGATGACACCTGAGGTTGTCCTCTAGCCTCTACGTGTGCACATATGCATGCACAGGCACCCAAATACACAAACACATTCACCAAAACAATAGAAAGAGAAAGGAAAAAGAAATGTATATATTTCAGTATGTTTTACCTCAGCGCATCCAAAACATTATCTCAGCCTGCTGTCTGTATGGAAAGTGACAGATGAGGTCCTTCAGCATCGTTGGTAAATTGGGTCTGCACATCTGCTGCGTAGTCCACACTGAGCCCTAGTGTAGCCTGACCAGTCATACATGGCAGCCACATGTGCTGTATGAGACCTGCACATGGCTGGAGCAGCTCCTTAAGGTAACTGAGTCAAGCCATGGCCAGTTACAAATGAGTGCCACATGGACAAGCATGCCATGCTGAGCTGGGTCATCAGGTCTGTACCTGTGTAGAATGGGATGAGGTGGGGGGGGCTGCTTCAGCTAAAGGAATAGGACCTGAGTCAAAGAACTGGTCATGAGGTGCAGGGGCTGTATAGGGAGACAGAGAAGAGGGCTGGGGAATGGAAGAGGAAGGGGGAGAGCCAGTCACCCGCAGTCCTCTCCTTGAAACTTGGGGCAGAGAACAGGGCCTCCTCCCCACCCCAAACCCTGGCTAACAGGCACCACAGGGAATGAAGGGCTGAGTCAGCGTGTGGGAAGATGAGGCCTCCACAGCAGCCTCCAACCTTGGTGATAGATGGGGTGGGTTTTCCATAAGGCCTTCCAGCCAGCACCCCAGCATTCTTTGGCCACCCATGCAGGGTGAGGGTCGTGCCAGGCTCTGTTGCCAGACTGAGGTGTCTGCTGATGCCCCTGGCCAGCAGCCTGGGGAGGGAGAATCACATTTTCCTATGAAGAGGTTGGCCTGGCAGCTGTGCAGCCCAGCTGATAAGAGAACCCTAGGCCTCTGCTCCTGTTCTTTGAGGAAGCACGTGCCCAGGGAGGCCCTTCCCGGAGCTGGAAGCTCTCTAGTAGCATCAGGTTTCTCTCTGGGGCCCAGTAGCTCCAGAATGTAGGCCAGGGGTTCTCACCCTGTTCTGACCTACACACACACACTGGGGGAAGGGCTTGTCCTGTCCCTGAATTCAGTTGACAAGTGTCATAGTGAAGACCTCACAAAGTGTCTCACCCACTAGCCAAAACTGGACAATGGAGGACACAGCCCCAGATCTCGGCCCCCTGAGGCCATCTTAAATACCAGGATATCCACGGGCAGCACCATCCTCAGGGAAGGACCCATGCGGTGAAGCTGAAAGCACAGACCCAGGACGTATCTACCACTTCGAACCCCAGCTCTGCCCAGCAGCCCTGCATGGCCTTGGGCAACTCACTGTTCTCTGTGCCTCCACTCCTACCACAGCTCCAGGGATGGGCGAGGGCACCTCAGCTGAAGGATAAGAAAGAAGGTTGTGGAGCGAGCAGGGCTTCCACCGCCCACTCCTACAGAAAACAGAAGCTCCACACAGAGCCCAGGGGCTGCTCCTTGGGGAACCTGGGCACACACACACACACACACACACACACACACACACACCCCGCCTTGCAGAAAACAAGCATCCCGGCCAGATCTTTGTTACTCCGGCAGTGTTAAAAGGACAGCTGTACGGATGAGTTCCCCCAGCGTGAAACCGGAAGACTGAGGCCATCTTGTGGTGGGGCAGGATGCTGGGATGGGCCTATAGACAAGGGACCCTCTTGGAAGTTAGAATTCTGTTTTTAAGGTTTTTGATGTGTGTGTGTGTGTGTGTGTGTGTGTGTGTGTGTGTGTGTGTACACATGCATGCAGGCATAGGGAAGGGGTATGTGGTATGGTGCTGGGGCTCAAATCCAATGCCTGTGACATCAGGCAAATGCCGCTGGACTGTACCCTAACCCCTCTGATTCTAATTTTAGGAGCAGGATGCACTCTGGGTCCCTGGATAATTATGTGTTAGTTTAGGGAAATACAGCAAGCAAGTCCTACCCAGGACACTGGCCTCCTGGCTTCCTGCTGGGAGGAGGCTGAGAGAGCACAGTGCGAAGGGCCAAGGCCCCCATACAGGATTTACATATGACCCAGCTCTAAGGCTGGCCTCTATCTCAGGGCTCCATTGGCCCTAGGTAATGTGTGCTCATGTCACAACCATGGACATATGATCTGGGGGTCCCAGGAGACCTGCAAAGGAGATGGGCCTGGAGAGGATCTCAGACATGCAGGATAGCCCCAGCCAGTCAGGAGGACAAGCTGTGAATGGCCAGCAGTGATCATCAGGCTGTGTCCCACACAGCCAGGAAGCACGGCTGCCGAAGATTAGGAAGTATGGCTGACCTTCCACCCTTAAGCCAGGCTGGCTTTGACACACGCTGAGTAACTGCCCGCTACAACCTACGGACGGTCTAGGAAATCCCCTGCCCCTACCTTTTCTGCCCCTGCGGATGTCAGCAGGGCAAATGAGTGCTGGTGGCTGAGCAGCATGGAGGAACCCTGTTTCTTCTACACATCTCAGTGGGACTCCCTGCACCAAGCCCTTCACAGCAGGCTGCCTAGGAGAAGGATGTTCAAGGTGCCTTCCAGATCGGGTGGCTCTGGTGTCTAAGAACAATTGCCAGGAGAAGGTATAGGTGTAGACTGTCGAAACACAGGTGTAGGCAACAGGTGTGGGCCACTGAGAACATAAGTGTGCGCTGCAGGGGCAGGGCAGATATAGGCTATTGGAGACACAGGTATGGGCTATGGGGACGTAGGTGTAAACTACAAACGTAAGCCATTGAGGATCTAGTTGTGGGCCACTAGCGCACACGTGTGGGCTGCTAAGGACATAGATGTGAACTGTCAAGGACATGGGTATTGGCTATTGGGAGTCCCATGCGTAAACCGAGCATGGGCCACTGTGGACACAGCTATGAGTTGGGAACACACATCTAGGTCCCAAACCAGTCTGGATGGCCAACTAATGAACCCCATCATCTCAACCCAGCAACATGTAGTGTACCAAGCATTCACCAGGATTCCAGGCCTTAGGTACTCAAACAGGACTCAGCTCTATGTACCACTCAGCACTAGCAGGCCGGCCCCTGGCTCGAAGGTGGCATCTTGGAAGGGGGAGCCACAGGTGAGGTAAAGGTACATCCCATTCTGGAGGGAACGAGCTCATATGGCAGAGAGCAGATGGCACAACCTGACCCGGCCTATGTCTCAGGAGACCACCGGGACAGTGCCCATACCAGGAAGGAAATCCAAAGCCTGGGCTCTGCCAGAGGCAAGAGCTAGGCTTCTAGTTAGGACTTGGGAGGTTCTGGGCTACTTGGGAGTTGACTGAGCCATCACTGGAGATGCTGGGAACATTAAAGTAATTCCACATTTTCCCAAAATATTTAGTAAGTGCCTTGTTGATTGTATTTGTTACCTGGGGCTGGCGTAACAAGATCCACGTGGTGAGCAGACCTGCTCGCCTGGCTCAGACCACGAGCCCAAATCCAGTTGTGAGCAGGGCCACATGGCCCACAAAGGTGCTAGGAAGGGAACTTCTGCCTCTTCCTGTTCCTAGCATTGCCACCGCCTTGGTGTTCCTGGATGCAAAGCACAACACTCCCTGCCTCCATCATCACAGAGAGACCTCCCGTATGGACATACTCGCGTTGGACTGGGAACCTGTGACCACTTCATCTTAACATGATTCCATCTATAAAGACCCTAGTTCCAAATAAAGTCGCATTCTTGAGTGCGAGGGATGAGGACTCCACATGTCTCTGGGGGATACATTCAACCCAGGTGGTAATCAACACTCTGAGCATGCAGGTAGGTATAGTTGTGATGGAAGCAGGCCCTGCCCTGCTGGACCTAGTGTCCTGGGAAGCAAGTAAGAAGTATCTGAACAATAAAAGATGGAGGAACTCGAATCATAAGTGCAAGGCCTCCAAGCCTTCTGGGAACAAGGACAGCCAGAGTTTAGGGACATGTGACAGCAAAGGAGAAGACTGAGACAGACTGGGGAGAAGCTCCAGGGGACACTGGTCTCCAGAAGAAGCTGCTTTGTTTTGTTTTGGTATGGTTTTCTCCCAGGCAAGTGGGAGCCATGGAAGGTCTGAAGGAGGCAAGAGTGTGGCTTTCTTTGGAAATAGACACAGGGAGGCAAGGAGATGAGCTCTCAGTCGGGGTGACCGGGCTGCCTGAGGACCCAGCAGACTCTTCGCCCAACACAGTGCTCAGAGTACAACTGGTGCCCAGTGAAAATCTGGAGGAACAAGGGCTGTGAATGTGTGGGATGCTCAGCTGCGAACACACAAGTCCAGACCCTTGGAGGGGTCCTCCAAGCCAAAACAGTGGGGGGTCTACTGGGAGGGATGATAGCCAGGGTCTCCCTAAGCCCACCTCTGCCTTCCTTCCTCTAGCCTATCCTGCCTGGGCAGGAAGGCAAAAAGGTAGCATACCACCAAGGGCTCACACTGAGGACAGATAAAACACTTACTTTTAAGCAGCTACTGCTCAGTGTGTTCTAGGCCTTCCCAAACCAGGGGCCCCATTACTAAAGATGCTCTGGGCAGATCCCAGCACCTCCCAGACCTTCACTACCTTCCTGACAAAAAGGATGAACAGAGGGATCGCAAGAAGCCAACTGTGCCCTGTCCACATGCACGTGCCAGGTGAATGTTGGTGTCAGCCAGCGCACATAATCTCTGAGAGGAAGTATGGCAGCTAAAGAAGGGTCACCTTCTTCCTGAGGCCCCTGGTGCATCTGTTGATGAAATCATGACACCATCCCAGGAGGGTAGAAGTGCCCCCCTTGGGCCCCCCATCCCAGTCCCAAGCGGCCCCACCTGTGGTCCAGCCACAATGGTATTATCTCCCCAACCAGGAGCACCAAAGCCTTTCCACAGAGGCCTCCTGCCCCTGTACTGCTCTCCAGCTCTGTGGCTGTCCCCTACCGGTGCTGGTGTAGAGTCCCTCCCAGAATGGGGGAGCCTCCCTGAGCAAGCCTTCTGCCTCAGGTACCCCATCACTCCTCATTCTTCCATTCTGTGACTCCCCAGCTCATGAGAGTCTTCCAGCCTTCTCTTAACCCTGCCAATGACACCATTTGACAACTAGCAGACTGCTAACAGGCAGCTCTGGCCCAGCAGGCAAGCAGCCCATAGAATGGGCTTGGGCATCTGGGTATTCACAGCCAGCCTGAGCTTTGCCTTACCCCAGGATGTAATAGTGCAAAGCACATGGGGATTTGGCCACCAGCACTCTAATGCCAGTAGGGCTCTGAGACCAGGCAGCTGGCAAGGCACCAAGCAGCTCACTGACCCTTATACACCCCCAGCCTATACCCCTGGATGGCCCTCACTGGGATGGCCCAGACATGCCCACCACAGGACCTGAGCCATACCTCCTTCCTGTCTGTCCTCTGAGAAGTTCTGGATGCCACACAGCCAGGCCCAGCCAAGACTCCCCCAGAGGCCCAGAGCTCACCCTAACGGCCCCACCTACCAGGACAGGAGGGAGGAGGGGCTTCTTTCCTCTCCTCTCCTCTCCTAAGAAGAGCTCTGGCTCTGTGCTTTGATCTTCCATAAGCACTTCTGCGGCTTCTGCTCCCTGTCCGCCATGACATTGACAATTGTTTATTAGTTCTGAAATAGCTGAAATCATGTCAAACATTCCCCATGTTAGAAAAATGTTTATGAAGTGTTATCATCGTTTATGTAACTGTGCGTGTTGGGAAAGAAATGTAGATTGGGCAGACCACACAAGCCAAGCTTGGCTTGCTGTACCCAGGGAAAGACAGTGTCCTGGAGCCTGCCCAGGCTCCCCAATCCCTGGGAGCAGATGCTGAGGCCAGTGCACATTCTAGGTCCCCCAAGACCCCTATGGCCTGGTTTCAGGCTGTCAAATGGTTCCCTCACTCCCTGGGGGTGCTAAAGTTTTCATGGGGCCTCTCTTCTCAGTGGATGAAATGTCTACTGATAGTTCCACTGACAGCCTTTGTTTGGGGTGGATACTTGGCTCTCTTGTCTATCCTAGAGGGAATGTTGAAGGTTGGTGGAGGTTCCCCACTGTGCTGTGCACCAGATGGGGCCCAGGCAAGACCTCAGGGCCAACTAGATGCAAATGACTTCTGCCCTCCCCAGCCTTATGCTGCAGATGAGTTATTCTGCATGAATGACAAGGTGAATACACACAGGCCAAGTGAGCTCCTCCCAATGTGTAAGGAAAAACTGACAGTGGAGTACAAAGGGCTAGTAGGTGCAAAGGCCTGGACAGAAGAAAGCACAGCAAGGTCAGAGTCAGGAGAAGGGCGGAGAGCAGGCATCAGACAACAGGAGACATTGGCACTGTAGGAGGCTGTGGTGGGCAGGGTGGATTCATGGACATTATACATGTCCCTGAATCCACCCTGAATCAGGGACAAGTATATGTATAGACAAGCTGTCCTGGGACATGGATCTCAGCACTGAGGATCAGGCTCTGGCCCACCACTTGGCTGCCCTGAAGTCTCGACACCTCACCATACTCTGACCTGTAAATAGGAACAAACATCCACAGGGATGGCTAAAATCAAAAGAACTGGCACCACGTGTCAGGACAGCAAAGGGGCAGATAACCCTCTCTGCTCTGTCCAGAAGGTGGAGGACAGCACTTTGCCATGTCCTTCTGCAGAGCCGGCCTGCCCATGGCTTCGGATTTGCCCTCTAAAGGAAATCTGTGCCCACAAAAGCCTCATGCACAGACATGCATGTGGGCTCTACCAATAACCACCAGAAAGGTGAAAACAAAATACGTCCACCAACAGGCAAGTGGGAACTGTCGCTCACCCACATGATGATCCACCAACAAGATGTCTGTGGACAAGTGAGGGGAGGAGCCAAGGCCCACCCACAAGAAGGAATACTACTCAGCTATAAACAGAATGAATCTCCAACACAACAGTCTGAGAGGAAGTGGGATACACATAAGAGGCTGCAGAGGGTGTGGTTGGTTCCCTATGAACTCCCAAGAAAGACCAGATTAGCCATGTAGTGGTGATGTCTGGGGAGAGGAGGCAAAGGCCACATGCCTGTCCCAATGCTTCTACCTGAACACTAAACACCAGGTGTGACAGTCTATGAATGGGTTAGCCTCATGCCTGTCACCAGGTGTGACAGTCTATGAATGGGTTAGCCTCATGCCTGTCACCAGGTGTGACAGTCTATGAATGGGTTAGCCTCATGCCTGTCACCAGGTGTGACAGTCTATGAATGGGTTAGCCTCATGCCTGTCACCAGGTGTGACACTCCACGAATGGGTTAGCCTCATGCCTGTCACCAGGGGAAGGTTATTATGAGCCACCCGGAGCTCCTGGGAGGGAAGAAAAATGCCTTAAAACCTGACCAAAACCAAAAGAGCTGAAAAGAGATACTCAGGCAAGCACTGCAGGTGACAGCACACCTCCACACGGCAGAGTGAGCGTGACCCCAGAGGCAATCATGACAGGAAATGCCCAGCTAGGTAAATCTGCATGTAAGAGGCAGTGGTGAGCAAGTGACTCCAGAGGGATCCCAAGTCTCTCTTTGCTGTAATGAAATGCTTGCAAGTAAACAGAGATCACATACTGGAGAACTATACAAAATGCAACTGAATTATTCACTTGAAAGTGACTGGTCAGGGGGCCAGAGAGATGGCTCAACAGTTAAGAGCACTGGCTGCTCTTTCAGAGGACCTGGGTTCAATTCCCAGCACCCACATGGCTGCTGACAATCCTCTGTAACTCCAGTTCCAAGAGAATCTGACAGCCTCTTCTGACTTCCAAGGGCTTTGCATGACACAGGTGCACTTACAAGCATGCATTCATACACGTAAAATAAAAATAAGTAAAATTTTTTATTTTATTTATTTATGTGTATGAATGTACTGTGTGCATGTAGGTTTGTGCACCCATGTTGTGCAATGCCACGGAGGTCAGAAGAGGGTGTCAGATTCCCCTGGAACTGGAGTTCTCCTGGAATTGGAGTTACAGACGGTTGTGCTGGGGATCGAACCCGGGTCCTCTGCAAGAGCAGTCGGCGCTCTTAACCGCTAGGCCATCTCTCTAGCCCCCAAATAAGTAAAATATTTAAAACTAATAATAAGGCCAGGCATGGTGGCTCACGCCTTTAATCCCAGCACTCTGGAGGCGGGGGGGGGGGGCGCCCTGCAGATCTCTGTGAGTTCAAGGACAGCCTGATCTACATAGTGAGTTCCAGGACAACTGGGGTTACATGGAGACCCTGTCTCAAAAACACCAAAATAAATAAATTAATAATAATGAAATATTGAAAAATACAACAGTGATTGGTGGGTCACTGTTTAAGAGCACTGGTGGCTCTTTTTTTTAATTTTTAAAAATTTATGTGTATAAGTGTATTGCCTGCATGTACGTAAGTATACCTGTGTCTTGCAATGCTGCAGAGGTCAGAAGAGGCCGACATTCTCCTAGAACGGAGTCACAGCCGGTTGTTAGCTGCCATGTGAGTGCTGGGACTCAAACCCCAGTCCTCTGCAAAAATAGCTAGTGCTCTTAACTGTTGAACCATCTGTCCAGCCCCAAGAGCACTGGTGGGTGCTGCAGAGGACCTAGGTTTGGTTCCCAGCATCCACATGCCATCTCGCAGCCATCTGTAACTCCAGTTCCAGGGGATCTGATACTCTCTTCTGGTCTCCATGGGCACTGCATGGGTATGATGCACTTACATGCAGCTCAAGCACTCATACACCCAAAATACAAATATGAGTAAATAAAGTGACTTGTGAAGCTTCGGAAGTGCCCAGCCTTGAGGTGCCCATGGCACCTCACACAGGCATGTGGGGCAGCTTTCCTACCCTGGCCCAGAGAAAGTTGCAAAGAGACCCCATGTGCCCACCTTGTCCCAGTCCAGCCTCCACCGAACAAAGGCACAGGACACCAGTGTCTGCAGAAAGACCCCATCCTGGACCAGGGCACTGAGTCCCACAGCCAGACCCTCAGAGTGGGGCCTGCAGCAGCTCTGCTCTGCCAGGGCACTGCCTCTCAGCACAGCGCCTCCCATTGCCGAGTCCGCTAGTCTTGGGCAACCTCTTCAAGCTGATCCTGAAGAGAAAGCCTTAAATTAAATAAATATTCTTCCAACAAAGAACACATGGAGAAGAAGGAGTTTCCTTCTGGGCAGAATGAGGTAGAAGGAACCCAGGCTTCATTTTTAACCAGGAGGGCAGACCTTTAAGGGCTCTGGTCGTGCGGCGAACCCTACTGCCAGCCCCACTGTCACAACACACCCACACTCCTTCCTGAACCTCTGCTTTCTAGCCATGGCCAGGAGAACATTCCAGCTGAGCTTGACTGCACAGATGCAGCCATCAGAGTGCCGAGACCCAGGGGCGGAGATATCTTCTCCCTTCCCACATCTTCATCAGTTAAGGTTTTTTTTAGGTCGTAAAATTCTGACTTTAATATTTTCAACTCTTGTTTCTCATAAAACAACAATATAAGTATTTCTCTAAAGACACCAGACCATTAATGTATCTTTATGATGTGTGCGAGATCCTTGGTGCCTGGACTGTGGCCTGCTGACACCAGACCCTGGCCACGCGGCATCGGTTACAACATCTGGGTCTGACGCTGTCTCTGCGTGTGCTGCGGGGCAATGCAGTTTTATTATCTGTGACGTGCCAGCAGACAGCCCGGCCCAGTCCTGGGATCGCTCTTGTCACCAACACCTCCTTGTCCCCTCTGCTTGCCCTCCTCCAAAATTACGGATCAAGTTATCCTGACCGACAGCCATTTACAGTCCCCATCACAAGCTCATTAACTTTCTGCAACTCCAGGAAGTGGAGGCCACTCCAGACAGACATGCAAACTTGGGAGCCCTGTCTTAATAGTCCCAAATCAGGGGACAAATGAGCTGGAAAACAAGCCTCCCATTCCAAAGTCTTCTGTCCCCAAAGAGGCCCAGAAATACTTCCCCTCTGCTAGATAACAGCTGCCCAAGACCCAGCTGGCCAGAAACAAAAGCAGTTGCCAGGGCCTTTCAGGAGCCTCCCTGGGCACAGGAAGTTCTCCCAGCAACCCGACACCCTTCAGAAGCTGGTCGTCTACTGTCTCAGTGGGGAAGCTGAGGAGCTCAGAGATGACTGAGGCACCACGGTTTGCTCCCACCCCTAAATCCTGCATACTCCAGGCAAAAGCTAGTTTCAGGGAGACTGAGGCAAAGAGATCAGACCAGCCCTCTGGGTTCTCCAGGAATAGGGCAAGAAGGGAAGGAGGAGGTGGTACCTGCCTAGTACCAGATAAAGGAAGGAGAGAGAGAGAGAGAGAGAGAGAGAGAGAGAGAGAGAGAGAGAGAGAGCCGTGGAGGAAGAGTTGGCTCAGCAGTTAAGAACACTGGCTGCTCTTACACAGGACCTGAATTTGGTCCTCAGCACCCACATGGCAGCTAACAGCTGTCAGTAATTTCAGTTTCAGGGGATCCTGTATCTTCTTCTGGTCTCCATGGGCATTGCATATACATTCAGGTAAAACACCCATATACATCAAATAAATATAAAATAAATTTAAAAATAAATTTTTATTTATCTTTTTTTTTTTTGGTCTTTTTGAAACAGGGTCTACCTGTAGCTCCAGCTGTCCTAGAACTCGCTATGTAGAACAGGCTGGGCTTGACCTCAGAGATCCGCCTGCCTCTGCCTCCCAAATACTGGGATTAAAGGCATGCACCAGCATGCCTAGTCTTATCATTTTATCTTATGAGTGTATTGCCTGCACGGATGCAAGTGCACCCATGTCATGCAATGCCCATATCAGTCAGAAGACGGTGTTGGAGCCCTGGAACTGGAGTTACAGATGGCTGTTAGCTGCCATGTGGGTGCTGGGAATTGAACCTGGGTCCTCTGAAAACCATCTCTCCAGCCCCCAAAATAAATAAACTTTTTAAAAGAAACCTCAGCCTTTCGATGCTTCCTCAGAAAGTTAACGGACTCACCACTTCCACACCTGAGTCTGACAGAACAGCTAAAAATAAACATTCAACCAGAAATGCCAGGCCCTGCCAGGCATGGGCACACACCTGTCATGCAGGCACTCAGGGACAGAGGCAGTTCAAGGCCAGCCCTGGGTCTGTGAGACTTTGTATCAAAGATACAAAAGAACATGTCCTCTGATGTCCACGGCAGCCGTTTGATGACAGTCAGGGGAGCCAACTGCTGACAGGAAAACCGTGGCCACCCATGAAACAGCAGCCTTCAGCTCTAAGAAGGAAGGCGGCCCGGCGTGTGTGCAGCACGGAGCAGCCATGCCAATGTCCTGCCCAACAATTGGCCAACAACACACGGCTGTGCGGTGCTGTTTAGATGAAATGCCCAGAGTAGGCAACTCCACCAACGCAGGAAGTAGCAGTAGCCATGGGGGACTGGGGAGGGAGAGATGATTGCAAAGGCTCAAGGCTTCCTTCTGGATGAAGAGAATGTTCTGGAATAAGAGAACTGCCACAGTTGTGCAGACTGAATGTACATGGTGGCTAGGATGCTGCCCTGAGAAGGACCTGGAAGGGAACAGACTCATCGCAAGAAGAGGGGACCCTTGGAGGGGACAAGAGGGACAATAAAAGGAGACTTCGACCTTATTTATCATAATTTAGTGCTTGACAAAGTGGGCTATCCTTCCGATTCCTGTATTATCAAGAAATAACTATAAAACTGGGCGTTAGCACCAAGGTCATGTGGAGGGCAGATGAGAGGCATCTCTCCCCTCCTGTCACCTCTCCAGTGCTGTGTGTCCCAAGTTGGTACATAGTCACTGCCATGAGGAAGCCCCTCCCCCACAAACCACCAGAAGCTGCCTGTATGAGAATGGGACAGGGGGCCCAAACCTCACAGAAGGCAGCCCTGCCCTGCAGCCCTCCTCCTGAAGGGCCATATTAATAGGTGACCCATTTATCTGGGAGCCAGGGCTGTAGGCTGGACTGGCCTTGCTATGACCACCCACCCAAGCCCTTATCTATCAGTCCAGCAACACAAACATCGGTGACTGGGCAGCTTTTAAAGGTGCGCTCACAGGCAGCTGTCTTTGAAGCCTTATCTCCAGCCCTCCCTGCTCAAGGATAAAAGCCCAGGGCCGCCTCACCCCTGGGCTGGGCATTTGCCCCCAGCTGGGTCAGAAAGCAGGACTGGGAGCCATGAGAGCTTCAGGGTCTCCCTCCCCACCTTCGGGAGTAGCCTCTATGCCTTCAGTATTAGCAGGGCCCAGAGGAGCCCTGCTGGAGCCAGGGAGTCACACGTGCTCTCTGAAACGAAGCTACCTAGCCACTCTGTCTCACTCTCCAGCTATGGCAGGGCCCCAGAGCTGCCCCCAGATCCTGAACGCTGCCCCTTCTCTCTGGGGTACACACAGTGGGGCTGTTGCACTGCCTCCCTTAAGGAAGAAGAAAAAGAAGAGGACAAGAGACAGGAAGAAGAGGGGTGAGGGAGAAGGAGGAAGAGGAAGAGAGAAAGGAAAGAAGAGCAGGAGGAGCTGAGAGAAAGTAAGAAGAAAAAGGAGAGCCAACGAGGAGGTCCTTGGCAACACCTGGGGAAACTGAGGCCTGAAGCAAAGTCTCAACGTACAGTGAGGAGAGCTGAGGTGAGGCCCAGGTCCCTGGCATCCAGCCCAACAGAGTGGAAAATCGGGGTCTCCGACCTTGCAGCTCCCTCCCCACTCCTGCACCACGCCCTGGTCCTCTGTGCATCCTTACCTGTCCTCTGCTTCATTTCGATCAAAGGTAACCTGCCCCCATTCCACCGAAGGCCACAAACTGCCACAAACCAAATCCACTTTCCTTCCCCGAAGCACTGCCACAGCCAGTGTAAGCAGAAGGGCTGACCGGTTTGTGTGTGAGCTCCTGGAAAGAAGGATCTCATGATGCCTTCCTGGTCTGCACACAGTAGGCACTCAGCACCCCACCCCCATCCCCAGTCTGCACACAGAGCACCCCAGTATGCTATAAATAGCCATCAGTGAATATATCCAATGATATTCCAGGGCTACAGTCTCCTTGTCCAATACCCACAGTTCACATAGGACAGAGGGTAGGAATTACTCTCCAAGGCCTCCCATACTGTCTGTGTCAGTGCCCTGATCTGCATCTTTAAGCCAGGGCCCTGAGGCCTGCCAGACACAGAGGAGACCTGCCGACACAGAGGAGACCTGCCGACACAGAGGAGACCCGCCACACCCTCCCTCAGCCTGAAGACTAGATGTTTTCTTTTGAGAAAAGATCTTCTATATCCCAGGCTGGCCTCAAACTCATGGTGGCATGCACCACTATGCTTGGTTTTTATGCAGTGCTGGGTATCAAAGCCAGGGCTTCATGCATGCTAGGCAAGCACTCTTCCAGCTGGGGATATAGCTCAGTGGTAATCTAGCACATATAAGACCTTGGGTTCTATCCCAAGCACCATAAAGAAAATCAGCCATAACGAAGTAGAGTTGCATGAAACCAAGCTGAAGGAGGTCTTTAATGTAGAGGATGAGTGTGCCCAAGTAAGTCCTCCCATGCACAACCACAAACAAGAAGCAGACAGTTCCATCAACCAAGAAGCTGGCTCTGCACCTTGCCCGCACTCTACCTGGACCCCAAGCACCTTCTGGGTGTTGAGGGACCAGTTTTCTCCCCAAGCTTCTGGGCTTCTTGTCAGTGGAGATAGTGTCCTCTGCCACCTGCACTGCACGCTGCACTTACTGGTATTGGGTGGAGAAACTGGAGGCGTAACACACCCTGGCTCAGAGCTGTGCTTCTTTGTTTACCCACTAGCCAGTCCGGCTGGAGGTGGTTGTGAATACAGCCACTGAAGACACTGGCCTGCCTACTGCGAGACAGAGTAGATAGGTGACGGCCTCTGAGAGAACAGCTTGTCAGTTACTAACAGCTCGTCAGTTATTCAGTCAATGCCACTTCCCTGTCCATTCAGCCACCTCCAAGCAGGAAGGATCCCACCCTCTGAGGTAGACCCTGGCAAGAGCTCTGCCTTCAACCTCGGGCTCGTGCTGAGCTGCCTAGGAGGCACACTCTGCAGACAAAGCCACAGCTCAGAGATGATGTAGCCCAGCTCAAAAGAGATGGATGGACTCAGGATCCAACCCTGGCTGCCATGGAAGCTGTCAAATGAGGAAGCAGGACAGAATACCAGAATCCAAACCTCCTTCATGGTCCAGACACAAGGCTCTATTCCTGATGAGGAGCTTCCTCCCAGAGAACCTCCCAGAGTATGCACACAGCCCCCCAAACATGACATGTATACCAGTGTTGCACACATGCAGATATCCAGTTAAACACACCCTTAAGGCCCACAACCAGCCACCTTCGGGTCCTAGTACTTGTACACTAACCAGATCCAGATGAGCCTCCCTCCTCTCCTAACCCACCTCCAGCCTTGGGGTTAGGTTGTAACTGACAAAAAACTGAAAACTGAAACTGTACCTCTCATGGTCCTGAATGCTGGAATTTAGGGCGGATTCAGTGACAAGCTTCTGTGGTGGAACAGACTAGAACTCGCTGACTCCTCATGATGTGAATGCCTCCCAAATTCCCCACTATAACAGCCTTAGGGTTACGATGTCATAAGAATTCAGGGAACATTCAGACCTTAGCCAAAAACAAGCACCCACACCTGTGCACATACAATCCCTCCCTACATACCAGGCTAAACCCACACAGGACATGCCCATTGCCTCTTTTTTTTTTAATTTTATTTATTTTTGTACGTGTATGAATGTACTGTCTGCGTGTAGGTTTGTGCACCCGTGTCACGCAATGCCGCGGAGGTCAGAAGAGGGTCTCGGATTCCCCTGGAACTGGAGTTCTCCTGGAATTGGAGTTACAGACGGTTCTTAGCCACCATGTGGGTGCTGGAGATTGAACCCGGGTCCTCTGCAAGGGCAGTCGGTGCTCTTAACCACTAGGCTATCTCTCCAGCCCCCCATTGCCTCTTATGGAACACACCCAAACACACACACACACACATACACACACACACACACTGAGCAGGCAGACACCTCTCGCAAAGGCCTGGCCAGGAGGGGGCAGGCAAACTTCCGCAGAGCTCTGTGACCTGAAACTTTTCCTTTCCTGGAGCCTAAGCAACAGGTCATCCTGGACCAAAGAGCCTATCCTTGCCCCAAGACAACTGTTGGCAGCAGGAAGTCATCTGTCCTCAGATCCGGGTCCTCCTTTCCCAGTAAACTTGAGCACCCTAGCCACCCTCGCACCTACCTTATGTGACCCTAAGAACTAAGGAGACCTGCTTCTGGGCAGAGCCAGACAAGCTGACGGGAGTTTGGGATTGGGTAAAGGGGCAAGAGAGGAGAAGAAGGGAATGTGGTGTCACAGCATTCAGAGGCCACTGCTTTCTGCAAAAGTGGCTGGAAAACAAGCGTATGACATCACTGTGCAGCCACTCTCCACCCTAGGCCACACCACCCCAAGCCGGGCCAGCTCCCTGCCACATTTGTCACTCTGGGTTTCATCGGGTTGGCATATCCAGCTTATCCTATGACCCAGAAATGCCCACCCACCTGGCCACCCACTGACCCTGGGTAGACAGGGCAGACCTGAGGGCCAGCTCTGCCCCCACCACAAGGCGTCCTAAACCTAGTGGGGTCTCTCAATAGTGGTCTCCAGAGGCTCAGATCCTGGCCGGGCTTTTTATCCCTAAACCACAGAGCAGGAAACAGGCAAGAAAGGAGAGCTTCACCTGCCCAAGGTCATCCTGGCCATAGACAAGGAAATCCAGAGTGGAAGGAGAACTTCTCCTGTCCAAGGTTAGCCCAAGGCAAGATGGATTCAGAGAGCAGAAGGGGCCCTCTCAACCTCTGACCCCAAGTGACAAGGACAGCAATTGCGCCCCTTCCTTCACGAATGCCCCCTCATCCTGGCTGTCCCCGCTTTGGCTGGTGTGCCTGTTCGAGGGCCCCACAAGATGCTTCTTATGATGGCCAAGCTGCAGCAGCTCGGATTATGGGGAAACAATCTACCTCTATGCCCATGGCCAGCCAGTTCTGCCACTTTCCAGGAGATGGCCAGACCAGTCAGGCAGCTTCGGGCAGTCCCAGCCTCCTCGCTGCTCCCGGCTGGGAGAATCGGAAACCTGTCAGGCGGGTTTGGTCAAAATTGTCTTGCAAGTTCCTACTGCTCGTTCCTATCTCTCCAGGTGGGGAGCGCACGGGACAGAGGCCCCCGGAGGTCCGAGGCTGGCCAAGGTGCCATGTGAGTACGTAGTGACCCTAGGCAGGGTCCTTCCAAGAGCTGGGTAGGCTGGAGTTCCTGGGGGTGCTACCATTGGGACTGGAGACCCAGCTCAGGCTTTGGACTGGGAGGCGGGAGGCAGGAAGCAGAAGGATTGAGAGGCGGGAGGCGGGAGGTGGGGGCAGGCAAGCTGACCGGGCTTTACCTGTGGGTTTGCAAGACTGACTCCCTGTGTCTGGGCTTGGGGACCAAGGAAGGAGGAGGAAGGCTCAAGGGCTTCCTGGACAGGGGGTCTGGGTGCAGAGAGCAAAGCCTGCCATAGCCCTGTGTCCCCAGGAAGTTTCCACTCTCTGCAGGGCGTCCCAGGGTCCAGTAACCTCCCACTGCCCAGCTCCATGCAGCCATGGGGGTGGATGAGGGGAACACAGGCCTAGGTCTAGCCACCCACAGCTCAAGTACCGTCTGGCCGGCAGTTGGTAGCCGAAGCCTTGCAGCAGGTAGTTAAGAAGCTGTGGGATCCGGGCTAGACTGCTCAGCCCTTGCCCCCAGGCCTGGGAGGCTGTGAGGGCTTGAGTGCTGCCCATCCTGAAGGAGTCATGTTGCAGGGCCTGCTGTTACCTGAGCTGCAAAGCCACCTTGCTCTCCTCTTCAGCATGTGGCCAGGTGAGCGTTTCACACACAAGCCTGAGACATAATGAGTGTGTGCACGTGTGCACATTTGGTTTTGTTTTTTGTTTTTTACATGTGCACATTTGTGCAGCGGTCTCTGGACCTGTGGCGGGGCTATGCTTCACGACAGGAGCAGGCTGCGGTTTTGTGCCAGTGCTTGCTTTTGGCATGTGCACAGACATGGGTTTCTCAGACTAAGCATGTTGCTCTGTGATGGCTGCACCTGCCTATTTGGGTCTACATGTCAGGAAGATATCAGAAACCACCCTACCAAGGACACCTCTCTGGACATGGCCTACCACCCTGAACTGACTCAGGAGGCTGCTAGGAGGCCTGTTTATATCCAGGCTGTGTCCCCTGTAGGCTAATAATTGCAGACAGATAACGTCTCTGAACCTCAGCTCTCTATCTGTAAAATAGAAGCTTCCATGGCCACCTCACGGGTGGCTGTGAAGACCCCCAGGCTCCCGGCACACTCCTGCCTGTGGGTTCAAGGCACTCTGCCTCCTCCCTGGCTCCAGCTCCCAGCACTGGATCAGGCATGGAAGCTCCCACCAAGTACCAGGCTCCTCCAGCACCCAGGTCACCACCAACAGATTTATGGATGGTGAACCAGATCACAGTCAGACAAGTGTCTTAGCTAAGGTCGCCATGGGAGAGGCTTTGTCCATCAGAGTCTCCCACTTCATGGGAGGAGCGAGCTAGACCCTGGTTCAAATCCAGCCTCTACTCGTTTGCCTTTTATCTGGTCCATGCCTTGGGGTCTGAGGCCATAGTATGAGACACTCAACACTTCCTTCAAGGCCAAGTGGGCTCCAATCACATTCTGATGGTGTGCCTGGCCCTGGGATGACCTGTCAAGGTACACAGCAAGCCAGGAAATGGCTACCAGCTTGGCTTTCTCAGCAAAACTATGGGAGGACTTTAAAATCTGTGACCCAGAAAACTCTCTGGTGAGGCACAAGAAATACGGGCAACAGCAGCCGCTGCACTGTCATCCCTGCTGTTAGCCCGTCACTGCCTTTTGTGGATGGGTAGATACCGGATGGATAGACCAGCTCATCCTTAGAGAAGCAAAATTGGAGTCCCTCAGGACGCTGCCCTGGGGGGACCTGCTAGAAGAAAGAAGGGGGCCAGGCATGAAGTGCAGCCTGCAAGAGTGGACATCATGGGCTCCTCTGGAAGGTGAATCAGGCCACCTCCTGCTCTTCCCCCTCCCCGCACCCTGTGGCAGGCTTAGGCAGCAGGAGGAACTCAGGGGCCCCAGATGCCCCAAAGGACAGGATTCACATATGGCTACCAGCCCAAGACAGTGTTCAAATGGCACCACTGTGGGCTTTGCCACTGGGCCAGATGGTGCCTGGTTGTGTTGGGAGCCATAGCTGGGGCCATGAGCCCTCGTCTGTAAGTGGCAAATGGCTCATCCTCTGAGCAAGGCTACCGAGACTCACGGACTTGGAGTGCCAGTGAGCACTTTGTCACCACTGTTGATGACAGGTCTCTTCTCTGAAATTAAGGAAAGAGTTGTCCTACAAAAGTTCTGTTTGTTTGTGAGACTCAGTCTTGTCACAGAGAGAAGGGCTCCTGTAGGGGGCCGCTGCTGGGCTCCTAGGGGCTCTGTGGGAGGGAGATAAGAGGTTCAGGGTCCCTCTGTCACACACTGAGCATGTGCCACCTGCCTTGCCTGGAACATGTGATACCCGTGGGAGCCTCGCAGAAACCCAATAAAGAACAGGGGTGTGTCATTACCCCTAGATGAAGAAATAATCTGGAGAGTAACGCAACTTGCCCAAGGCTATGTAGAGAATGCCTGACTAGAGCCTTAATCCAAGCTGTGGCTGGATTAAGGGTGTGGCTCTCCTCTGGGATACCCAGGACCCTGGCCTGCTATGATTGACAGTGGAAAACCTCTACCCCCTGTCAGAGACCACTCCAGGGAGCTGTGAGAGACAGACAGGACTTAAGGGACAGATGGAGGGTCTGAGGTTCAGGTGAGGCTCCTGGGAGGCAGGCGAGCTTAAGGAGAAGGTGGAGAATGTGGGGAGCAGGTGGGGGCCCCGAGGAACAGGTAGGGGACTCTCAGGGCAGGTGAAGACCTTGGGACTCAGGTGGGAGCCCTAGGATTCAGGTGGGGGACCTGGGAGGCAGGTGGAGGCCCCAAGGAGCAGGTCAAGACTCTGGAGACAAGCAGAGACAGGGAGGGGGAGCGTGAAGCAAGTGGAAACCCCCAGGAGCAGGAGGAATACGGGGTCCAGGTCGGCCCCCAGGAGGCAAAGCTGGCAGTGTGCCTTTCTCATGGCAGCTCTGCTAAGCTCTGACAAGAAAGGGATCCAGTTCAGGGACATGCTCTCTCTGCTGAACTGTGTTGGCCTGAGTAGAGCTCACTTGTCCACAAAAGCCTAGATGTCTAGAGTAAAAGGTACCACTGACCCTGTCCAGGGACCCTAAGGCACAGAGGTTATTCTCCGCCCACTCTCTCATCCACCCTGCTCTGTGCGGCCTGAAGGCAGCCTTACCCTCTCTTGGGCACTGCCCTTCCAGGTTACAAGTAGAACCCAGCTTGTCACCCTTACAGGCTTGTTTGTGAGACTGAGTCTTGTCACAAGAGAATGCTGCCCGCTTTCACAGTCCCCTACATCTCCTGCCCCAGGCCTTGGCCTCTGGAGAGATCCCACCTCCACCTCCAAAGTTCCCTACATCCCAGAGTTCCCAGTCACCTTCAGCAAGCCCAGACTCATAGAACAAGCAAACTAGGAACAGCCATTCTGCTAACCCACAGCACGAGGCTGCTGGGCACTGGCCATGTGTTTCAACAACCCAGGTTTATTCTCTCCACAGTCTCCCACTTCTGCCCCCAAGCATCAAGGCATGGCAATGTCACTTGGGACCTCTACCCTTCTCTCTCCATCTCCGTTCCCTGCCCAGACATGCCTCCAATACTCCATAATGATGGAAGCTGAGGACAAGGCCACCTCAGGTGTGGCAGGAACCCAGGAAACTGACTGCCACTTTATCTCTGCCATGTGCATCTCTGCCACCTGCCTGCCAAGGAAGTCATATAATCCCCTTACAACATAACCCAGGACCCCAGCAGCCCTGCCAGTCTTATTACAGCCCTGGGTCCCTGGACAGGATGCACCATCTGGCTCTGAGGGAACTCGCCCTCCGCCCAGAATGCAGGAGAGAAAAGGGGACTGTCCTTTGGGGACCTGGAGAGGAATAGCCAAGTGGCATATGTGATGGTTTGGGGTGCAGAGAGATCTCAGGTAGGAAGGGACCCCGGACCCTTCCACGCTAGGTCCCACTGGCTCTATTGGGAACCATGCCCACCTCCCGTGGACCCACAGGCAGCTTCTTTACAGGCGTCAGCCCCGCCCACGCAGCAGGTGCAAGGGGCCTGGGAAGAGCCGCCTGCTGGGCCAGTCTGAGTGGAATTGCAGGTGCCGTGCCCACCTGGCCTGTGCACCCCAGCCTGCCAGCCCCACCTTCCTTCCCTGCCCCTGGCAAGGTAAAGCCAGCACAGCTGGGCACACAAGATCACCAGAAAACATGACAGGTCCATGTATGGTGAATGGGCTGGAAAGGAGGTCAATCTCAGGCCCCACTGCCCCTGCTGAGGGAGTGAGAAGAGGCTCTCTTAGAACCCCAGTTTCCCCATCTGCAAGAAACTCCTTGAGATGTGTTAAGAATTGGATGGCTCTGATGAAAGGTATGTCTGTACTGAGCTAGGGAAATGCTGTTAGGGTCACGTGACCCAAGATGGCGGCCTTTAGCTGAACCATTCTGCCTCAGGGTAATCACTTAGACCACAAGGACATCCCTCATTGGAGTGAACCCTGGCTCCCAGCCTCCAGTTAGACCCCCAATTTGTTATTCCCACAGACCCCACCCACCAACAGTTTCCAGCTGTCACTTTCATTACCTTAAAGGGGAAGTTGGGGCCAAGTGGGTCTGGAAACCCAGTTTGGGGGCTTCTTGGTTGCCCTCCCACACTGTAGCTACCTCTGCCTGGTAGGTTCCCATGGTTACCACAGCCACCATGTGACACAGGATCCACTATCCAGGATCCCCAGCTGCCCACAGTCCCCACTCCAGCCCAGCTTCCAGAAGTCAAGGCTTCTCTGCCTGCTGCTCTGACTACAAGCACTACAGCCTCTTCCCTTACTGTGGGCCTATGACGTCCCTTGAGGTCATAGGACCAACTAACCTCTGTCATGGGCACCCACCATTTCCAAGGACCTGGCAAGGTCCTACCTCTTTCTGTGCTTAGTGGCCTTCATGTTCCGTGTATGGCATCTTGCTATGATACTGGACTCTGGGGTGGATGCATTCGAGATGGGGTCCCAGTTTGAGGTGGTCTTTTGCTACAGAGTGCTACTTTGCACACATATGTGTGTCTTCATGTAGTTACTAAAAGTGCAGGGACTCTGTCCTCTTTCCTTTGAGCTGACTCCAGAACCTAGCCCAGCCCACAAGCACACCACATTCTCTTAATTCCAGCCTCAAGCTCTGGGATCACAAAGGGTCAAGGGCTCATCCAAATCATCCTGGAAATTCTAAGTGGGGAGGTGGCCAGTAGCCAGCAGCCCCCCTGCAGAAGCCCCACCCTCCTCGGGAGACCCCAGCCTCAGTCTTTTTTTTGCCAATGTTTTTTGGTTTTATTGATTTTATTTATTTCTGTATGTGTATGAATGTACTGTCTGCATGCAAGTTTGTGCACCCGTGTCGTGCAACGCCACGGAGGTCAGAAGAGGGGTATCGGATTCCCCTGGAACTGGAGTTCTCCTGGAATTGGAGTTTCAGACGGTTCTCGGCCGCCATGTGGGTGCTGGGGATCGAACCCGGGTCCTCTGTAAGAGTGGTCGGCGCTCTTAACCGCTAGGCCATCTTTTTGCCAATGTTTTATTGAAGCTGTGTACATTTCATACAAATCAAATTACATTACAAACCAAGTGTAGACCCGCCCCCCCATTCCCCCCCACCCCACCGAAGCTCATGCATTCTGCCAAACATGTTTTTCATCTTTTTCTCAGTCTCTCTCAAAATTCTTGATGTAGAAGTTTACTGTTTTGAGCAAAGTTCACCGTTTCAGTCAGTTCTTTTGTTTGTTTTTTGTTGTTTTGTTTTGTTTTTGGTCTTTTAGAAACAGGGTCTCCCTTAGCCCCAGCTGTCCTGGAACTCGCTCTGTAAATCAGGCTGGACTTGAACTCACAAAGATCCGCCTGCCCCTGCCTCCCAAGTGCTAAGATTAAAGGCCACCACGCCCGGCCTCAGTCAGTTCTTTGATGCAGACTTTTCTTTTTTTTTTTTTTTAATTAATTTTATTTATTTCTGTATGTGTATGAATGTACTGTCTGCATGCAAGTTTGTGCACCCGTGT
>VZQC01011685.1:1594012-1740310 GCA_009823505.1 Rhizomys pruinosus
TATGTTCCCAATTGTGTTTCTGATGTCTGTGTCCTGGGGCATCCCCAGAGGGATCCCACTGCAGGAGTCTTCCATAGGGTTGGTAAAGCTTGGCATGGGATTATCCTGCCCCTTTCCAGTGTTGTCTCTTCTTCATGATCCTGGCATATGGGCTTCTCCTTGCCTGTATTCCAATGTGAGTCCTAAATGCCTCTTCACTGTGTCACTGTGTTGAAGGCTTGCTTTGCTTGCCTCCTTCAGATGCCTTCGTAATCCCAGTTGGGGGGGGCTCTTCAGCCCGTGCCCCAGTACCTTCTGCTGACCTCAGGAGATCTCAGATCTCAAGAGTCACACAATCCCACATTTAATACCAGCTGGGAGGATAACTCCGCCCCCACAGCCACAAAAGCCAATCAAGCCAAAGACAGCTGGATTAAAGGATCAACAGTCAGCCTTGCTGAGGCACCCAGTCCCTACCTGCTTTCTGCTCTTCCTTCCGCTGGCCTCAGGA
The DNA here is from genome assembly GCA_009823505.1 of Rhizomys pruinosus. NCBI lineage: Eukaryota > Metazoa > Chordata > Mammalia > Rodentia > Spalacidae > Rhizomys > Rhizomys pruinosus. Next base: position 1,594,503 of record VZQC01011685.1, read on the forward strand.
GATCTCTCAGCCTGCTTTCTTATACAACACAGAACAAACTGCCCAGGGGTAGCACTGCCCACATTAGGCTGGGCCCTCCACATCACTCAGCAATCAAGAAAATACCCCTACAGACATGGCTACAGGCCAGTCCAATGGAGGAAATTCCCCAATTGAGGTTCCCTCCACCCAGGTGTGTCAACTTGACACTAAAGCTATCCAGCACAGGTGGGTACTGTCCACTTTGCCCCAGGCAGGTTTACATGGGGACTGCACTTGTGCTGGGGGGCTGGCAACATCTGGGAGAACAAGACAGCTCAGAGAAGTTGGCATTTGCCTTCAGATGCCACCTTCTCCCTTTCAGGTCCACCTCCCAACCTCTAGCCACTCCCTCTCTACCCCCCACCCCCGCACCAAGCAGATTTGCCCCATATATAAGGCTTGTGGCAGGACTCTGCAGCCCACAGGCCTTCCTAAGCCAATCCTCTCCCCATTTCTCATTCTACAGGCTGGACGCAGAGGCGCAGTAGAGGTCCCAGCTCTCCCCACAGCCAGTACAGAGTGGCCAGGGCACAGGGAGCAATGGAAACCTTCATGGAGTCGCTGAACAGGGTGAAGGAGGCCCACGAGAAGGAGGTCCTGGGTGAGTGGGTACAGAAGGCTCCGTCCACTGCCTTCATGAGAGGATGGTCCTGGGTGAGTGGCTACAGAAGGCTCTGTCCACAGCCTTCGTGAGAGGATGGTCCTGGGTGAGTGGCTACAGAAGGCTCCGTCCACTGCCTTCATGAGAGGATGGTCCTGGGTGAGTGGGTACAGAAGGCTCCGTCCACTGCCTTCGTTAGAGGATGGTCCTGGGTGAGCGGCTACAGAAGGCTCTGTCCACTGCCTTCATGAGAGGATGGTTCTGGGTGAGTGGGTACAGAAGGCTCCGTCCACTGCCTTCATGAGAAGATAGTCCTGGGGATCTGGGCAGGCCAGGCAGCTTCTGAAGAGCCCCTCCATTGCTCAGCAAGTCTGGCCAGGGGGCAGAGTCCTGGCCAAGGACCCAAGCTACAAAGTGGCTAGATGCCCAGCCTGGGCCCAGACTCAGCCTAGAGCACTGATCTCACACAGCTTATCTTCAGATGACACTCTAGCCTACGTAGTATGGCCTGGGAATGGAGCACATTCAAGGTCACCATAAACACTTCATGACCAGGAGTGGCATCCAGCCTCCAAGCATGTCCCTCCTGTACCCTCCCAGAAGGCTGGCTACTCTAACCCAATGACTCCTCACCCAGAAGGGGAGACCATGCACTCTAGGCATCTGAAGTATCTCAGACACTGAGCAGACATCTCTCCCTTCCCTCCAGATTACACTCAGCCCCTGCCCAATTAATTCCCCATGGGTCAGAGCACCTGTCCGCTCACCTCACTTCAGTTCGTTTGGTCCCTGGAAGCCTTCCAGAAAGGAAAAGAGTCAACCATTCTCCCAAGCCTCAGAGGAGAAGTGGGGCTGTCCCAGTTGGAACCCCAAGACCTACCCAGCCTAGGACCAACCTCACTGGATCCCATGGAGGGGTAGCAGTATGAAGTGGGTCTTGGGAAGCTTGTTCCAAAAATCTGTGGATTTCACACTAGTCTTACTTTTGTCCCAGAAGCAACAGAATGAGACAGAACCTAGGGGTGGGGGGAAATAAGCCAGGGTTGCTAGGGACTCAGCTTGAGAGCTGAGGGCCCAGCACTGACCAAAGGAGACGAAGGTGCTCCCTGAAAGAGGAGTGGACCTTTCTTGACTACTAGGTTGGGCTGGCAGGCAACCCTCATCATGTCTCAAGGACTCAGATACCCAAGAATATGGACCGGGTTAGGCAGAGACTGCCAGACCTCAGAAATGAAGATCCGCCAGCCTCTGGGAGGGCAGCTCCCGGCCAGCCACTCCTGCAGACAGCACATTACCAGAGAGATGAATCAAACAGGTGTCGGGTCTTTGCATCCCACCCACATACCCAGTAAACATTGGCAGTCCAGGCAAAGTTAAGGGTGTTCCCTCCATAACCCTAGCAGCAGCCTCCAAAATATCCCTCTTGGTCACTCTGCCTCTGCCAGGTAGCCAGCCACTTCCAGCACTTGGGTCCCTGCCCTCCAGACAGATGTTAAGCTAGAGACCCCAGAGGCCCAGACCACAGCTCAGGAAGCCAGACCCTCCAGGCAATAGACAAAGGTAGGGCGTCCCTCTCGGCCCCACCAGGGACTGTCCGGGCAGACAGGAGAGGTCTGGAGAGGACCTTGTGTGACAACCAGGGCCGGAAGGGCCACCTCATGGCTCAGCCTCGCCCTCTCTTGCTGGGCTGGACCTGACCTGCACCATCCTTGTTCTTTCTGCTAGGCCTGCAGAACAAGCTTCTGGAGCTGAACTCAGAGCGGTGCCGGTGAGTCAGCCCAGCCAGGCCAGAGGAACAGACAGCGGGAAAGCTGTTCCCATGGGACGTCACCTCTCACACCACCCCCAAGGTCCCAGGGTGGCAGCCCTACCACTATCCCAAATGCAAAAGGGAAACTGAGGCTTGCCATGGGGGAGGGGGTAAGTGCTTTGGCCAAGGTGTCATAGCAGATAGGTAGTGGATCCGGGACTGGACCGCTGGGATACTTGCAGCCCCAAGGAGACCACAGTACCAATGACTGCACTTGTGAGTCCCAACACACAGCCTCGATTGCAGGTGGGTAGCCTGCAGGTCACCTCCCTGCGCCCCACCACTGACTGAGCCGAGGTCCACAGCTAAGGTGGCACAAGACAACCACAGGCCATGAGCACAGCCCTGTCTGGTAATACGGAACTGGTCCTTGCCTTGAAGGGCCCTACTCCAGGACAGGTCTCCACAGGGAGATGCCAGGGAGGACCCACGTGAACCCAGGCTGCACTGAGTATCATAGCAGCAGCCCACGTCAGCTGTTTGCCACACAGGGATGCACAGAGAGTGGAGGAGCTCTTCACCAAGAACCATCAGCTCAGGGAGCAACAGAAGGCACTGAAGGAGAACCTGCGAGTGTTGGAGAACAGGTGAGCCGGGCCCACAGCCCATCTGGAAGCTGCTGCTCAGACCAGACCAGGCAGGAAGTTTCAGAGCCTTAAGAAAACCAACTACCTTTCTAAGACTCTTTCCAGTCTGGCGTGATGGTGCATGCCACCTTTAATCCTAGGCAGAGGCAGGAAGATCGCTATGAGATTGAGGCAACCTGGTCTACATAGTGGGTTCCAAGCCAGCTGGGGCTGGCTATAGTAGGACCTTGTCTCAAAAAAATCGGGCTGGAGAGATGGCCTAGCGGTTAAGAGCGCCGACCGCTCTTACAGAGGACCCGGGTTCGATCCCCAGCACCCACATGGCGGCCGAAAACCATCTGAAACTCCAATTCCAGGAGAACTCCAGTTCCAGGGGAATCCGAGACCCTCTTCTGACCTCCGTGGCATTGCACGACACGGGTGCACAAACTTGCATGCAGACAGTACATTCATACACATACAGAAATAAATAAAATTAATAAAAAAAATATATCATTAAAAAAAAAAAATCAAGATCCCGTCCCAAAGTTAATTGCATTTGGGATGCTAAGCCTTCAGGGATGGACAGGCCTGGGGGTCCATACAACACAGTTTGGGAAAGGCAAGGACATGTTCTGGTAGTGGGACAGGAGGGACCAAATGGCCCCCTCAGCATGGCCTCTCCTGCCCCCCCAGACTACGGGCTGGCCTGTGTGACCGCTGCATGGTCACCCAGGAGCTGGCCAGGAAGAAGCAGTTGGAGCTGGAAAGCGCGCACCTACAGAGTCTGCAGCACCTCTGCATCCTCAGTGAGCCCCATCCACGCCCCCCCCCCAGGAACCCAGGGCTTGGCCAGCCCACAAAGGGCGACAGGGAAAGGAAGGGAGGTGGCCTTGCAATGTGGTATGACACACTTCAATCCCTAGACACATGGCATGAGGCCCCTAGAGGCCCTGTGCCTCCTTGCACATCCGTCCCTGGTCTGGAGCCCGCACCCTCCTGGCCTTCCAGCGAGCAGGCCTCATCCCTTCCTCAAACTCCAGGAGGAGTTCTACTCCACACTGCGCCACAGTCCACTCCAGTAGCCAGTCTTATGCTCCCCCTGCTGTGTGGGCAAGAGTGGGGCAAGACAAGGAAGAGGGTTTCCTGGCACTGTGCAAGTCCCCTGTCCCCTTCACTGCCTCAGTTATCATCACTGCTTTTTGTAGCCAATGAGATGAATGGACTGAGGGAGGAAAATAAGACCCTGAAGGAAGAAGTGAAGAGGCTTCGGAGCCTTGGGTGAGTGGGAGAGCACAGGCCTGGACGCACAAGCAGAACCGTCAGTGCTAGACTTGGTGTGGGGAGGACCGCTCCTTCCAGGGTCCTGCCCTGCAGAGCGGCCCGGCCTGTCTGCACAAGTGCTCCAGCTCCCTGTCCTCATCATCACCCTTTGTGTCCTTCAGAGATAAGCCTGCACCCCAGATCCAGGAGGGCACCTCAGAGACCCCCTCACCTCTGCCGCTCCCCTCCCCCTGTGGCTGGAAGGGCACTGAGAAGCCCCCAGGAGGCCCTGAAGAGGCTGAGGAAGACCAGCCTGGTACAGGTCCCCAGAGAGAAGGTGCTGATGAACAGGGGAGAGGCTGGAAGATGGGGTACTACCAAGGGGCTCACACAGCATTGCCCTAGCTCCCTGCCATTCTTCCTACCACAGAAAAGCCAGCAAGCCACATGACATCCCCACTGGCCAGAATCTCCCCAGCTGCCAACATGCCTGAGCCACGGGCCCTGGACATGGTGAGGATAACGGGTTCTGAGCACCCCTCTGCCCTTCTCAGTACCACCCAGGTAGAAAGCTGGTAGCCATAGTCCTACTGTATACGAGGCACTGTGTGCCAGCCTCACAGCCCAGCAGGCCTGCCCCGAGGCCAGGAAGGGACAATGAGCTTTGTGTGATGTGGGGGAAGGCAAGGCTGGCTGGGTGCCCCGCCATGCTGACCTGCCCACCCTGCACAGAGCCCCCAGTGTATCTCCAACCAACTGCATGCAACGGTAGCTGTGGTGCGGCCTGGCTCCCGGGCCTGCCCACCAGACTCTGGCTCTGCCAATGGAACGCCCCCACCACCATCCACCAGAAGCAGCCCACCCAGCCCGACATATGAACATGGCCTCCCTCTGGACAGGTGAGACCCCACCTGCCACTGGGAGTGGCTCTCCACTGGTCCCACCCCCACAGTAGCGGACCAACCCCCCTGAAGTGCCGTTCATTATCCCCTGAGATGCCCTGTCTTTCTCCGGCTTGGCTTTTCTGAGCATACTGCTTGGTTCACAGGTCCCATGTGGATATCTACTGAGTAGCCAGGCCTGGGGGGAGGGAGCAGAACACTGGTCCACACCTTGTGTAGGACACTCACAAGGGCCCATGTAAAGCCTGAGTCTCGTTGTCTGGCCAAGGGAATGAGCCTGTGGGAGATGGACAAAGGACCAGACGCTCCGGGTGATGGGCAGATAGCTGGCACTTCCCCCAAATGACCAAAGCAACTTGTGGAGGGAAAGGTCTATTTCCAATTACAGATCACACAGACCATCACTGAGGGGTGTCAGGGCAGGAACTCAAGCAGGGAGTTAAAGGCAGGACTGTTTTGCTATTCCATGAACTCACTCACAGCCAAAGAAGTAGAGTTGAAACCCTGGAGAAATGCTGCTTGTTGGCTCCCAGGCTCATGCCCAGCTAGCTTTCTTACACCTGCCCAGAAAAGGTATCTGTCCACAGCGGGCTGGGGCCCCCTACATCAGTTAACAATTAAGGCATGCCCTAACACCAGTGAGATCTAGGCAATCCCTCAACTGGGCCTTCCTTCTCAGGTGACTCTAGGCTGTGTCTAGCTGACAGTTAAAGTTACCTGGAACACTGAAGAGGCAGGGAGGGGCTGGAGAGATGACTCAGTAGTTAAGAGCACTGGCTACTCTTGCAGAGGACCTAGGTTCAGTTTCTAGCACCCACAAGGTGGCTAACAGCCATCCATAACTCCAGTTCCAGAGGATCCAAGCCCTCTACTGGCTTCCACAGTCATTGCATGCACGTGGTGCACGTACATGCAGGCAAAACTCATACATATTAAAAAATAAAAAAGAGAGCCGGGCCTGGTGGCACACGCCTTTAATCCTAGCACTTGGGAGGCAGAAGCAGGCAGATCTTTGTGAGTTCAAGGCCAGCCTGGTCTACAGAGTGAGTTCCAGGACAGCTGGGGCTACAGGGAGACCCTGTCTCGAAAAGACTAAATAAATAAATAAATAAATAAATAAATAAATAAATAAATAAAGTAAAAAAGAGGAGGTAGAGAACCCAGTGTTCAGGATCAGGTCCTCTCTGACCAGATATACCATTTACCCCACGTCGTGGCTCCCAGACCTTGAGAGCCTGCCTCCTCCATGGCCACGTGACCTCAGGCAGCTTGCCTGACTTTCCTGGGTCTCAACTTTCTTAGCCTTAAAGTGGGATGCCTGCTGTCCTCCTTCTGGGGGTTCGCTCTGCCTGTCACTGCTGGCTGAGAGACACTGTCATCACTCTCTTCCTCCTCCCAGCTTCCTGCGTGCCTCCCGTGCCTCCCGGCCCTCCACCATGGCCTATGAGACTCTGAAGCGCTCTCTTCAGGTCGACCGCCTCTGCCTCCTGAACCGGCACCTGTCCCTGCGCCTGCGCAGTCCCAACACCAGCCCCCTGGCTCCTTCTGCAGCTGCCCACAGCCCCCGGCCCCAGAGCCGAAAGGCTGGAGAGGCATGGGATGAGCCTGTAGGCCTGCCTGGCACCTTGGTGGGCATGCAGGACCCACGGCTGGAAGGAGCACTGCAGCTGCTGCTGGCTCAACAGCAGCTTCGGGCATGGGCAAGGGCAGGCAGTGCCAGACCACGGGGCCCATCCACATCAGAGGCAGCGCCATCATCCCCAAAGGCTGGCTCAGACTCTGAGAGCTCTGAGAACGAGGCCCCCAGGACAGCTCTGAGCACAGCAGCCCACCCTGGGGAGCAGAACCCTCAACCAAAAGGTCCAAGAAGTCCCTGGAGGAAGGAGATGCATGTGGCCACTCAGGACTGTCCCCCAGACAAGCCCCTGGACCTCTCTGATCGGGGCAGGAGTTGGGATGCCCCCAAGTCCACCAGCCGGCCTTTGTCACTCAGCCCCACAGCTGTCCACACTCCCAGTCCTCAGCCGCCTGCCTTGCTCAGACTCTTGACACCTAGCTCCTGGGCCCTCAGCAATGGCATGGAAGAAACCAGAGTTCCAGAGCCTGAAGAACCCTCTACTCCCAAGGTAAGAGGCCCACCCTGTCCCCATCTTCTATGTCCCTCCTCTGCAAGCCATCAACTGACTTCTTTGGACTTCTCTCTTCCCCCTTGCCCCACAAGAAGCAACCTGGGTACCCTGTTCATGCTAGAAGGGAAAAAGCCGACCCCCTCCCGCAGGCTCAATGTTGAGTGGCAGCAGGGTCCCCATACACAGAGATACTCAAACCATCAATTTACCTCTTCCAGGACCCCTCATGTACTGTCCCAGGGCCCCAGGCCAGCCTGCCCTCTCCTGGACGGACAGCAGGGGAGGCTGGAGGAAGGCCAAAGCCGGGGCCCCACCCGCAGAGCCCTAACACTGATGGGCTCCCAGGTAAAGTGAGCACTCAGGGTCAGCAGTGTCAGGGGAGGTGAGTGGCGGCCCACTGGCTTGTGCTGGATAGAGGCTCTGAGGTCTCTAGCTACATTCAGGAAAGGGAGGGCTCCAGCCCACAGAGATCTGGGGGCCAAGCTGGAGAGAGCCTCGCCAGTGGACCCAGGGTAGATTCCCAGCAAGCGCCCTGGGCCAAGCTAACAGCCCCTCTGTGCCCCCATCTGTGGGTTTGTTCCCCTTGTCTTGGGTCGGGAGGCTCAGTGCCCCCAGTCTGGCTGACGCCATTCATGTCTTTCAGAGCCCAGCAAGACCAGGGTACAGAGGCCAGAGGTGGAGGAACTAGAGAAGCCAGCCACCTCAGACAGCAAGGTGGGTCCTCAGCCATTCGTGAAGGTAGTCCTGGCAGGTGGGCCAGGCTGGAGAAGGGTGTGCTTTGACCTGGGTACACCCCTTTCTGCCCAGGTGGACCTGAGGTCTGAGGCAAGTGTGGAGCCAAGCATGCTGGGAGAGCAGTGTGCTGAGGAGCAGCTACCCGGTCCACAGAAGAGGAAGCGGGCCTCAGACACAGAGGACAAAGGTACCTCCTGGTGGGGCGGAGAGGGCAGGCATGTGGGAGTGTGTGTCCTGGCCACCTGGAGAATGGCATCAGAGGACTAGCCAGAGTCTGGCAGAAGCCCTGGGCCTCCCCCACCCCACGCAAAGGCTCTTGGGTCTTGGTCTTCTTCCCTTAGAAGGACTAATACTAGAGCGCCACGAGACTTCAGCTGGATAAAAGTGGAGCTGACAGGGCTCAGGATGTAGTTTCCTTGGTAAAGTGTGCAAAGTCCAGCACTCGGGAAGTGGGGCCAGGAGGGAGAATCAGAGAAGTTCCAGATCGTTCTCAGCTGCATAGCAAGTTCAAGGTCAGCCTGGGCTGTATGAGTCCTTTCTCAGGAGAGAGATTGCCATGTCCCTGGGTAAGAAAGGGCGCCCTGGTCTGCAAGCAGCGCCCTGGGGCTGGCATCCTCAGACCCTCCTATGCACCTTCAGGCAGGCAGAAGCTAGTCCTGCTGGCCCTGGGGTATCTGTTCCCTCACAGTTAAGTCTGCTCATATGTTTGCCCAGGGCGGTGCCTTTGAGTTCAGCTCTGCCCGATAAGACAGCAGGAATCTCAGCCCAGGTCCTGGGTACGGGTATCCCACTTCCTGCTCCAAGGCACAATGGCGAGCCTTTGAACACCTAAGCTAATATGCATATGGCCTGGTGTTTGCCCAGGCTGCAGCTCAGCAGGGTTGGCTGGGGCCACCACAATAAGCCATTGTTGCCAGAAAGGAACCAACCACTGCCTGTGTTTGCTCCGAGTGGAGGCCAGGGTGCCTGTGTCATTTCCAAGTACTTCCTGATGTGTGCGCACACAGTAGGGTGCGGTCCACTGAGATCCTGGGGTGTCACCTTCCACCTTTGACACTGAGCAGAACCAGCTCCCCTTGTCCTTGAAGCTAGGCCAGGGCAGGGGACAGCTGGCAGGAGGCTCCCAGTGGGCACTGTTCAATGAGAACAGGCTCATGTCCCGCAGGGGTTGGGCTTCCACTCTCCTGGCAGAGTGCTATACAAACCAGCGTTATCCTAAGCCATGGAGAGTGGGACGAGTGTGTAGTTGCCTCTGCTCTGGGCTTTTAACCCAGTCCAGCAGGGAGGATTGGCACTGTTTTTTGCAGGTAGAGAATCTGAGGCTTGGTGAGTTAACTTACCCAAAGCTATAGGCCTGCTTCATGGACCCAGCATCCCAGCAGTTCCAAGGTGTGACCTGTTCAGAACCCAATACCCCTCCCCTCTGGACTCTGTCCCAACTGCTCTATAAGCAATGAGGGAGACTCGGGCATGAGGCTCTGTGCAGGGACCACCCTTTTGCCAAATTCTTGGAGTTCTCCTCCCATGCACCAAGCATTCACCACTGCCTTTAGGAACAAGAGCATCCATGTGACCTCACAGAGTCGGGTTCACCTGAGCCTGGAGGCTGACGGAGCCAGAGTCACCTATGGGCAGACATAAAGGCCAGAGGGCTGCTCTGCTAACGTCAGCCACTTCCCACAGCCTCCAAGAAGCCTTCTCAAGGAGGGAGGAAACCAAAGGAGGTCCTGACAGCAGCAGAGGGGCCCAGAAGCCCAGCAGACACTGAGGGCCACAGCACCGCCCCCAGCAACAGCCACCAGGAGACTTAGCCCATCGGGGCGCAGAGGCCCTGCACTTGCTCAGAGGTGGCTCCATGTCACAGCCAGGCGACACAGATCAAACCACCCAACAGCAGACAGCCTGGCACAATCGGTGCACCCAGGCCTACTTTAAGAGGGACTGGCAAGACCCAGATCAGACCTCTGGGCAGCTTCACCCAAAAAGCCTGTTGCCTCTCTTGCCACACACACCACAAAGATGCTGGAACAACACTGGGAGCGGTGGGGGAGGCTGCGGACTGTTGAATCTCCAGCCCTGCCCACCCCTGGTGCCCTTTTTTGGCAACACTCCCACCTCCAGATGCAACTGGAAGGCCCCAGACCCTGCAGACCCTTCACCAGGCATTCAGCTTCAGGGCTTCAGGTGGTGGTCTCGGGCGCCCCCTTGTGGAATCTGGGCAAATGCAGCCAGTAAGGAGGAAGGAAAGCTGCAGTGCACACAACCAGGTGAAGGACAATGTGTGCAGCTGTTGGGGTCAGCAACCTCCATCCATTCCGGCAGGTGACCCAAGAGGAGCTCACTGCCTTCAGGCACAGCAGGGCAAAGCAAAACCAGCTCCTGTGCTCCCAGAGCTCCTGTCCACTGGCATGCTCTTAATGCTGCAGAGAGAAGCATCCTGGTGTCTCTAAGCTTCAAAACCAGTCCTGGGACCCTGCCTCCTGGAGTTTTTCAAGAAAGTCTCAATGGCAGTTCCTCTGCATACGAAGTTTGACAATTGCCGATTCAAGGGCAAAGATGGGCAGTGAGGCCTAGACTAGTCATGGGGGTCAGGGCTGTGGGCCAAGGGGTCCAGTGTGGAAAGTTACAGAAGGGAGAAGCTGTGCCTGGGGAGGTCAAGGAAAGTGGCATCTGAAACCTAATTTGGGGTTTTAAGGGGTGAACAGGAGTGTTCCAAGTAGCAAAGTACCTAGCATACTCTCTGAGGCATCTAGAATGAAGACCAGAGAGCTTGTGTGACTGTACCTTGAGTGAGGAAGGCTCAAGCCAGCCAAGCCAGGTGGAGGGATGGAGCTGTGGATGCATTTAGCTAGAAATCTGAAATTTCCAGGACTGGAACAATACTCGCTGAAGCTCAGGGAGGCCTGGTGACAGGCGCCAGGCACACCTGCCTTCCCCTTGGAAACTAATCCCTTAGTTTCCAAGGGGAAGGCAGTTGTGATCACCTGTTATTAAAAGGTATTTGGGCCAGGTGTGGTGGTGCATGTCTTTAATCCCAGCACTTGGGAGGCAGAGGCAGGTGGATCTCTGTGAGTTCAATGCCAGCCTGGTCTACAGAGTGAGTTCTGGGCCAGCTGGGGCTACAGGGAGACTCTGTCTCAAAAAGACCAAAAAAAAAGTTATTTGGGGGGCTAGAGAGATGGCTCACCAGTTAAAAAGCAGTGGCTCTTCTGGCAGAAGACCTGGGTTCAAATTCCAGCACCAACATGATGGCTAACAACCATCCATAACTCCAGTTCCAGGGGAACTGACACCCTCCTCTGTCTTCCTCAGGCATTGCATGACACAGGTGCATTTACACAAATGCAAGCATAACACTCATACACATAAAATAAAAAATAAATAAATAAAAAGAATAAAAGGTACTTGGATTTTTTTCCAAAATGAAATAAAACATGAGCTGTATGCTCTGTCCACTCCAACCTCCTGGCCAGGTCTGACCTGTGGCTATCCTGGGGAACGAGGGCACACACTGTGATACCACACCCAGGAAGAGGCCTGGTTCCTTCTTCAATGTCCTTCAAGCACTTCAAGGTTCCCAGGCCACCAGCTTATTGCCCCCTCCCTGTGAAGAGCTACTTAGTTTACCCGTAAGGACTTAGAGCCACCATATCCCTACATTACCAGCAAGGACCTAGAGCCACCACAGCCCAGGCCCAATACTACAGCATCATTACTCCCACCCAAAGCAGCCTGGCCACACAGCTAGCAACCTCATGCTGCATGGAGCCAAAACTCAGACAGACCAGTCACGCCCAAGGTCACCCACAGGCAACAGCCACTGATGGCAGCCTGAGTCTGGAGGGCACCATGGTCAGCAAGCACCATGAGCACCCTCACCCTCGGTGCTCAGTGTTTCCGTCTCGCAGCAGTGGCAGTCCCTGGGAGAGCCCACCACACACTTGGACCAAGCCCTACATTCTACTGAACAGGAAAGATGCCCACCTTCCCTCCAGAGCCTGGCAGGGGCCTTGCAGGCCAGCTTGGAAAAGGCAGAAGGAGAAGAAAGGGCAGGGCAGAGCCCGGGGCAGGGCTGGGGATCAAGGAGAGGAGGGGGGACCTGATGGGGTGCCCTGAAGCAGGCAGGGAGCCTGTAGTCAAGACTCCTGTGGGTCACACCACTGGTGGCCTAACCATATCCTCAGAAGCAGAGATGCAGCCTCCCAGGACTCCCTGCCCTTGACCAACCTCAGCCCCATCACCTGCTCCAGTAGCCACAGGTCCAGGGCAGGCAGTGACCACAGACCACATCTGCTCCCATTTCTGGACGGCCTTGTGGCCCCTCCACGATCTACCACGCACCCTGAGGTCCCACTTTAAATATTTTATTTATATTTATTTCATGTATACGAGTGTGTTGCCTACATGTATGTGAATGGATCGAGTGATGCAATGCCTACAGAGCGGAGGTCAGAAGAGGGCATCAGATCCTCTGGAACTGGATTAAGGACGGTGGTTGGCCACGTTGAGTGCTGGGACTCAAATCCGGATTGAGGTCCCGCTTTAAAAACAAGCACCCCCCCCCCGGGCGTGGTGGCACACGCCTTTAATCCCAGCACTCCGGAGGCAGAGGTAGGTGGATATCTGTGGGTTCCAGGCCAGCCTGGTCTACAGAGCGAGCTCCAGGACACCTGGTACTAAAAGGGAGACCCTGTCTCAAAAATACCAAAAAAAGGGTAAAACTTAAAATAAAAAATAAAAAAACACAAGCAGTTCCCAGGCTGAGATCTGGTCAGATGGTGGACACAGGCCTCAGCAACACCCCACCCGCCCCCAAGGGAGTACAACCCATCCCCCCAGACCCCCAGCACAGCGAGGAAGTCTGCAGGGTGCAGAGAGGAAACAGGCCTGGGCACCATGCAGACTCAGGTCGCTTCTCTACTGACACTGAGGCAGCTGTCCCCAGACCGTCGGTCTTCAGTCAGTGCAGGGAGGGCAGGTGGCCCCGCCCGCGGAGTCTCGCTGGGTGCCCTGGAGGCTTCGAGGAAGCTCAGCTCTGAGGACACAGCCTGCAAGGGGAAGTGCACCGTGCCTGGCCCACGGCCTGGGTTTGCAGCCCACAATGTGCTGGAGGTGCCCCCACACCGCGGCTAGGCTTGGGGACCCGGGCGCTGGCGCCCTGCAATCACCCGCGGCCCGGCCAGGCCCACAGCAGAAGCATCTCCACACCGCAGCGCCTGGGCGCCGCACCGACACTCCGCTAACCAATGGACGGGCTCCAAGGCGCCTCATTTGCATGTGGGCGTATCCCAGCCAATGGACCCGGCGGTGGGACTATATTTGCGTGTGGGCGCGCCGAGGCCAATGGGCGGGCGTGACGGAGTGATATTTGCATGCAAGCGGCCCCAACCAATGGGCGGGAGTGATGGAGTGACATTTGCATGCAGGCGGCCCCGACCAATGGGCGGGCGTGACGGTGTGACTTTTGCATGCAGGCGCAACCCGGCCAATGGGCAGCGGCGCGGCGGCGCAGCGCGACGGCACACTCGAGCATGGCCGCGGCCGCGGCGGGAGGAGTCCCGGGCCCGGCCCCCGGCCCCGCCAGGCCGTCGCCCGCCGCCCGTAACCCGCCGTCCGTGCCGCGGAGGCGCGGGGACTCCCGGCGCCGCCAGGCTGCGCTCTTCTTCCTCAACAACATCTCGCTAGACGGAAGACCCCCGAGCCTGGGCCCCGGCGGCGAGAAGCCCCCGCCTCCGCCGCCGCCCACCGAGGCCCGCGAGCCGCCGGCGCCGCCGCCCGCGCCCCCCACAGGCCTCCCCGGGCTGCCCGCCAGGCCCGCGCCCCAAGGCCTGCTCAGTCCCACGACGGCTCCCGCCGGCCTCGGCCTGGACGGGCAGCGCCAGAGGTGAGTGTTCCGGGTGGGGCGGGCCTCACGCAGGGGTCGAGGTGGCCGGAGAGGCCTAAGCCAGCAGGGAGGTGGCTGGCCTGTGGGCTCAGTAGCCCAGGACTCAGGTGTTGGGGTGACCTGGAAGCTCTGTAGCCCAGGACTCAGGTGTTGGGGTGACCTGGGAGCTCTGTAGCCCAGGACTCAGGTGTTGGGATGACCTGGGTGCTCGGTAGCCCAGGAGACATGTGTTGGGGTGACCTGCAGACTCAGGACTGGGGTGAGCAAGGTCTTATCTGCCCAGCACTCAGGGTGGCTGGCCTGTGAGTTCATCACCCACAGGTCAGTTATTGGGGTGACTGATGGGCTCCTCACCCCAGGACTCAAGTGTTGAGGCAAACTCTCCCCATTCACCTAGCACATAGGTGCAGTCCCCTAGGTCCCATTACTATCACTTGGGTCCAGGTGACCTAGGGCTGGCAGCCCAGGACATAAGGGCTGGCCTCTGGGCCCATCAGCCCAAGTTGAAGGTGTTGGAGTGGCCTGAGGGCCCATCAGCCCAGCATGCAAGATTCAGAGTGGCCTGGACCCAAACATCAGCCCAGGATCAATATGTGGGGTGAACTAGGGTCCATCGGCCCAGGATGCAGGGATCAGGGTGGCCATGGGTCCTTCATTCCAGGACACAGGGGCCCATAAGCCTAGCATGCAAGATTCAGAGTGGCTTACATGCCTATCTGCCCTTGACTCCGGTTGAGATGATCTAGGACTGTCAGTCCATTATACAGGGAGTTTGGAGTGACCTTGGTCCTTGTCAGTCTAGGACACAGAGTTGGAGTGGCCTCAAGTTTGTCAGCTCCCTAATTTAGGGAAGTTCCTTTAAAGCAATGGCTTCAGGATGTGGAATCAGGTCTTTACCTTGAAAGTCCCCTCCCTGAACATGGATTTCTCAGTTTCCTCAGCCCAGTTGACTCTGTACATATCGCTGCCCTATCCACTCTGTCAGTACCCTAGATGCACGGACTCGGAAACACCTTTTGCATGCCCCTGTGTGTCCACCTCCCCAGCACATGGGCCCAGGTATAACCCGCATACGCTCCTCTCTTCTGAGCCTTGCACACCAAGCAGACCTTCCTTCTCACCATCCCATGCTTGCTGGGCTCAGGCCCCACCTCATCACACTCTGCACTTCCTCCCCAGCCCAGAGCAATCTTCATCCCTGACTGCCTGCCCCTCTAGGCTGTGCCCAGAGACTCTGGCTACCGGGCACCATGTCCATCTCAAGAGAACACTGACAGCAGGTGGCCAGCTTCCTTTGCATTCTCAGTGTCTCTACTGTGGTCCCTTCTCAGCAGACCCCACAGAACTCTGCTGGGTGGCTCCCAGGTGTGCAGGCCCCTGGGCAGGTCTGGCACGGCCATGGTGTGGGCTCAGTGATGAAGCTCCTCCAAGGTCTTGGTGAGAAATGGATGTCTGACATACGTCCTCACATCATGTGCCTCATTGGCCACAGGAAGGGCCTGAATTTGCTGTGGTCACCACCTTAGCCTGCAGGTGGGAACCAGGCTGCCAGCTCCATAGGGCAATTCATCCACAAACTAGCTTAGCTGCCACACTGTGGTGCGGTGGGGATCCTCTGCGGGCCAAGGGATCAGCTGGGCCCCTCCGAGGAGAGTGGGAGCAAAGAACTGCTCTCCTACTGCATGACCAGGGACAGGGTCCCGCCAGGGCTTAGGCAGGGGACCACCTGCAGCCAGGCAGTGTCAGCAGTGAAGCCTTTTACCCTCTGTTCCTGTGAGTACTCAGATTGAGTGGTGTTTTAACTGCCCTAGAGCAGAGCTTAGGCACCTGTTTGTGTGCCAGGTCCTGTACAAACCAGCAGCCCTCCACAGGCCATTTCAGGGACAGAAGACGTGAGAGGGTGGGTTCCAGAGTGAAGAGACTGTGTGCTCACAGTCGGTCTCTCCTGAGACCGACAGGCTGGGGTGTGGGGGTGCGAAGCACCCGTTAGCAGTCTGCTGCCTTGCCCCTTGCCCCCAGTGAGCCATCTCTGTCCTCCTTGATTCACCTTCCACTGCATTCTGATCCCCAGGGCTGCACTGCCTGCAGTGGGAATCTTCCCTCCTTGGGCTCTGCTGCCCTAGTATTGGAGAATTATTATCCTTCCACTGGTGGACACAGGCCCTTAGAAAGAGGACTGTCCAGCCTCTCTCTGCTCCCAGGCCTAAGGAAAGACAGTGGTGGCTGGCCTGGTAAAGGGGACTGCTGGCTCCCAGATTTAGAAGCAGAACCCTGAAGTTCCCAAAGGCTGAGTCCTAAATCTTGACCAGCCTTCCTCTATCCAGTAGCTCTGTAGCTCTTTAACCTTGAATGGCTAATGGGTCGCTCTGAGCCTTAATCTCCCCCTCTATAGAACAGGCTCACATGAAGCCCCCCACCCCAGATCAGGTGATGTCAAGGACTCAGTAACAACAGTGGGGCTGGACTCTCAGAGCCTCTCGTTAAGGCCTGGGCCTCAGCACTTTCTAGCAGAAATGAGGGGGAAGGGAATGTCCCGTAGGAAAATGACTTTGAAAATTGCATCCAGAGGTACCTGCAGAGAGCTAGGCACAGCCTAGAGTTGGGAGGTGGTGCTGTGCTCTGATCTGGAGTGGCCTGACCCCACCCTATGGAGCCCCTGAGTCACCTTAGAGGAGCCTCTGAGCAACTTAAAGGAGCCCTGGGCCGCTTCACATCCACCAGTCAATCTCTGCCCAGTACCTGGCTACTATTTAAAGCCATCACTGGGGGCTTCTTGCTCTAGTAGAACCTCCTTGGGTGGTCAGTTCCCTAGGGTAGCTCAGAGGCCTGGCCCTGCCCCTGAGGCCCCTCCCTTTCTCTGTGAAGCTGGTGGCCCACAAGCCTTTGCATGGAGTGCTAGACCAGGTCCCTTTGCTTTGCCTAGAACTAAGTGAGACCTGCTGGAAAACCATATCTCTGTTCAGCAAATACGGGTCTGCAATGAGCTAGGATGGCTCTCGGGCCAGGGGACAGAGTAGTGACACCCGTGAGACTGCTGCTGCCTGTGCAGCCTTGACAGAGTAGTGGACAACTGCAGTTGCTAAGGGCACAGGGAGCTAGGGCAGACACTGTCCTGTGTAACTAAGTAGCAACTCCGGTGCTTGGACTGGCTCTGTCTCCTAGGGGGATGAGGAGTGTCAACTGAAACAAAAGAAAGTCTCAGAACTTGTTTTCAGCCATTTTCAAGTCGTCCAATATATCTGAACAACACGTGGAACATGAGTATGTGGCTGTCTGTGAGCACACTCAGACCCTTCTCAGCCATCTCCCCATCAAGACACCTTGGGTCACCATAGGGTATCTTGTCTGAGTGTCCTATATACAGACACCTGGTGTGCCTACCTTCCTGCTGACCTGCAGGTGCACTGCTCTCAGTGGGGCCAGTTCAGGTCACATTTTGAGGTGTGATTCTGTCATGTCTGCTGGACACAAAGTCTGTACTAGGGGGACACCAGTCCCTCAGAGCGGCAAAGCCGTGGGCACTGGTCTCTGCTTCCCTTTTACCAACTGTGTGATTTCAGGCAAGTTGCTGAATGTCTCTGTGCCTCAGATTCCCTACTTGTGAACTGTGAATAAGAGTACTGCCCCCCTGGCAGAATCCTGAGGAAGTGCTTATGAGGAAGGATAAGGAGTCACACCACAGAGTCCCAGATGTGTGGACCAACCGGGAGCCTTTCAAAAGCTTAGGGAAGCGCAATGTCCCTCAGGGACCTGAGAACAGCAAGACTCAGCCAGGCATCAGCAGCCAGGCCAGCGTCTGCCACAGCAAGCTGCCTCTGTGGACCTGCAAATGAGCTCCCAGAGGCAGGAGCCTAAGTAATTACCTCAGGGAATGCCACGCCGGGGTAGGGAGATGGCCTTAAGAGCCTCAGAACACAGACACTTTGGGGTGCATTCTGTTCCCCCTCAGGCCAACAGCCCTGCTCTAGTCCCGTACATCCAACCCCTGATCGGGCATCCTCTCTTGACAGGCTCTGCCCCCATCACCCAGCACAGGGTCTTCTGTATTCCTGGTGCCCTCCTGGGCCTGTAAGGCTGGGTGAGTGCTGTTGCGTGGGCAGCCTCCACCTCCTGCTGTCCTGGCTGGATTTACTCCTTCCCATCTTAGTCCCCCAGCCTCTCCCTCTGGCCATGCTTCAGACCAGGTGTCTGCCCCCAGACCTGCCCACCCTCAGCACAGTACCCCCCCCACAGGCCCAGCTGAGTACCTCCAAGCTCTTCCTTCAGCAGGTAGTACAAAGGCATCCAGTGCTTTACCCAGTCAGCTCACTTCTATTCTAAAGTATGGTTGGTTTTCTCCAAGTTGTGGCCTTTGTATTTAAATAACATAAGTGACTGTGTAAGTAAGAAAGAAGAGCCGTGAACTTGGGTCACTGTGACAGCCTTGGAGCCCACCAGAACCTCAGCTGAACTATGCTGTCTGTATGACCTTGAGAAGATCAGCCTCTCTGTGCCACCAGCTGGGTGTGAGCTGGTGGCCATCCGTCCTGCACCAGAGACAGAATGGAACCAGGGCTTGTCCAGGGACCTGCCTGTAGGCTGGCCCTGCCTGTAGGCTGGCCCTGCCTGTAGGCTGGCCCTGCCTGTGGGCTGGCCCTGCCTGGCAGTTATCTGACCATACCACAGGTCATGTAAATGGACTATCCTCCTGGGAGGGAGTCTCAGTGGGAAATGCTATAAGGACAGCACTGGCCTGGCATCTACCAGCTGCAGCTCCCCAACGTGGCCCTCGGGGATGTTCTCTCTTCCATCTCTCCAGGACCCCAAGTTCAGCTCATGCTGCCAACACATTGGGCATGGTCTGAGGAGCTGTACGTAGTCAGTCCACAGCAGCCCTGCAGAGCAGCCTGGAGTCACACTGCAAGGGCAGTCTGGTCACATAACAGCCCTGAAGGACAAACTGAGGTCACTTTCTTGCACAGATAAGGCCCAGAGCTAACCTCACAGACATACTTTCAGCCTCACTTTACCCTGTGGCATTGGGGTTACTCAGCTGGGGCTGCCATGGCACAGTGCCACAGGCCTGGTAGCTTAAACAGCCCACATTTATTCCTCACATTCAGGAGACCAGAGCCTGAGATGGAGGTGTGACATGGCAGGCTCCCTTTGAGGCCTTACCCCGGGCGTATAGCCTATCCTTCCTCTGTCATCACATAGTGGAGTCTCTGTGTGTCTGTGCCCTAATCTTATAAGGACACCAGTCACAACAGATAAAGGTCCACTCCAATTATCTCATTTCACCTTAGTAGCCTCTTTGAAGACACTGTCCCTAAGCACAGTCGTAGTCTAAGTTCCCAGGATTAATATATGAATTTAGAGGGGACATAATGGAGCCCATGATCCCACCAGCAATCCAGTATGAAGGGCTTGTTCCTCATGGTGCATGCTCAGATCTGCAGATGCCAATACTAAAGGCCCAGGGGCTCTTCTAGAAGTTTCTGTCTAAGGAGCTAAAGCTTCGCCTAGGTGGTAGCAGTAGTTCCCCTATGTAGCCGTTTTTCCACAACTTCGTGTCTTGATGTTTCAGACCAGCCTCCTTTGGGTGACTTGTGGGTTTGTTTTCTTGTCCTAAAAAATGAACACTTCTGCCCTCCAGGCACCTTAGACCCCATGTCTTACCAGGGTCTTCACGTACCCTTGGCATGCCAGAGAATCATTGTTAGGTTTCCACAACTAGCTAGAAGACAATGGTCAGAGCCGGGTGTGGTGGTGCACACCTTTAATCCTAGCACTTGGGAGGCAGAGGCAGGCGGATCTTTGTGAGTTCAAGGCCAGCCTGGTCTACAGTGTGAGTTCTAAGATAGCTGGGACTACAGGGAGACCCTGTCTTGAAAAGACAAAAAAAAAAAAAAAAAAAAAGAAAGACAATGGTCAGGGAACTTGGGGTTGATTATGTCACACACATTGATATGTCAGTGAAGCCTTTGGGTTATGAAGGCACTCCCCACCCATCGCTGGAAGGTCAGCCACAGACCTAAGGATGTGCTGGGGAGCCCTCAGAGCAAATGCTGCATGTGGCAGTCACTGGGAGCCAACGGGGACTTCCCTGTCTGGAAGTGCCTCAGCACTTGACTGGCCACAGGATCCTGAAGAAAGGGGTAGAAGAGTCAGGTCTCAAGTCCCACGTTGGCCTTTCCACTGGAACTTGTGTCTCCCTGACAGCCTGGGGCTCTTCTCTCCAGGTTCCTGAAAGGCCTTAGCTATCAGACTCCCCTCATCTCTGTCTCTGACATACCTGTGCCCTGCCTCCAACACTGCCAAGGGGGCTTCTTAGCCATGAAGTAAACTGATGCTCTGTGCCTACTGGGAGTTAGGAACTTGTAAAGCACAAGAATGCTAGCCGGGCGTGGTGGCGCACGCCTTTAGTCCTAGCACTTGGGAGGCAGAGGCAGGAGGATCTTTGTGAGTTCAAGGCCAGCCTGGTCTACAGAGTGAGTTCCAGGACAGCTGGGGCTACAGGGAGACCCTGTTTCGAAAAGACAAAAAAAAACAAAACAAACAAAGAATGCCAAGTATCATGTGCAGCACTGAGTGGAATTGAAGCACTTCAGCTACCACTTCCACTGACATCATCCATGCAGTAATACCAGTACAGTCCCCACCCTTATGAGCAAAACCATCATCATGCCCCCAGTGACACCATCCTCACCTGCAAGACCATCACCATATCACTGCCACCACCATCAGGCAGTAACCCCACCATCATCAGCATCGCCACCACCAGCAGGCAATACTGCCTGCAACACCCACCTTGACCTGTCTGGGTGGTTTTCCTGACAGTGCCTGCCGTATGGCAGTATTTGACCTCATAAGCTGCAGTTTGGAAATACTTTGGGTGCTAAGTATGTACATCCATGGATCCTGGTACAGGAGAAGAGAGAAAAGCTTTACAATCTGTGCCTGTATAGCTGTGTGGCTTGAAAAGACATTTGGCCACTTTGAACTCCCATGCCAAAAAGAGTAGCTGGACTGTAGGCAGCCGTGCTAGAGTGTAAGGGAAGTTGCCCTTAGTGAACCATCTCACAGGCACATGACTGAGCTCTGCCTGAAGATGCCTGTGGTCGCTGAGGTCCCACCTGCAGGAGGGTCACTCACATATGTCCCTTCAGATTCTGTTTGAGGAGTCCTAGATCCTCCTGTGCAGTGAGCCTCAGACTCTATGGCCCAGTGAATTCTTTGGCCAGATTCTACTTCCAGGACCCTGGAGTGAGGATGAACAGAGGTATTTGGCACCTGTCACTAATACTCAGTGGCCTAAGCACCCCCACACCATAGTGACAGAGTGGCTGCTACTAGGGTTGAGTGCATTTAATGTGCAAGGTGGGAGGTGCTAGGAACTGCAGTGTAGATCAGTGGTAGAGTGACTTGCCTAGCTTTGTGAGGCCCTAGATCCTTAGAATCATATTGTGTGACCCTGTGTCACAGTGATTCACACCAGGAGACTAATCCTGCTGCCTGAGAGGAAGTAAATGGCTTTTGAAGGCATTTCTTTTCTGTGTAATCCCAGAATCTGGGGGATCAGGAGTTCAGAGTCATCCCCAGCTACCTATTGAGTTTGAGGCCAGCCTGGACTACATGAGACTCTGTCTTAAAAATAAGTAAATAGGGGGGCTGGAGAGATAGCCTAGTGGTTAAGAGCACTGACTGCTCTTGCAGAGGACCCAGGTTCGATCCCCAGCAACCACATGGCGGCTAAGAACTCCAATTCCAGGAGAACTCCAGTTCCAGGGGAATCCAAGACCCTCTTCTAACCGCAGCATTGCACGACATGGGTGCACAAACCTACATGCAGACGGTATATTCATACACATACAAAATAAATAAAATTAAAAAATAAATAGGGGATGGAGAGATGGCTCAGCAGTTAAGAGCACTGGCCAATCTTACAAAGGACCCGGGTTAGATTCCCAGCACCCACATGGTGGCTAACAACTGTCCATAACCCCAGTTCCAGGGGATCTGACACCTTCTGACCTCCTCAGGCACTGCACAACACTGGTGCACTTATCCCCATGCAGGCAATACATTCATACACAGAAAATAAAAATAATAAATAAATAAATTTTTTTCGGCCTTTTTGAGACAGGGTCTCCCTGTATCCTAGCTGGCCTGGAACTTACTCTGTAGACCAAGCTGGCCTTGAACTCACTGAGATCCACCTGCCTCTGCTTCCCAAGTGCTAGGATTAAAGGAGTGCACCACCATGCCTGGCAATAAAATATTTTTTAATTTATTGTTTATATATATTTGCACAAGATTATGTAACAAATCGAATCTAGACCCGTGTCCCCCTCCCAACCCCCCCACCCCACCAGATTCACCCTTTCAGTCAGTTCTTTGATGCAGTCTTTTCTGTTGGTGGTGGTGGTGTTCTTTCCATTATGCATCACTCCCAACAAGAAATGTTTATAACTAGGTTATTGGCACTAGCATCCACAGATGAGGGATACCATTCGTCATTTGTTTTTCTGGGGCTGTGTTACTTCACTTAACATAATATCTTCCAGCTCCATCCATTTACCTGCAAAGTTCATGATGTTGTTTTTTTTACTGCTGCATAGAACTCCATTGTGTAGATGTACCACATTTTCTCTATCCACTCCTCAGTTGATGGGCATTTGGGTTTGGTTCCAGCTTTTTGCTATTGTGAAGAGAGCTGAAATAAACATGGCCTGCATGTATCTCGTGGTGGGGTAAGTTTTGAGGGTACATGCCCAGGAGTGGTATGGCTGGGTTGGGTGGCAAGTTCATTCCAAGTCTTCCAAAGGGTTCTACAAACTGCTTTCCATAGTGGCTGTATGAGTTTACATTCCCACCAGCAATGGATGAGTGTTCCCCTTTCCCTACAGCCTCTCCAGCACTTGGTATCATTTGTTTTCTTGATCCTAGCCAGTCTTATCAGAGTGAGATGATATCTTAAAGTGGTTTTAATTTGCATTTCCTTAATTATTAGTGATGTTGAACACTTTTTTTTTTTTTCTGTATGTGTATGAATGTACTGTCTGCATGCAGGTTTGTGCACCCGTGTCGTGCAATGCCGCGGAGGTCAGAAGAGGGTCTCGGGTTCCCCTGGAACTGGAGTTCTCCTGGAATTGGAGTTTCAGATGGTTCTCGGCCACCATGTGGGTGCTGGGGATCGAACCTGGGTCCTCTGTAAGAGCGGTCGGCGCTCTTAACCGCTAGGCCACCTCTCCAGCCCCACGTTGAACACTTTTTAAGATGTTTCTCAGCCATCTCTAATTCCTCACTTGTGAAGTCTCTGTTCAGCTCTTTGCTCCATCTTTTGAGTGATTCATTTGATTTCTTCTTTGTTTTTTGAGTAGCTTGTATACTCTGGAAATCAATGCTTTGTCAGATGTATCTGTGGTAAAGGTTTCCTCCCACTCTGTGGGTTTTCTCTTCACTTCCTTGATTGTTTCTTTTGATGTACAGAAGCTTTTGAATTTAATGAGGTCCCATTTGTCAATTGTCGACCTTAATTCTTGCACAGCTGCTGTCTGATTTAGGAAGTCTTCCTACACCTATGTCTTGTAGTCTGCTGCTAACTTTTTCTTCTATCGCCTTCAGAGTTTGGGGTTTCATGTTGAGGTCTTTGATCCATCTGGAGTTGACTTTTGTACAGGGTGAGAGGTAGGGATTTAATTTCATTCTTCTACAAGTGGTGATCCAGATCAAATATTTTTTTTTATTTTATTTATTTATTTTTTATGTGTATGAATGTATTGTCTACATGTAGGTCTGGGCACCCGTGTCGTGCAATGCCGCGGAGATCAGAAGAGGGTGTTGGATTCCCCTGGAACTGGAGTTCTCCTGGAATTGAAGTTACAGACAGTTCTAGTCCGCCATGTGGGTGCTGGGGATCGAACCCGGGTCCTCTGCAAGAGCAGTTGGTGCTCTTAACCGCTAGGCCATCCCTCCAGCCCCCAGATAAAATATTTTTTAAATAAAAAACTGAAGGGCCCAGCAACAAGCATGACCTGTGGGAGCCGGTGTTCCCAAGGCAGAGACTGTGCCTTCCATCAAGGTCTCTGAAGGGCAACACAGAGCTGGCAACTAAAGTGCATTTGCAAACTTGGGAAAGAATATTCCAGATCCAGGAGCTGCTCTGGGAAGGGAAGGGTGTGCGGCTCACTGTAGTAGTGACAGCCCTAGGAGCTTGTGCTGTATACCTGGCCTAGGCCATAGCCACTAAGGCCCGTTCTAATGAGAGAGGGCCCAGCTGATCAGCTGTGGGCAGGCCCCATGTGATGGTCTGGTAAGAGCCAACATGCACCAAAAAAGAAAAGAAAGCCGGGCGTGGTGGTGCACGCCTTTAATCCTAGCACTTGGGAGGCAGAGGAAGGCGGATTTTTGTGAGTTCAAGGCCAGCCTGGTCTACATAGTGAGTTCCAAGACAGCTGGAGCTACATATAGGGAGACCCTGTTTCGAAAAGACCAAAAAAAAAAAAAAGAGTCAACATACATCAGGTGGCTCCTGATAAGGAAGATTAGTTAGTACGGCTCACTCTGCTTGGGACCTAGGGGCAGGGAGCAGGCCCCTTCCTGTCCTGCAGTCTTAGCCCACATGGTCCTGCATAGCCCAGTTCTGGTGCAGTTCGGCTTGGGAAGCCTGGTGTAAAGGCTTCTCCTCTGAGGCCGTGATGTCTTTCCTACAGGAGACGAGTCACATCTCAGCGCTGCTCCCTCGAATTTCTAGAAGATGCAGTGGGATGTACCTCAGTACAGAGGTATTCCCCCACCTGCCCTGCTCTAAGGCCTGGCGTTCCAGCTGCCTCTGACTTCTGGGGCCAGGAGAGGGTCCCAGGAGGGCAAGAACGACCTGCTTTTTACGTTACAGAACCAAACATGCGTCTGGATCACCACGACACAAAGGCCTGAAGAAAACCCACTTCATCAAGAACATGAGGCAGTATGATACAAAGAACAGCAGGTAACAGCACACAGGGCCACCCTGGGACTGCTGAAGTGGTCCCTACTCTGAAGGTGCCGGGCAGCCATATGAGCCCCAGGCTCTCCCCTTGTTGACAGCAGCACGTTCAGTTCATGAGGCTCCTGCCTTGTGGCCAGTCACCTATCCCCTGATCCTTTAGAAGTGGGAGTTTTTGTTCTTCACATTAACTGAACACTGGCTGCCATGGCCGGATCAGCAGGACCACCCCTGTGTGGTCCTAGGGAAGGGCCGCCAGGTGGAATCTTTGGTCTTTGGGAAAGGAGAACTGAAAAGGCAAAACTAGCTGGGCTTTCTTTCCCCCACATGTGCCCAGGAAAGGTGTGGTCACACTGGGGGGCACTGAGACAAAACACGGGTCGCATCGCAGGAACGTAGGAAAGGAGATGTGGTATACTGAGAAGCACTGAAGGGAGGCTGGACTCAAATCAGTCATCAGCTCCCTGCAGTGGTATTAGGCTGGGCACGTGGCCCACCAGGGGTGGTGCTTTGGCCCGACATTACCAGTCACTCTGACCTGGAAGATCTCACCAAGTCTCTTCCCACTGAAGCCATCCTACCAAGTATCCCCGGGGATCGCAGTAGACTTGGACACTGTCCCCGGGGACTGTCACTACAGAGCCTCGTCAGGAGAAGCACCCCGCGTACTTGAGCACTGAGATTATGGTTGTAGCTCTAAGTGCCCAGTTTCTAAGTCTTCTAGAGAGCCAAGATCTATATCAGATCTGAATGCCTTCTAGTAGCATTAGCCCACCACTTCCCTGGACCGCTGAGGCCTAACTCTGATGAACTTCGACCTCACTGTCCTAGAACCTTTGTCGGTGCAAATTCGGCCTGCCATTGCTGGAATGACAGGCCGCCAGTGCTGGAATGACAGGCCGCCAGTGCTGGGATGACAGGCCGCCAGTGCTGGGATGACAGCCTGTCAGTGCTGGAATGACAGGCCGCCAGTGCTGGGATGACAGGCCGCCAGTGCTGGAATGACAGGCCGCCAGTGCTGGGATGACAGCCTGTCAGTGCTGGGATGACAGGCCGCCAAGACTTGGCTCAGCACCCTGAATCCAGGTCTTCTCAGAAAGCTTTGGCCATTTCCCATCATTCAAATGTAGCAGGACGGAATCACTGCCCTGCTCTGACCCCAGCTTCCCACAGGATTGTGCTCATCTGTGCCAAGCGGTCCCTGTGTGCAGCCTTCTCAGTCCTGCCCTATGGAGAAGGTCTGCGGATCAGGTAAGAGTTCAAATCCTGCACCCCAGTAGTACCAAAGCCCTGGTCCTGCAGAGCCCAGCTCATGTGACATCAGTGCAGCCCACCATTGGGTGCAGGCTGGGTCCTTTGGACTAACACTGTGTGAGCACAGTCTGCCACCACAACCACAACCACAGCCCAGGAACTCCTGTTACAGGTCCTCATTCTCTGGGGACCACAGGTTCTGTTCAAACTATATATAGATTGGCAGAGATGTTCCTGTCCCTCCCTCAGACACACTCGTGTATTCTTGTGACCAGCCCAGGCAATTGTGTCCCGAGTGTAATTTGGGGAAGGAGGAAACAGCTGTTGGGACAGGTTAGTATTGTGTGTGACCCCACAGAACAATAGTCGACACAGGGAAACCTGTCCAGAGCTGGAGGTAGCCAGTTCTCGGGATGTCAGCCCTGCTGCTGAGCCAAGTGAGCATAAGTGAAGAGGTAAAGGCACCAGGAAGCAAATTTGGGCCAAAGTTCAGGTAGGTGCCCAGGAATGTTCAGGAGCAGTGCTTCTTGGGATTTGACAAATGACACCTGCCACAGGGCCAAGGTCATCTCCGTTGACTTTGCTTCCTAGGTAAGGGTCCTGTGGCCAATAGCATTTCTGCATGGGTGGGCCCGCAGGCTAAGCTGCCATATGGTTTGGTTGTGAGCCCAGTGCCCATTCACTGGCTGCGGGCAGGGGGACCACAGCCTCCCCTCTCCTGTGCGTTGCAGTGACCTGAGGGTGGACAGCCAGAAGCAGAGGCACCCATCCGGCGGCGTTGCTGTTTCTTCCGAGATGGTCTTTGAGTTGGAAGGCGTGGAGCTGGGAGCCGATGGCAAGGCAAGAGCCCCATGGCCTCCTGTGGCGTCAGAGTCAGGGCCAGGCATCCACGTGTGGTAGCAGCCCTGGTCATAGCTGCTGACAGGCACTAGAAGCTGCCTTGCATATTAATCTGAGACTGTGGGAAATGAGCCACACAGCCCATCATAGCTGTCACTAGCTGCCCATGCCACCCTGAAAAAGGCCTGAGATTACACCACATGTGCTGTCGCCAGTGTGAATGACCCATTCGTCTCCCCTGGGCTTGTCATACCTAGCCCTGCCTCGGACCAGTTGGCCAAGGCAAAGGGTCTTGCAATGCAGGGACAGTGGCCCAGCTGCAGATCCCAGGTTGGGGGAGGCTGGTATTCTGGAGTCTGGTGACAGGAGGGGCGTCAAGGAGCAGCAGCTTGGCCCTCAGGCTCTCCCTGCTTTGGGTCCTTCCAGGAGGGTGGAGGGAAGCAGAACTGAGCCCCGATGTGATTGCTTTTCCAGGTTGTATCTTATGCAAAGTTCCTGTACCCTACCAATGCCTTGGTCACACACAAGAATGACAACCATGGCTTGCTGCCCCAGCCTCGGCCCACCGTCCCCCGGGCTCCTCCAGGGTCAAGACATAAACCTGTGCCTACCAAGTCAGCACCAACCAGCACAGAACTAGGTAGCCCAGGTGCCTTCACCATGGCATGGGGGAGGCAGTACTGCTGGCCAGGCCAGGGACAGCCATGTGGCAGACAGCAGCGATAAGCCACATTCACGCCTGTGCACGGAGGCCTCTGAAGAGGGAAAGGACTCATGTGGCCCTGGGCTCTGCCTGAGACAGGCAGAGGAGAGGATCCATGTGCACAGGCTGCTGCAAGAAGAACTGTCACCACTTCCCGTATTCTAGCCCCTGCCTGCAGCCCCTCTTGAACCCAGGAGCCTTGCTGCCTACTCCTTGGGTGGGGTAGAGTGGGTCCCAGTGAGGATCTGGGACTCAGGAGCTGCCTCTGCTTGCAGGGAGCGATGGGGGCGATGCAGTGGAGTATAACCCCAACCTCCTGGACGACCCCCAGTGGCCCTGTGGGAAGCACAAGCGTGTGCTCATCTTTGCCTCGTATATGGTGAGTGCCCACAGCCCCAGTGTGGCTCAGGGTTCAGGGAGTAACCAGGTAAGCCCCACTCTGCACCCTTAACAGCCAGCCCAGGGTATCCTGTCCACAGAACAGCGGCAGCAGGCAGGGAGCAGAGCCATAGCTCAGGCAGTGTGCAGTGAGGCAGTACAGCCAGCCAGGTAGAACGTGCTCTCCTGGGCTCAGTCCTGGGTGCCTGACTGCGTGGGCCTACACCAGAGGACAGGCAAGCTCCAAGCCGTTTTCTCCTCAGAAGCAGGCATATGTTCATGTCTACAGACCCAGGCTGCAGGGAACCCATTCACCTCCTCTTATTACAGACCACAGTGATAGAGTATGTGAAGCCTGCAGACCTCAAGAAGGACATGAACGAGACCTTCAGGGAGAAGTTCCCTCACATCAAACTAACATTGAGCAAAATCAGGAGGTAAGGAAAGCCCAGACCAAGTCCCGCATTTGCACCCTGGCTCTGGACTGTCTCCAGGCTGTCCCCTCAGAGGACATAGGACCTTTTCCAACAGTCATAGTCTCCTGGCCATAGCTCTGCCCCAGGGACATGGCTCCCATCCTGCCCACAGTTTGAAACGAGAGATGCGGAACCTGTCTGAAGAATGTAGCTTGGAGCCTGTGACTGTGTCCATGGCCTATGTGTACTTTGAGAAGCTCGTGCTGCAGGGCAAGCTCAACAAACAGAACCGGAAGCTGTGTGCTGGTGCTTGTGTGCTGCTTGCCGCCAAGATCAGCAGTGACCTCCGGAAGGGCGATGTGAAGCAGCTCATTGACGTGAGTGTAGGGGTGTATACGGCAGGCATCAAGCCTTGTCAGGGGCATGAGGACAGGTCCATACGGGACACAGCTGGGCTAACTGTTGACCGTTCCTTCCTTCACTGCAGAAGCTGGAGGAAAGATTCCGGTTCAACAGGAGAGATCTCATTGGGTTTGAGTTCACGGTGCTTGTGGCTTTGGAACTGGCCCTGTACCTCCCCGAGAACCAAGTGTTACCTCACTACAGACGCCTCACCCAGCAGTTCTAGCCCAGAACTGCACTCTGCAGGAAGACCGCTTGGCAGGAAGGCCTGTAGCTTGTAGCACTGAAGCCACTAGTGTCCCTGTATCCGCCTGCTGCTCCTGTGCTGCACTGCCCCTCACAGCCTGAATGGCTCTTGGTTTCCCTGGAAGATTGCTTTCATTCCAAAGTGCATCACACCTACAAAGGCACTTCTGAGAATTTTCCTGGCGTAAACAAACAGTATGGGGCTTGGTTTGTTTTTCATGTGCCTGAGACCAGCCTGGTTTACATCATGTGCTGAATCTTGAGGTCAAGCTGTCTTCGCTTGACCCAGTTTTGGCAAACCATCACAGCTGCGGGACCGTTCCTGTAGAGGCCTAGGTGTCAGACCTTGCGAACTTGCTGAAATGGCCAGGTTTAACACGTTTTTCTGGCTGTGGTATGCAGACCCTGGTAGTGTCTCTTGGCCCCTCCACCCAGGCAGAACAAGAACTGCAGCCTTTGCTGTCCCGTTAGGCTGCCAAAGGCGGCCTCCTCAACCCATTCTGAGTTTTCTCTCCTTTGGACCTGTTAAAGCATCATATCACTGTGAAGCCCCTATGCGCCTGTCAGGTACCCCACAGGACTTGGCAGACACCAGCCCCTCCCATGCTAGGACCTGCCTCACACCAGGAGACTCCTCCCTGCAGCATGCCGACTCTTGGCTCTGACTTGAAGCAGTATTGTGACGGAGAAAAAGCTAACTTGAGATGTGGCTGAGTCTCTAAGGGAACAGAAGCTGGTCCAGTGTCTGCTGTTATGACAGCACATCAGTAGAAGCCAGTGTGCTGTGTCCATCAGACAACAGGACCATCTGCTTTCTTGGGTTTGTCATGTGTCCCAGGCCTGTACATTGTTGTCCCACCAACACTGGGAAGCTAAGAACTTCTGCCTTGTGGACCACTCCTCTCGGAAATGGCCATTCTGGTTGAGCCATCTTGCCTTTCCTATTACTGTCCCATAAACCTGTCACCAGCCCAGGCTCCAACAGATCTCCATCCACTGCTGGCATCCATTCAGCCCCACCACTCCCTGCACAGCTGAATGGCAGTTCGTGCCTGTCAGGCCTACCCCCACCTCCAACCACCTAGGCTCAGAGAATCAGTATGGCTTGAGCACCCAGGAATTCTGCAGGATAGCCACAGACCAGCCCTGCCATGCTCATGGTGGTTTATGGCAGTACAGCCCTGGGAGAGCACTGGCCTAAGCCATATGCCCAAACAACATTTCCATCAAGAGCACTGTTTAAAACCCACACTGTTCTGGTTTACAGGCCACCTTTGGGGGCATGCCCCTGGTGACTTCCTCTAGTTACCTATTTAATTTAAGCTTGTGTATTTATGTAGTGAGGGTTATTCACTTATCACATTGGTTTGCTGGAAGCTCTCCTCCCTGTCCTGTTTCAGTAATGCCAAGAGCTGCCACTGTGTGGCCTCGAGAGCTGCAACCAAGCCAATCTGTAAACCAAGTGACAGACTGAACCTGAATCCTCTAGATGAAATCCAGAGGGTTGAGCTGTGTCCCAGATGTCCAGCTGGACTGTGACCAAGTGACACAGACCTGGTGCTGCACCTTCAGCGCCCAGTGTGGACATATATGTGCACAAATATGACCTCAGAATGTTCAAGTTTCTATGTCAGGTCCTTTTCAAATGGACAATGTTATGATGTGTTCTTGTTGAAGTAAAACTTGGTTTTGCAACATCCTTCATAGCTTGTTCCCTTTCTGCATGCTGTCCCTCCCTAGTCACCCTTTCACAGCAGGCCACCAGCCCTGCTGGCATGCCTTTTGTGAGTGTACACAGGTGTATTACCTGCTTGTAAGTGCACTGATGTGCAATGCCTGTGGAAGTCAAAGAGGGCATCCATCCCTGAGAACTGGCGTTACCACAGAATCAAACCCGGTCCTCGGCAAGAGCACTCAGTGCTCTTAACTGCTGAGCCATCTCTCCACCTCAGGCATCCCTTTACTTTAAAGCACAAAATGAACTGACACAGGTAGCTTCTCATTTTGTTTATTTATGACAAATATTCCCCAATGTCCTCTGGTCAGAAGTTCCTAACAAAGAAAGGAGAACGGTGTTAAAAGCTGTGTCTCTTGGGAAGTTCCAGGCCACTCAGCCCAAATTAAGGATGCCTACTTACTTTGACACGATACAGTCAGCCTTGGCCAATCGAAGAATAGAATCATCTGACTCACCCTTTAAAAAAAAAAAAATCCCTGAGTTTCTCCACAGGGATGCCTGCTTGAAAGAACAGAGTACTCACTACTACCAGACCCAAGTCTACACCACGGGGGTGGAGCTGGGATTATCAGCACCTGAGAGCCCCCCAAGAAAAGCAAACAACAGGCAAAACCTATCCTGCCGTCCATTTGTTCCAAGGCAAGGAACGGACCCCACTTCGAATGCCCCCATGAGCAGCACTCCCAAGGCACGGATCTTCCAGCCCAGGGAAACTCACCATCCTTCGAATGGCCCCGCAGATAGCATAGGTCCTAAACTGTCCATTAACCCTGCCAGTCACCTTGTCGACCTGTAGAAATAGAGCGATTGGAGATTCCCCCTCGCCTCCTCAGGCCTTCAGCTCCGGGCTGGGTTAGGAAAACCATGGAGCCGGGGACCCTGCGACCAAGGTCCCTCCTCCACAGGTCTGCACTTCTCATCGCCAGACTCCCAGCTCACCTCGGCCACATTCATCTGGATGGATGCGTGATCCTTCGCACCAATGATGCGGTTGCTCGCGGAACTGGAGAAAAGAAGAGGCAATGCGTGGAAGGGACCGCAGATTGCGAAAGGAGAATCAGACCACGGAGGGGAGAAGGCCGGATGGGACCCGAGTGGAAGGATTACGGGGAATGACCGCCGGCACTCACCATTTCCGTGGCACGTACAGGTCCACGAACTCGCCAGCGTCGTTCTGCATATCTAGGCCGCGGCTATGGAGTCAACGTGCGGAACCATGAGGTCGACCAGACCCACGCCCCGAGTCCGCGGTCCTGGGCCAGATAACCCCCCGCCCCCGACCTCCGCCTGGCCCCGCGACCGCGCCCGCCCCGGCCTGGCCCAGCCGATGCCCGCCCGCACCCTGCAGCGCACCGCGCAGCCCACCTGCTCACTCCAGATCCCGCACCAGCTCGAAAAGGAAGTGGCTGGGTCCCCGGCAGCAATATGGTGCGCGCGGGGCGGGACGTCGGCGAACGCTTCCGGGTCACGCCGCCGCGGAAAGTCGGAGCCGAACTTGCCAGCAACCGAGCGGACACTCTCCTGTTTCTGCTTCCGGTGCGATGAGGCCCCGCCTTGTCACGCCGAGCTCTGTAGCCTGCCCCCACCCGGGCTCCGCCTCCGAGCACAAGCCCCGCCCCTGTCCTCCGGACCCGCCCCCTTCGTCCACAGCCCACTGTCTCCGGCGCGCGCTGTGTGGTTCTAACCTCCCTGCAGCCTCGGAGGGGTGCGGACCCTCACTGTGGAGTTCCGCGGGAGCTCGCCGACCGCCCTCGGAGGTAGGGAAGGCAAAGGAGGGAGCCGAGCCCGCGGGGAACCAAGGAGGAGCGCGGGGTCCGGTGGCAGCAGAAGTAGCCAGCAGCCACGCGGCGATCCGATCTGCGGAGACCGGGGACGGACCCAGCACGGAAGCCGTTCCTGGGGAACCGCGCTCTGCTCACTATGGGCCGGGCGTTGGCACACCATACACCGTCTTTCAAGAACCCTCAGCAGTGGTGCGGCTCAGGCGCGTCTCAGAGGGCTCCACCCGCATTCAGGCTCTACCCCTCGCCAGGCTCCGCCCCTAATACCCGCCCCTTCTAAGAGCCCGGGCTGCCTCTTCTCAGACTCCTCCCCCTCCTCAGGCTCCGCCCCTCGGTCTGGGCACCACCTTCTCTTTAGGCTCCGCCTTCCAGCCAAGGCTCCGCCCCTTCCTCAGGGTTTGCCTCTTCCTCTTCAGATCTGCTGCTGGCTTGGCGGTATCTATGTGAGTCATCTTGAGCCCTCAAGGCGTCTTGAGTGGCAGGAGATGGGACGGCTGGAGTGACAGAAGAAGTGATGACCAAGGAGAGACCCCAGAGTGGGTCTGCCCTGCATATCCACCAGCCCCAAACACCGGAAACAGTATCCACTGCCTGGCCAGACTGGAATCAAATGGAAAAGTTCACACAGTACTGGGCAGAGTGCTGAGAAATGTCCATCCTGGGGTACCTACCCTAAACAGTGCCTAGAATCTACCTAACAAACTAAACGGCCGCCCAACAACTCACCTGCCTTCCATAACAGCGTCTGTACTTCAGTCAGTCACACCAGCCAACAAGGGGAAATTCACTGTTGTCTAGCAGGTTTGAAGATTGCCAGACTTAGAAACAGCAGGGAAATGTGGCCCCTAGCTCCAGGAAGCTGCAGCCCAGGGAAACTGGTACAAAGCTGAATCCCATGTTAGAATTAAGCAGACAACGCCATGTAAGAATTCTGTAACTGGGCTGGAGAGATAGCCTAGCGGATAAGAGCGCCGACCGCTCTTACAGAGGACCCGGGTTCGATCCCCAGCACCCACATGGCGGCCGAGAGCCGTCTGAAACTCCAATTCCAGGAGAACTCCAGTTCCAGGGGAGTCCGACACCCTCTTCTGACCTCCGCGGCATTGCACAACACGGGTGCACAAACTTGCATGCAGACAGTACATTCATACACATACAGAAATAAATAAAATAAAATAAAATAAAAGAATTCTGTAACTGCCCGGCGTGGTGGCGCACTCCTTTAATCCCAGCACTCGGGAAGGCAGAGGCAGGCAGATCAAAGCCAGCCTATTCTACATAGTGAGTTCCAGGAGGGCTGAGACTAAGGAAACCCTGTAAAAAAAAAAGTTTTCTTTCAATTAGGAGAAAAGCACAAACCTTTAGAAGGGGGGAAAAAAATATATACTTGTGGCTGGAGATAATGGCTCAGCGGTTAAGAGCACCAACTGCTCTTTCGGAGGACCCAGGTTCGATCCCCAGCACCCACATGGCAGCTAAAAACCATCTTTAAGCCTGACACACACCTTTAATCCTAGCACTCAGAAGGCAAAGGCAGGTGGATCTCTGTGAGTTCAAGGCCAGCCTGGTCTACAGAGCCAGTTCCAGGACATGGGGCTACAGGGAGATCCTGTCTCGAAAAAACAAAAAACAAAAAAAAAGATTAATAGAAAATGTTTTAAATGGGAGCTGGGGAGATGGCTCAGCAGTTAAGAGCACTGGCTGCTCTTCCAGAGGCCTGGGGTTCAGTTCCCAGCACCCATGTCGTGGCGCCCTCTTCTGGCTTCTGTGGGCATTGCATACGTCAGGTAAAACACTCATACAGATAATAAAAAATCTTTTTTTAAGATATTTTAGCCGGGGGCGGTGGCGCACGCCTTTAATCCTAGCACTCAGGAAGCAGAGGCAGGCGGATCTTTGTGAGTTCAAGGCCAGCCTGGTCTACAGAGTGAGTTCCAGGACAGCTGAGGCTACAGGGAGACCCTGTCTCAAAAAGACAAAAAAAAAAAAAAAGATATTTTATTTTATTTTTTTATGTGTATGAGTGTACTGTCTGCATGTAGGTTGGTGCACCCATGTCGTGCAGTGCTGTGGAGGTCAGAAGAGGGCGTCGGATTCCCCTGGAACTGGAGTTAGAGACAGCTCTTAGCCGCCATGTGGGTGCTGAGAATCGAACCTGGGTCCTCTGCAACAGCAGTCAGAGTTATTAACCGCTGAGCCGTCTCTCCAGCCCCAATAAAAAAAATCTTTTTAAAATTAAATAAACCTGGGGACTGGAGAGATGGCCTAGCGGTTAAGAGCGCCGACCGCTCTTGCAGAGGACCCGGGTTCGATCCCCAGCACCCACATGGCGGCTAAGAACCGTCTGAAACTCCAATTCCAGGAGAACTCCAGCTCCAGGGGAATCCGACACCCACTTCTGACCTCCGCGGCATTGCACGACACGGGTGCACAGACTTGAATGCAGACAGTACATTCGTACACATACAGATATAAATAAAAAATTAATTTAAAAAAATTTAAAAAAATTAAATAAACCGAAGTATTGTATTTTTTGGTGTTATTTTGAGACAGGATTAAAGGCATGGGCCACCATGCCCAGCTAATCAAACTTTCTTCTTTAAGTTGGTTTTGTCTGGCATTTTGTCAAAGTAATGAAAGTAATAAACTATCAGACTTCAAGAAAATAGGAAATGGCTGTGTTCTTCAGTTAAATCTGATACATTGAAAGCCTTTTTTTCTAAAGGAGGGTCTCACTGTGTAGCCCAGGCTGCCCTCAAACTTGCAACCATCTGCTTTGTCTTTTTTTTTTTTTTAAGACAGGGTCTCCTGCACAACATGGGTGCACAAACCTGTATGCAGACAGTACATTCATACACATACAGAAATAAATAAAATTAAAAAAAAAAAAAAAAGGGTTTCCCTGTAGCCCCAGCTGCTCTGGAACTGGCTCTGTAGACCAGGCTGGCCTTGAACTCACAGAGAACAGAGATCCACCTGCCTCTGCCTCCGGAGTACTGGGATTAAAGACAACACAACTGCCAAAAAAAAAAAAAAAAAAATCCCTAACTTTTAACAAGGAGCCCATGTGTGCCCAGGCAAGTAAGGAGCCTTCCTAACTCCACACACTGGGAAGGCAGAGAAAACACACACACACACACACACAAACCCACTGCTAAAAAGGGAAGCTGGGGGGCTGGAGAGATGGCCTAGCGGTTAGAGCGCGCCGCCGCTCTGCAGAGACCCGGATTCATCCCAGCACCCACATGGCGGCCGAGAACCGTCTGAAACTCCAATTCCAGGAGAACTCAGTTCCAGGGGACTCCAACACCCTCTTCTGACCTCCGCGGCATTGCACGACACGGGTGCACAGACTTGCATGCAGACAGTACATTCATATACATACGAATAATAAATAAAAAAAATTTAAAAAAAAAAAGAAGGTGAAGCTGATCCCCACTTCTCACTAACTGCACTAACTGCGCTGCCCTTACTGGCCACTGTGGGGCACCCAAGAACCATCAAGACTCATGCTGGCACAAACATAGGTTCACCTGTTGGCTTCCAGCAGCTTCTTGGCTGACAGCTCCTTCACCAGGGTCATGCAGCTTGCTGTGGCCAAAAATTCCTGCAGGGTCTTTGGGTGGGAAAGGGTCAGGGGCCAAATGAGGAGGGAGTGGGAGCAGGTGGACACATGCTGGAGGACTGTCAGAATCTCAGAGCGCTCCAGGGCCTCAGCTGTAGTTGCTGCTATAAGGTAGTCTTGGTCAGAGTCTCTGAGTGCCCTGAGTCTTCTCTCCAGAACGAGCTCAGACCTGTTCTGCCTAATCTCATAATCTTGACTGCTAATATCACAGAGGAATCATGGTCTGACTTTCTATTCTGCTTTAGCTGTGTGACATAGGGGCAAATTATCTAGTCTCTCCTAACTCTAACTATAGAATGAATGGTTATAGTGAAGCCACCCTGCAGGCCTGAAGTAGTCTGTGTTCAACTGGTCAGCGCATGTACGTGTTCCGGACAGGTGTGTACTCAGAAGGCGCTGTGTATACCAGCGCTCACATCATTTCATCACCATCACCACCGTACTATCATCATCATCACCATAATTGTCATAATCACCATCACCACCACTATCACCACCATCATCACGTTGGAAATAAAACTGAGCTGCAAGACAAAAAAAAAAAAAAAAGAGAAAACCATACAGACAAAGCGAAAATAACTCTACAAGGCAGCTTTTTTTTTTTTTTTTTGAGACATGGTCTCCCTATAGCCCCAGCTGGCCTGGACCTCACTCTGTAGACCAGGCTGGCCTTGAACTCACAGAGATCCACTTGCCTCTGCTCCCGAGTGCTAGGATTAAAGGCATGCACCACCATACCCAGCTTAAAGACAGTTCTTAGCTGCCATGTGGGTCCTAAGGATCAAACCCGGGTCCTCTGCAAGAGCAGTCAGCCCTCTTAGTGCTGAGCCATCTCTCCAGCCCCCAGGTTTTGCTTTAAATTTTTTTTTAATTATTTTTATTTTATGGGTATGAGTGCATTGCTGCATGTGTGTAAGTGCAGTCCTGTCTCTCAATGCCATTGGAGGTCAGAATAGGGAATCAGATCTCCTAGAAGGGGAGTTACAGACAGTTGTTGGCCACCATGTGGGTGCTGGAGCACCCAATGTTCTAACCACTGAACTGTCTCTCCAGCCCCAGCAGCATTTGGATTTTTTTAATTGTCTTTTTGAAACATGGTCTTCCCGTAGCCCCAGCTGTTCTGGAACTCACAGAGATCCCCCTGCCTCTGCCTCCTGAGTGCTGGGATTAAAGGCGTGTGCCACCACTGCCCAGCTGCAGCTTTTGCTCTTGCAAAAGGATGCATTAACTCATTCAGGTAGCAAGCAAGCACACAGACCAGGAAATCTGATAGATTCTGTGATGGTTAATCCTGGGTGTCAACTTGACTGGACTAGAGGAACAATAAGGAAAAAGGATCTTTGATTGGACTACCTCAACCCGGATGGCCCACCCCAAATGTGGGCATTACCTTCTGCTGGCAGGCAGTATTAAAGGGCCATGCCAGAGGGATCTGGTCCCTTTTTTCCTGCAGCTTGCCTCTCTTCACTGTGAGTTTGTTCTTGCTGCTGTGATCAACCCTACGGATCCCAGCGTTTACGGAACCGGCAGATCTCCTGGAATCCATCGGGCCTTCAGCACAGATGGACTAACTGAGACATCCAGCCTTGTGGACTGAGCAGTTCCCTGGATTCTCAGCTTCTCCATGCGGCACGCTACTGTTGGACTCTTGAACTCTGTCACATGAGCAAATCAATAAATTGTATATAGTATATATTCGTCCTGTTGCTTCTGTTTCTTTAGAGAACCCTAAATAATCAGATTTGTGGTACCAGGAGTGGTTCTAGAGAAACAGAATTGAAAGGATGAAATTCTTTAGTGGGCTTGGTAGTTTCTGAGCCAGCTCTCAAGCCAATGAAGCCTAGAGTTACTGAAGGCTTCCTGGGCATGAAGAGGAATGATAATCCTTGGTGAGACTATTTGATGTAATTATGAAGATTAATTCCCATTTGCCAGGCGTGGTGGCGCACGCCTTTAATCCTAGCACTCGGAAGGAAGAGGGGCAGGCGGATCTTTTGGTTCAAGTCCAGCTGGTCTACAGAGTGAGTTCCAGGACAGCTGAGGCTACAGGGAGACCCTGTCTTGAAAGACAAAAACAAAACAAAACAAAAAAGATAGCATCCATTTGACTCACCTAACTCGCCTCTTGTGAGAGGCAAGGAATTTAGCGATCTCTATATATAAAACGTTTGAGAAATTGTGGAGGAATAAATAAGGAAAAATAATGATGTTGCCTGGTTGCTCTCTGCATCTCTGGATAAAGTGATAGAGGGAAATAAGGAGCTCAGTGATAAAATTAACCAGCTCCAGATTCAAAACAACTGTTTAAAGTTTCCAGTGTGCTCTGGAAGAGCATCTTCTTTCCAGAGCCAAAGAGCTAAACCAGCAGAAAATCAAGCTGGAGCCCTTATTACACTTTGGCTGATTTACAACACAAATTTAATTCCCACAACGAAGAGTGTCAGCAGTCAAAGTGAGAGCACTAGTGGGGAAAGGGTGGAACCTGAAACTTGGATGGAGATGTGTGGAGAACCACGATGATGAGGATTTTGAACCCTCAGATTCTGAGGGTTTTCTTTATCTGAGGAAAATTAATCTCCCCCCTTAGCAGAGAATCCACATCCTGCAGATCCCTCTTCCCACCCTGTCTGGAGGAAACTAATCTCCCCCTCCTAGTGGGAGCAATGTCCCTCAGAGCCCAAAAATTGTTACCTCTAGACCTATAACCAAATTGAAGAAGCGAGCCCCTCAGGTGAGATAGAAAGTGTGGTCCATGAGGAGGTGCACTACACCACTAAAGAAATAATGAGTTTGCCGATTCATTCCAGCAGAAGCCTAATGAGTATGTGTGGAAATGGATTTTAAGGGTGTGGATGTTGTGGAAGGAATATAAATTGGATCAGACTGAGTTTTTCGATATGAGCCCACTGAGTAGAGATTCTAGGTTAACATGGAAGCTCGAGCAGTTAAAAAGAGTGTTAAAAGTTTATTTTGAATGGTTGGCTGAGTAATTTATTAAAACATGGCCTACTAAAAACAAGTTAGAGATGCCTGATATTCCTGCTTTAGTATTGATGAAGGGATTGTAGAGTCAGGCAGATGGGCATGCTTAGTGGATTTGAAGTGTAAAACCACATTCTCCACAATATGAGGACCCAGAGGCCATGCCTTTCACTGAGTTTATAAGATGGAAAGTACTGAAGAGACACCAGAACATTTGAAGAGCTTTGTTTTGCTCTGTTTCTTATGCCAATCTTACATTTGAAGTTGCTGCTTGCTTGCATAATTAAATGTACAGTAATAGTTTAACGGACCTCAGGGTAGGCGTCAGGTGCAGCACTAATCCAGAAGGCCAAGATGAGCATAGTTATCATAGTTATAATGGCGCAAAGGCAAAACATGCCTATAATAGCATGACCCAAAATGATCTTTGAACTGGCTAATTAAAATGGTGTTCCCAGGAACCAAATACATAAGAAGCCTACTAAGTTTTTTATTTGATCTGTATAAACAGAAAAGCTCTGAACAAATGACAGGAAGCAACATTGGATTTCAGGAGTAGCGAAACCCGCCCAGTTAATCAGTTTCCAGACTTGAGACAGTTCACAGACCCAGAACCCCTTGAATGAAGGGGTGGCTGGGTTCCGATGAGGAAGGACCTGTCACAATACCAAAGAGTTATGCTGTTTGCCTTCCTCCTTCCCCAGAGGGACCTGAACCTTTTACTAGGGTAACTGTACACTGGGGAAAGGAAATAATCAGACTTTCGAGGCCTATTGGATACTGGTTCTGAGTTGACACTGATCCCAGGAGACCCTAAAAAGCATTTTGGCCCTCGGTTAAATAGGGCCTATTGAGGTCAGGTGATAAATGGAGTTTTGGCTGAAGTTCCTACTACAGTGGGCCCATTGGGTCCCAGAAATCATCCTGTGGTTATTTCCCAAGTCCCAGAATGTATAATTGGATAGATATTATTAGAAATTGGCAGAATCCCCACATTGGTTCCCTGACTCTGTGAGTGAGGGCTATTATGGTTGGAAAGGCCAATGGAAACCATTGTGTTGCCTCTACCAAGGAAAATAGTGAACCAAAACAGTATCTATCCTGTGAGGGATTGCAGAAATTAGTGCCACCATCAAGATTTGAAGATGCAGGGGTGGTGATGCCTACCACATCTCCATTTAACTCTCCAATTTGGCCTGTGCAAAAGACAGATGGATCATGTGAGAATGACAGTTGACTAAAAAACTCAACCAAGTAGTGACACAAATTGCAGCCTGTACCAGATGTGTGTCCTTATTGAGCAGATTATATGTCTCCTGGTACCTGGTTTGCAGCTATTGATCTGGCCAATGCTTTCTTCTCCATACCGTTCATAAGGACCACCAGAAGCAATTTGCTTTCAGCTGGCAAGGCCAACATTATACCTTTACTGTCTTACCTCAAGGGTATGTTAACTCTCCCGCCTTGTGCCATAACTTAGTTAGAAGGGATCTGATCACCTGACTCTTCCACAAAATATCACACTGGTCCACTATAAGATGATGTTATGCTGATTGAACCAGTGAACAGGAGGTAGAGTAGTCTAGACTTGTTGTATAAGCATATGGCATGAGAGGATGGAAATAAATCCAACTAAAATTCAGGGCCATCTACCTCGGTGGAAGTTCAGTGGTGTGGAGCAGCAGAGACATTCCTTCTAAGGTAAAGAATAAATTGCCATTGGCCCCTCCCTCCACCAAAAAGAAGCACAATGTTTAGTTGGCCTTTTTGGATTCTGGAGGCAGCACATTCCTCATCTGGGTGTGTTATAGACCATATATCAGGTGACTCAGAAGGCAGCAAACTTTGAGTGGGGCTTGGAACAGGTCCATGCTGCAGTGCAGGCTGCTCTGCCCCCGGGCCATATGATCCAGCAGACCCAATGGTGCTTGAGGTATCAGTGGCAGATAGAGATGCTGTCTGAGTCTGTGACAGGCTCCATAGGGGAATCACAGCGAGGCCCTTGGGATTTTGGAGGAAGCTCTACCTTCATCTGCAAACAACTATTCTCCTTTTGAGAGACAGCTCTTGACTGCTATTGGGCCTTAGTGGAAACTGAACGTTTGACATGGGCCACCAAGTCACCATGTGACCTGAGCTGCCCATCATGAGCTGGGTGTTATCTGACCCACCAGACCAAAAATTAGGACGTGCACAGCAACAGTCCATTATCAAATGGAAATGGTACATACATGACAGGGCCCCGGCAGGCCCTGTGGCACAAGCAGCTACATGAAGAAGTTGCCCAAATGCCTATGGTTC
Source organism: Rhizomys pruinosus (assembly GCA_009823505.1). Taxonomy (NCBI): domain Eukaryota; kingdom Metazoa; phylum Chordata; class Mammalia; order Rodentia; family Spalacidae; genus Rhizomys; species Rhizomys pruinosus. The sequence goes on from VZQC01011685.1 coordinate 1,636,046, forward strand.
CCACATCTCTGTTACAATGCCCCCTGTGCTTAAGCATGCACCTATGGCTTATGGGGTTTGCCCTATGATCAGTTGACTGAGGAAGAGAAGACTAGGGCCTGGTTTACTGATGGTTCTGACGCTATACCGGCACCACCCAGAGGTGGCAGCTGCAGCATTACAGCCTATTCTGAAAACAACCTAAAGGACACTGGTGAAGGAAATTCTTCACAATGAGCAGAACTTCAGGCAGTGCACATGTTTTGTGCATTTTGCCTGGAAGGAGAAATGGCCAGAGGTTCGATTATATACTATTCATAGGCTGTACCAATGGTTTGGCGGATGGTCAGGGACTTGGAAGGAGAATGACTGGAAAATTAGTGAGAAAGACATTTGTGAAGAAGTATGTGGTAGGCTCTCTGAATGGTCAAAGGGTGTGAAGATACTTGTGTCTCATGTAAATGCTCATCAAAGTGATCTCAGCAGAGGTGAGTTTAATAACAAGTAGATCAGATGACTCATTCTGTGGATAGTCAGCCTCTTTCTCCAGCTATTCCTGTTGTTGCTCAATGGGCCCATGAACAAAGGGGTCATTGTGGCAGAAATAGGTTATTGCATGGCTCACAGCATGGACTTCCACTCACCAAGGCTGATCTGGCTACAGCTGCTGCCGAGGCCAGATTTGCCAACAGCAGAGCCAACATTGACCCCTGATATGGTGCTATCCCCGGGGTGACCCGCAGCAACCTGGTGCAGGTTGACTACATTGGACCACTTCCATCATGGGGGGACAGCATTTTGTCCTTACAGAATAGATACTTATTCTGGTTATGGATTTGCCTTTCCTGCATGTAATGCTTCTGCCAAACTACCATCCAGGACTTACAGAATGCCTTATCCACCATCATGTTATCCCTCACAGCATCGCTTCTGACCAAGGAACTCACTTCACAGCCAAAGAGTGTGAAGGTGGCCCATGGTCATGGTATCCAATGGTCTTACCATGTTCCACCACCACCCAGAAGCAGCTGGCTTGATAGAATGATGGAAAGGCCTCTTGAAGATACAGTTACAGGCCAATTAGTAGCAATACCCTGGAGGGCGGGGGCAAGGTTCTCCAGCAGGCAGTATATGCTTTGATCAGCACCCACTATATGGTATGTTTCTCCTATAGCCAGATTCATGGGTCCAGGAACCAAGGGGTGGAAAGTGGGAGTGATTCCATCTCACTATCACCCCTAGTGGCCCAGCAGGAAAATTTTTGCTTCCTGTACCCACGACCTTGCATTCTTTGGTCTAAGTTTTGGCTCCAAAGTGGGGAGTGCTTTTCCAGGAATACAGCAACGTTCCATGAACTGGAAATAAGACTTTCCCCTGGCCACTTTGGTCTTCTACTGCCCTTAAGCCAACCGGCTAAGGAAGGAATAACAGTCAAGTAGGAGGCGTGATTGATCCAGACTACCAGGGGAAATTGGACTTTTTCTCCACAATGGGGGCCAAGGAAGATTATGTCTGGAAGGCAGGAGATGCTGTGGGTGCCTTCTGGTGCTCCATGTCCTATGATTAAGGTAATGGAAACTCCAACAACCAAACCAGACAGGAACAATAAATGGCCCAGACCCTTCAGGGATGAAGGTATGGGTCACTCCTCCAGGGAAAGAGCCAAGACCTGCAGAGGTGCTTGCTGATGGTGGAGGAAATACAGAATGGGTAGTAGAAGAAGGTAGTCATAAATATCAGCTGAGGCCATGGGACCAGTTGCAGAAACGTGGATTATAATAGATATTAACTTTTGTCCTATTTGGTTAAGAATGTGCTTGTTTATATATATATATATATATGTATATGTATATATATATGTATATATGTATATATATATGTATATATATATACACGTATATTAAGCAGATACTTGTGTTATTCCCTTTTGAATGTGCAGCTGAGATAAATGTTAAGTGTTGTCATATTTAGGTTATTAGATACTGAAGGACTAAGTATTCCTCAAGGACATTACCACCTACTCTAAGATATAATGCTTTGCTATTGCACATGAGACACTTATAACATGTTAGGTGGAATTATGACCTTGCCATTGCTCGCAATTGACATTTAAGCATAACATAAGGAGAGGCTATTTATTGGGTGTCAAGTTGACAAGGGGTGGACTTGTGATTGTTAATCCTGGGTGTCAACTTGACTGGACTAAGGAACAAATAAGAGAAAAAGGATCTTCGGATTGGACTACCTCAACTTGGATGGCCCACCCCAAATGTGGGCATTACCTTCTGCTGGCAGGCAGTATTAAGGGCCATGCCAGGGGCTGGAGGGATGGCCTACAGGTTAAGAGCACCGACTGCTCTTGCAGAGGACACAGGTTCGATCCCCAGCACCCACATGGCGGCTGAGAACCGTCTGTAACTCCAGTTCCAGGGGAATCCGAGACCCTCTTCTGACCTCCATGGCATTGCATGACATGGGCGCGCAGACCTACATGCAGACAGTACATTCATACACATACAAAAATAAATAATAAAAAAATTTAAAAATAAAAAATAAAAAAATAAAGGCCATGCCAGAGGGATCTGGTCCCTTTTTATCTGCAGCTTGCCTCTCTCTCACTGGTGAGTTTGTCTTGCTGCTGTGATCAACCCTACGGATCCCAGCATGTACTGAGATGGGCAGATCTCCTGGAATCCATCGGGCCTTCAGCACCAGATTGGGACTACTGAGACATCCAGCCTTGTGGACTGAGCAGTTCCCTGGATTCTCAGCCTTTCCAGTGCAGCACAGCTACTGTTGGACTCCTTGAACTCTGTCATGTGAGCAAATCAATAAATTGTATATAGCTATATATTCGTCCTGTTGCTTCTGTTCCTTTAGAGAACCCTGACTAATACAGATTCTTATTCTAATGCAAGAATAGCGTGTCTTTCTTATTACCTAGGGTCTGGCCTCATAGTCTTTCCTGGTTGCCTACTTTTAAAAAGAATTGGTGCTGGGCTGGAGAGATGGCCTAGCGGTTAAGAGCGCAGACCGCTCTTGCAGAGGACCCAGGTTCGATCCCCAGCACCCACATGGCGGCAGAGAACCGTCTGAAGCTCCAATTCCAGGAGAACTCCAGTTCCAGGGGAATCCGAGACCCTCTTCTGACCTCCGCAGCATTGCACGACACGGGTGCACAAACCTGCATGCAGACAGTACATTCATACACATACAGAAATAAATAAAATTAATAAAAAAAATTTAAAGAATTGGTGCAAAGGAAATGAAGGACAGGGGAAAGCGCTGGCTGCCATCAAGTTCCCAGAAGGCAGCAGGACCTTCAGGTAAACAAAAGTACTGCCAGGGTGGAAGATTACAAAGAGTGTCACAAAGGTCACCTTCTTGGGTCATTCTTTTTTTTTTGTCTTTTTGAGACAGGGTCTCCCTGTAGCCCCAGCTGTCCTGGAACTCATTCTGTAGACCAGGCCTGGCCTTGAATTCACAAAGATCTGCCTGCCTCTGCCTCCCAAGTGCTACGATTAAAGGCATGCGCCACCACACCTGGCTTGGGTCATTCTTTTGATAGAAAATATTTGAATTCTGGGCTGGAGAGATGGCCTAGCATTTAAGAGCGCCGACCACTCTTGCAGAGGACCCGGGTTCAATCCCTCAGCACCCACATGGAGGCTGAGAACCGTCTTTAACTCCAGTTCCAAGGGAATCTGACGCCCTCTTCTGTCATGCAATGCCACGGGTGCACAAATCTACATTCATACACATACAAAAATAAATGAAATTAAAAAAATTTTTTTTAATTCTAAATAAATAAAATTTAAAAAAAGAAAATATTTGAATTCTTTTAAGTTATGGCCTTAACTCCCCCCTCTTTATTATATCTCTTAACCTTTCCAATTTTAGCAACTTTTCTTGGCTTTGTCTATTGCCTCTAATAAGGGCAGGTTGTTGTTATGATAAGTAATGGGATTGTTTAGTCAGAGCTGTTTCTATAAGTCTTCAGACTAAACCTCAACCGGGATTATGTCACACCCTACTAGAATTGTGACTCCAGCTGTTGCAACCAAGGATGTTCCATCTGCTATACCATGTCCTATTAGATTAGTAAAGGGGCCATCTAGTCAATTTTCTGTTAGTTCATTAGCACTGAGGCCTTGGAGAGACCTGGTAAAGGTCCCAGCCAGAGCTGTGTTATGAGTTGCGTGCTGCAGCTTCACGCAGCCTCCACCTGACACTAACCTCTTCTCCTCTTCTCCCAAGCCATTTTGCTGGGATAAGTTGTTCAGCGATTCCCTTGATAGCATCCCAGGTATAGTTACCGAACCTTTGTTGGTTGTAATAGATATAGTGGAGCCAATCTATGTTTCTACTAATGGTTGAGCACTAAAAGAAGTCAGACTCAAAATCAGCTGCATGGTTTGGGGCTTCAGATTCATTTAGCATCCCTACCCCAGGGGGCACCTATGTAAACTATGTAAATACTGCAGTCAAATGAGCCCCCTGGAGTTAAGAGTTCCTGTTTCTTTCGAGAAGGGCCTTGAGATGGATCATAATGTCTAAATGCCAATTGGACTAAAGTACAAGGTCCACTCCAACCAAATGGCAATATCTCCTCATGTGACCATCAGGGCTAAGCGGTCATTGCTCCAAAAGACCAGCTGTCACTGGATCCAGTTACATTGCTTCTCTCACCTGAGGAGGCATGATGCGTGTTATTCCTGGGAGATGGGGGCTCTGTGGCCCCTGGAGGTGGTGGATGCTTTTTTACCAGGGGAAACAGCAGTGACAAAGTCTGACATGACTCATTGACCAGGCCTCTTGGTCTTGGAAGAGAGAAGTCATGCAATGCATACCTTGAGCCATAGTTTGCTGAGAATGTGAGCCAAATATTTTGTCCATTCTACTAGGCATTTGTTTTTTTTGTGTTTTTTGTTTTTTTTTTTAGATTTTTTTTTTAGTTTTTTGTTTTGTTTTGTTTTTTTAATTTTATTTTATTTTTGTATGTGTATGAATGTACTATCTGCATGTAGGTCTGTGCACCCGTGTTGTGCAATGCCGCGTCGGATTCCCCTGGAACTGGAGTCCAAGAAGGTTCTCAGCCACTATGTGGGTCTGGGGATTGAACCCGGGTCCTCTGCAAGAGCAGTCGGCGCTCTTAACCGCTAGGCTATCTCTCCAGCCTCTCTACTAGGCATTTGTATCTCTACACCCTGTCTCAATGCTGATGATCTGCCTCAGGTCTTTGACTTCTATGATTGTCAGCTTGGGGTGGTCATTTCCAAAAGGCTTGGTAACATTTATTGGTGAGGGGGAAAAAGAAGGATCTGGAGGTGAAATTGGAGAATGTAGTGACAAGACTGGGTCATCAGATGGGTGTGGATGCTTGGGCCTTTAATCCTACCTCTTGAGAGATAGAGGTAAGATCTCTGAGAGTTCAAGGCCAGCCTGGTCTGCTTAGCAAGTTCCAGGTCAGCCAGGGCTATGCGGTGAGACCCTGTCTCAATAAACAAAAAACAAACAAGGCTAGAGAGATGGCTTAGCAGTTAAGAGCACTGGTTACTCTTGCAGGGGACCTGGGTTTGGGTCCACGCAGCCACATTGTGGCTAACAACTGTTCAGAACTCCATTTCCAGCCGGGCGTGGTGGCGCACGCTTTTAATCCTAGCACTTGGGAGGCAGAGTCAGGAGGATCTTTGTGAGTTCAAGGCCAGCCTGGTCTACAGAGCGAGTTCCAGGACAGCTGGGGCTACAGGGAGACCCTGTCTTGAAAAAAAAAAAAAAAGAACTCCATTTCCAGAGGATCAAACACCTTCTGACTTCCTTTGGGCACTGTGCACACTGCTGCACTTGCATACAAGCAGGCAAAACACTCATACACATAAGAAAATAAAAATAAGAAATAAAAAATGTGTTTAAAAATAGGATTGGGGCTGGAGAGATGACCTAGCGGTTAAGAGAGCCAACTGCTCTTGCAGAGGACCGGGGTTCGATCCCCAGCACCCACATGGCATCTGAGAACCATCTGTAACTCCAATTCCAGGAGAACTCCAGTTCCAGGGGAATCCAACGCCCTCTTCTGACCTCCACAGCATTGCATGATATGGGTGCACTAACCTACACGCAGACAGTACATTCAAGTAAATAAGTAAATAGGATCATCAGTTACAGTTAAGGAAAATTCTGCCTAATGATTCAGGACCAGGAACATCAACCCTTCGTAAGTGTGCCAGGCAATGTAATGGTAACTGGGGACAATATTATTAGAAGGGGATTACATAAGGAGTCTAAACAGGAAGAGGTGAACCCTATAATAATTGGGGGGGTTCCTTTAAGAGTGTATAGTGTACGGATTGCCAGTCAACAAAGGGGGTCCATCTCTGAAGCTGGGTAGTTCACCAAACATCATTCCAGGTTAGGCAAGGGTATTCAGAGTGGCAAATCTAGGTGCCTAAAGATTGAATTTTCTTTTTTTTTTTAATTTTTATTTATTTTTGTATGTGTATGAATGTACTGTCTTCATGTAGGTTTGTGCACCCGTGTCGTGCAATGCTGTGGAGGTCAGATGAAGGTGTCGGATTCCCCTGGAACTGGAGTTAAAGACGGTTCTCAGTCGCTATGTGGGTGCTGGGGATCGAACCCGGGTCCTCTGTAAGAGTGGTTGGTGCTCTTAACTGCTAGGCTATCTCTCCAGCCCCAAGGTTGAATTTTCTAGCTGGGCATGGTGGCGCACGCCTTTAATCCTAGCACTCAGGAGCGAGGCAGAGGCAGGTGGATCTTTGTGAGTTCAAGGCCAGTTTGGACTACAGAGTGAGTTCCAGGACAGCTGGGGCTACAGGGAGACCCTGTCTCAAAAAGACCAAAAAAAAAAAAATTATTGGAACTTTCTTTGGAATAGACATCCTCACAAGATATAACAATATAACAAGACAGGCATCAAAGGTAATGGTCACTGGATCCTTAATAATGAGCACATGAAACAGGTTGAATAAGGCTCTACCCTTTCCAGTGCTATGGGGTGATCCAATTGTCTTATCCAGTCTTTGGAACTTACTAGGGGTAAAACAGACCCCAAAAGAAGGCAAGCCCTAAATTAGCTTAAGGTTAGTTTGGCAAGGAAACCACCTGGAACAACTTTCCCTTCTTTGGGGAGTCTTGGCAGGGCTGGCAGTTACTGCTGTTTCATTGTTTTGAGACAGGGTCTTCCTGTAGCCACGACAGGCCTGGAACTTACTATATAGACCAGGCTGGCTTCAATATCACAGAGCTCTGCCTACCTCTACTTTCTGAGTGCTGGGATTAAAGATAAGCATCACCCTGCCCACCTGGGCTAACTTTCAAAAAATTTAATTTATGGGGCTGGAGAGATGGCCTAGCGGTTAAGAGTAGTGACTGCTCTTGCAGAGGACCCAGGTTCGATCCCCAGCACCCACACGGCAGCTGAGAAACGAACCGTCTTTAACTCCAGTTCCAGGGGAATCCAACATCCTCTTCGGACCTCGAGGCATTGCAAAACACGGGTGCACAAACCTGCATGCAGACAGTACCTTCACACACATAAAAATAAACAAACAAATAAATAAATAAATAAAATTTAATTTATAAGCCAGGCGTCGTAGGTGGCACATGCCTTTAATCCCAGCACTCGGGAGGCAGAAGCAGGCGGATCTTTGTGAGTTCAAGGCCAGCCTGGTCTATAGAGTGAGTTCCAGGACAGCTGAGGCTACAGGGAGACCCTGTCTCAAAAAGACAAAACAAACAAACAAACAAACAAACAAAAAACCAACTTATCACTAAAGGTTTGGTACAAGATGACCTCCTTGAGCCCTGTATTGTATGTCACCATTTAATGTCCCAATCTTGCCAGTGAGAATGTCTGATGGCTCATACCAATTGGTTCAAGCTCAGTTAATCAAATAGTTCAAGGCAATAAACAGTCCAAAGCAGACACCTCCTGGTATCCAGTCCCTATACCTTCCTGAATAAGATTCCTTGTGGTCATGTTTGGTTCAGTGTTGCTGCATTTTGGGTTTCCCTTTGGCTGAGGACAGTCAGGACCTTTTGGTCTTTGAGTGGGAGGTTCCGCAGACTGATAAGAAAGAACAATACTGATGAACAGTATTTCTCCAGAGACTCACAGATTCCCCTACTTTGTTTGGACAGATTTGGGAGCAGTTTTTAAAAAAGGTAGAACTTTCCTTTCCAGTCACCCTGATTCTATGTGCTGCCCTCTAACTCTTTACATTAATCCGTTCCTGCAGAATTATGTGCTTGGTTTCTCCCCTGTTTTATCCTTTCTCAGGCAACAGGGCTTGTGGCCCAGTCCCTTCCTCTTGAATTTCTAGTACACCCCCATCTATCAGGAGACTACATCTGGATTAAGCTCTGGAAGGAAGACAAGCTTGAGCCCAGTAGGGAAGGATCCTACCAGCTATGGCTAACAGCTAAAACTGCAATCCTGACAGCTGAAAGAGGTTGGACCTACTACACAGGTTAAAAAAAAAAAAACAACCTAGTGGGGTGAGAGATGGCTCAGGGGCTAACTACATTGGTTGCTCTTGCAGAAGATGGGGTTTGGCTCCCAGCACCCACATGGTGGCTAACAACTGTCTGTAACTCCAGTTCCCGGGATCTGATGCCCTCTTCTGGCTTCCATGGCCATTGCATGACATGGGTGCACTTGCATGCAGGCAGAACACTCACATATATAAAATAAAAATAATAAAATCTTTCTTTTTTTTTGGCCTTTTTGAGACAGGGTCTCCTTGTAGTCCCAGCTGGCCAGGAACTAGCTATCTAGACCAGGCTAAAGTGATAAAATTTAATCCTAGCCTCCCACCCAAAGATGTGAGATGCTGCTTTCATCTTACTGATTCTTCTAAAGTTCTTGGAGTAAGAAGATCAGAGGGATCCCTCGATTATAAAAAAAGTTATTGTGACCATCCTCCCTTGAATATCATGTGGACTTCCTCAAAAACAGGGGCTAAGAATCCTTCTCTTGTCATTCCTGAAAGGAGCAATTGTTCTGGGGGACATTTTAGCCCAGGAGGCTGTGTATAAAGGAAGGATCTATCTGTCCACACCAAAGTCGACTAAAAGGACAATTTCTTCAGATCTCAGTCTCACCCGTATGTTTACCAGGCTCTTGGCAGGACCCAGTGATGCAAAAGAGCCCCTGACTCTCAGATTCTTTGTTCAAGAGAGGGACCAATTTTCCCTCTTCCCACTCGGGGCAGTCTCATTTAAAAAGTCCTATTTGGGGGATAGAGAGGCGGATCAGCAGTTAAGAGAACTGGTTGCCCTTGAGGAGGACCTGAATCCAGCTCCTAGCCCCTTCATGGTGGCTAACTCCAGTTCCAGGGGATCTGACACCCTCTTCTGACCTCTGTGGGCGCTGCACAACATGGGCATGCTTACATACATGCAGGCAATACATTCATACATGTAAAAATAAATTTAAAAAACTTTTTTTTGAGACTGTGTTTCCTTTTAGCCCCAGCTGGGCTGGAACTCACTATGTACACCAGGTTGCCCTTGAAGTCATGGAGACTCACCTGCCTCTGCCTCCCGAGTGCTGGGATTAAAGGCATACCGTACCATGCCCAGCAATAAAAATATTTTTTAAAGTCCTATTTTTCTGCATTAGTAGCACTTTTCTCCCCATTTGTGGGTCTGTTTTGTATTGATCCTTTTCTGGAATGGCTCAATAGAAAAAACCTGGGCTTTGGGCATTCAGGCTTGTTTGTTCCCTGAGTGTTTGAGGCCACTGCAATAAGGCCATAGGACACTTCTTCCCAAAGTTGGGAGTGCTGGACTTCTTCCAGATAAAATTAGAATCCCATCTGAGCCCTCAAATTGTTAGAAATAATATCTGGGATCTAAGGATCCCAGAAGTATTGTACAAAGAGCACACAGACAAAGCAAAAGTAAACCCACAGAGCAGCTCTTATTTTTGCAAAAGGATGCATTGACTCATTTGAGCAGTAAACAGGCACACAGAGCAGGAACCTGATAGGTTTTTATCCTAACACAACAGTACTGTGTCTTTTCACCATTAACTGGGGTCCAGCCTCACAGACTTTCATGGTTGGCTAATTTTAAAACAAGCAGGGCAAAGGAAATGAAAGAAAGGGGCAAGGGGTTGGCTGCTCCAGGCCATCAAGTTCGAGGAATGCAGCAGGGCCTTCAGGTAAAGAAAAAATTTTCCAAGATGGGGAAGATTACAAAATAGCATTATAAAGGTTACATTCCCATGGTCATTCTTTTGATTGAGAAGGTCTGAAGTCCTCAATCACCACCATCATCATAATCATCACCCTCAGCATCACCAATCATTACTACCACTGTCCTCACCACTGCCATCACTACCACTCCCACAGGATCCTCACCACCACCACCACCACCACCATCATCACTACTGTCACTGTCACCACTATCATTGATACCACCATCATGATTTTCACAGGGTTATCACGACCATCACTGTCATCATCATCATCTCACGTCATCCTAGCATTGCTATCCCGATCACGGCCATGGCCATCTCACGTCATCCTAGCATTGCTATCCTGATCACGGCCATGGCCATCTCACGTCATCCTAGCATTGCTATGATCACGGTCATGGCCATCTCACGTCATCCTAGCATTGCTATGATCATGGTCATGGCCATCTCATGTCATCCTAGCATTGCTATCCCGATCATGGCCATGGCCATCTCACGTCATCCTAGCATTGCTATGATCACGGTCATGGCCATCTCACATCATCCTACCATTGCTATCCTGATCACGGCCATGGCCATCTCACGTCATCCTAGCATTGCTATCCTGATCACGGCCATGGCCATCTCACGTCATCCTAGCATTGCTATCCTGATCACGGCCATGGCCATCTCACGTCATCCTAGCATTGCTATCCTGATCACGGCCATGGCCATCTCACGTCATCCTAGCATTGCTATCCTGATCACGGCCATGGCCATCTCACGTCATCCTAGCATTGCTATCCTGATCACGGCCATGGCCATCTCACGTCATCCTAGCATTGCTATCCTGATCACGGCCATGGCCATCTCACGTCATCCTAGCATTGCTATGATCACGGTCATGGCCATCTCACGTCATCCTAGCATTGCTATGATCACGGCCATGGCCATCTCACGTCATCCTAGCATTGCTATCCTGATCACGGCCATGGCCATCTCACGTCATCCTAGCATGCTATCCTGATCATGGTCATCACCACTATCACTCACAATAATCATCATCACCCATCATCATTATTATAATTATAATTTTTCACATTTCATGGCCAGAGCCAGATCATCGACTGGTGACTCTGGAAGCCATATTGTACTTCCCCGAATCTTGTGTGGACCCTATGGAATGCCTGGTGTCTGTGCCCAGTAGCCCCCGTGTGACTCCCTAGCTCCATCCTGCAGCCCCACCTCACACATATGTAAACTGACGCTTCCAGATGGGTTATGGCACAATGGAGCAGCTATGACTGGGCCAAGGGACAGAGAGACAGACCAGCACCAAATGCACTGTGTGAGGAAAGGAGCTGGCCCAGAACAAAGGAAACCTCCTACCAGGCCTGGACTCGGTCAGGGTGAATGCCTCCTTGGGCAGGGCAGGCCTGGCCAGGGGCTGCAGCCCACTCCTGAGTGAAGACTCGGACAGTGCTCAACTCAGGCTGGGCTCCTGGTGCCCTGTCTTCCAACCATGGCAGAGACAATTCTTTGTCTCCAATAGACAGGCAGTCACAAATCCCTCACCCCCAGGTACAGAGGGCTCAAGTGAGGCTCTGCTAGGCCGGGCCAACAGAGGACTAGCCACACTATCTGGGTCCCAGAGGGCTGTCAGAGCATTAGCCACAGGCCTGAGAAGCCTGGGAGGTGGGAAAGGGGCCTGGGCTCTGCCCACGACCTGCAATTCAATTCTACTTTGTTCTGTTATTGTACCCATGTCAACGTGACAGATTCTAGACGCCCCTGAGAGAGTCTAGACATGTCTGTGGGGATGATTTGATTCCATTCCTTGGGGTGGGAAGACCTGCTTTCTGTGGGTGGGTCCACCCCTAGGCAAGGGATCCTGGGCTATATAAAGTAGAGAAATCCAGCTGAGCACTAGCACGCATTACTCTCTTCTTTTGACCGTGGAGATGAGGCCAGGTCCTTCAAGCTCCTTCTGCCTTAACTTCCCCACCTTGAACTGGGAGCTTAAATAATCGCTTCCTGCCATCAGTTGTTTTAGTAGTATTTTATCAAAGCAAAGGGAGACGAAGGGAAGACAGTACCTCAGTAGTGTTACAGTTTACAATGAGACTCAGCTCCACACACATGTGCCATCAGGAGTCTAAACCCCAGGTCTTCCATCCTAGGTTTATACCATAGATACTGGGGAGGGTAGGCCTCTCCAGTGGCCACTGCAGGTATTGGTCAGGGTTTGGTGGGCCAGCCACCTTCCCCAACCTGCTCTCAAAGCACCCCCCTTCCAAGCTACAAGGGAAGAGGGTAGAGAGGCTGCTCCCTGCAACCCAGTGTAGCCTAAGTTCCGTGGACCAGTCTTACTACAAGCATTCCCAGTGTGGCTGACCCAGCTGAGAGTTGGTGAAGTCAGAAACTGCTTTTCACCCGTGTCCAGTCTTGTCCTCATTCCTTCCTGGGGCTGGCTAGGCAGCTCTGCACTAAGGGACAGCAAAGGAGCCCTTGTAACCCAACAGATCCACTGCGGCCCTGATGTTGCCCGATAGCTCCCTCCAGCCAGGTTTAAGCGGAGAAGGCGGTAAGGCCCCCTATTTGAGGATTGAGTCTTGCCTGACCCCAAGATGACCTCTGACTCCAGGCACAGATTGTGCCCAGACCTGGCCTCCAGGCTGACCTATGACCTTAGGCACAGCTGGCCCTTACACTAAGCCCCTCCATTCTCAGGCAGAGCAGCAGTGTGAAAGCCTAGGACTAGTCTAATTCTTTAGCCAGCTCCTCACCCAGCTCTACCCTGGGAAAAATGTGCAGAAAGTCTGAAAAGCAGATTTTCATGTGGCAAAATAAAGAAAAAAAAGAAAAGAAATGCAGATTCACAGATTCACCCACTAGGAAGAGTGGGGATCTCCTGGACATAGGGCTCCTCAGGACCAGGTCCCTGGTGCTGACTGGTGGAACAGCCGTGTGCTGCATATGGGGTCCATGCCACATCCTGACCACCAGTCTGACTTCTGGCTGAGGTCCTATGGGACTCCAGGGTAGTTCTGAGAAGAGATACAGCTTGTATCCCATTTTATAAATCAGGAAACAAATGTTGAGGGGGCGGAGGTCGGTCCTGCAGAGTCAGGAGTTAGGAGATGGAGGGCCCCCGGACACACTGAGCCTAAAGGAATATTAACAGGGGGTTTCAGAATTTGGGGAACTTCATCCCTCACACTCTGGAGATGCCCAGCTGGGGGCCTGGATGGGCAACAGAGGAAAGCATCTTAGAGTCTGCTGTTCAACACTCGCCTCCCTAGGATCCATTCCAGCAAACAGCACCAGTCAGCTAGATGTGTTGGTAGCTGTCCAAACAACCTCCGCCAAAGTTTGCTGGTGGAAAGTGACGGAATCCAAATTCTTGTCCAGGTGAATTGCTTGGGCTTGTCTCTCTCAGCCTGACGCCCCAGCTCCTCAATGGCTCTTCCCCACCAGCATGCCAGAGCCTTTGCGACATTCTCAGAACCTAAGGAAAGCAGCCACAGTCAAGGCCCTGGAGGAAGGCAGAGCTCCCTTCTGTTGTGTCCTCCTGAGCTGCCAAAAGCTGGGCGTGCAGCTCAGTGTCCGCAGAAGCTGCCCTGGGCCCTGGGCAGCAGTGGACCAAACTTGCTGACCAGCCTGCTGAGGGCCAATTCCTGGGGAGTGAAGCCAGGCTGGACCTCCTGGGAGGGAAGCAGGAATCCTGGGCTCTACTTCTGACAAGTCCACCTGGCTGTGCTCTTGCAACCAAAAGTTGGACTGTGGAGGCCATCCTCAGGTCCAGGAGAGAACCCACCTGTTCCCACAGTGCCTCCGCCATCTCAGGCTCCTCTCAGGCCTCTGGCTTCTGAGGTACCTGGTTCCCTCCCTTCCTGGGGCCTCATGGCCACAAAGCCATTGGGCACTGTGGTGCTCACTGAATAATAAAACCTAGACACCCCCTCCTACCCCATGTCTAGCCCAGAAGGGGCTAGGTTGAGCCAGGTGTGGTGGCGCATGCCTTTAATCCTAGCACTCAGGAGGGAGGCAGAGGCAGGTGGATCTTTGTGAGTTCAAGGCCAGCCTGGTCTACAGAGGGAATTCCAGGACAGCTGGGGCTACAGGGAGACCCTGTCTTGAAAAGACCAAAAAAAGAAAGAGAAAAGAAAAGAAGGGCCTAGGTCGAAGTTGGGTTGAGCCTCCAGGTCATCTACCTGACCAGGGCTTGGTGCAGCCCCTGCGGTCTGTCCACCATACGCAACTCTAGCCCTAGCTTTCTCTCCTGTGGGCATCTGTTCAGTTCCCAAGTGTTCAGCAAGTTCCTGTGTGTCCGGGCCTGAGGTATTTAGGGCAGGACAGGTGGCAGTTCAGGAAGCTCTAGGGCCAGTGGACTTATGGGGTGAGGGTGCATTCCCATAGGACAAGTGGGATGGTGGGAGACATGTGTGGTTGTCACAACGAGGGGCAAGTGCTGCTGGGATCTTGCAGGTGGAGATCAGGGTTATGAATTGGGGCCACAGGCGCAGGCCACTCACTGTACCTTTACAACTAGTCCAAACAGTCAATAATGCTACTAGACAGTTTTGGTTTTTAGTGGGGATGGTACTGGGGAAGGAATTCAGGGGCTCCTTTGTTCCAGACCAACATTTAAAGCTAGAGCTTTAGCTAAAGCCCTAGTGTGGGCGGGCAGTCAGAGGGGTTTAAAAGACAGTGGTTCCCATGAAGGAGCTACATGCTTGGTGTGGTCAGACCTGGCTGGCACTGTCCCCTCCACCATGGACACGTGCCTGGGAATGGTGTCGTCAGTGGGCACAGAGGGAGAGCTCTATAGGCTCCTGGTGCTGCCAGGCCTGGGGAATTCCAGGAGGAGGCCCACTGCATTCCTCTACCTGGGTGGGCAGGGGTGGAGCCATGTGCATTCCTGCTGGAGACAGGGGCCCACCGTCTGCACCAACGTGAAGAGGGACCCAGATAACCTCTACAGACCGACAAAGTTAGGGATTTTCCAGCCTGGTGGGCAGGAATGGAAGGAAGTGGGAGTCAGTGTTACTGGTATCTGGACTCAGATGACCACATGCAGCTGACCGGAGATGAGCTGTGGTCTCAGATGACCACATGCAGAACCGGAGACCTACAGCCCCTCCTGTCTTCAGATGGACTACCACTGCTCCAAGTTCCTGTAGAGTCTAGGCCATTCAGGGAAAGCCCCCACCCCATCCTATGGACAGGAGGCCTGACCCAGGTCTGCCTGGGGTTTCTAGGGCTTCAAACTGCCAAGTGATACCCAGATAGTATGATTGTCTGTTACCCCAATCTCACAGAGTAGGGCTGTAGAAAGCCAATATCAGGGGAAGCATGTGGTCATCAGATGACCACACCACAGTCATTGGTGGCCTCTCTAATCTAGTCTGTCCTCCAGGTGACAGCATCCCATTGGACTAGACACAGGAACCTCCCCAGGGCCTGCTGAGGGCACTGAGTGGCCCCTGGCTCCATACACAGAGGAGAAGTGACTCTGGGACTGGGCTAGAGGGCCCAAGCTAGGTGGAGACAAAGGTGAGGAAACAATATGTCACTGTGTCCAAAGGTCCCAGGAGCCGTGTCTGACCTGACAACACAAAGCAAGTCTGGACAGAGTCAGGAGAACAGCATCACAGGCAACGGGGGTCCAGGTCCTCCCGTCTGGAAACTGCACGGTGGCTCTCTCTCCTAACTTTGACTAAACTGCTACTCAGGTTCTGAATGGAAGCCCTCAGAGATGGGCACAGCCCCCCTAACCTGCGTGCCAGGACACAGACCCCTCGCAAGAAGGCTGCGCTCACAGTGGATCCCACCCCACCCCCAGCAAGCAGGAGCCTTCTAAGTCTCCATGTGTTTACATTCCCTGGAAATATTTCTCCACGAGAGCCACAGGACAAATATTTTGCTTATGTTGAAACAGGGCAATTAGAGGCCTGAGGCAGAGCCTCCATCTTCGCTCTCCCAGACCATATAGGTAGGGGCAGCAGTTGCTTTCCAGAGGTGTGCAACTTCCTGACCTACCGGCTTTCTCAGCCAGGCCTGAGCTTAAGGCTACCCAGCCTCCCAAGGAATGACCTGCAGGGCTTAGGAGGCCAGCAAGGCAGCCTGAACTGGGCACCCCAGTCTCCTTCCAAAGCTTCCCCTGATGTTGGATTTCTACAGCCCTACTCTGTGAGATTGGGGTAATAGACAATCATACTATCTGGGTATCACTTGGCAGTTTGAAGCCCTAGAAACCCCAGGCAGACCTAGGTCAGGCCTGCTGTCCATAGGATGGGGTGGGGGCTTTCCCTGAATGGCCTAGACTCTGCAGGAACTTGGAGCAGCGGTAGTCCATCTGAAGACAGGAGGGGCTGTAGGTCTCCGGTTCTGAGGACCCCATGGTGACTTTCTACAGGCTGAATCAGCATAGGGGATGAAGGTCCTGGGTTCACTGCAAACATAAACACAAGGGCACGATTCGCAGTGCAGACAACAGGGCCCAACTGGTGTCAGCAGTCTGTCAGTGCTGCCAGGCCACTGCTGCTTCCGTGTAGCCTTGTCTCCCCTGA
This sequence comes from Rhizomys pruinosus, assembly GCA_009823505.1. Taxonomy (NCBI): domain Eukaryota; kingdom Metazoa; phylum Chordata; class Mammalia; order Rodentia; family Spalacidae; genus Rhizomys; species Rhizomys pruinosus. Next base: position 1,652,795 of record VZQC01011685.1, read on the forward strand.
CTGCCTGACAGCCCCCGGGCACCCATCCTCCCTAAATCGGTTTCCATTTCCATGGCCCCCAGTCTGCTCTAACACCAGACCTCTAACACCTGGCCCTTGGTCTTGCGCAGTGGAGCTTCTTTCTGCCACCCAGGAGGATCCGCAGCCGAAGCACACACCGAGCTTCTTCCTCAAAGAGCCGGCCTGACTGAATTGGAAAACGATGTATGAAATACACAAAGCATCAATAAAAAATGAAAATTAAAAAAAAAAAAAGAGCTGGCCTTCAGGTCCTCTGCACAGCATGCTGGAAACTTAGGTCTCCCTGCGCCAGCCATGCTTGGCCGACAGTGTGCTGTCTGCACTTCAGGCTGTGGATCAGTGCTGATGCTGACATGGTGCACAAAGTTCTGTGGCTCAGTTTTTCCAGTGGTTTCTAGGAGTGTGCCCAGAGAGTGTGACTGTGCTTAATTCTTTTTTTTTTTTTTTTATGTGTATGAATGTACTGCCTGCATGTAGGTTTGTGCACCCGTGTCGTGCAATGCCGAGGACATCAGAAGAGGGTCTCGGATTCCCCTGGAACTGGAGTCAAAGACGGTGCTGGGGATCGAACCTGGGTCCTCTGCAAGAGCAGTTGGTGCTCTTAACCACTAGGCCATCTCTCCAGCCTGACTGTGTTTAATTCTACAGTTGCCACTAGACTGTCCAGATGGCATGGCTGCACCCCAGCTGTGTACAGAGTCCCCCCCAACATCCATCCTTACCACATCTGAATCCTCTGGCTTTGCAGCTCTGCTCAGTGCCCACGGAGGACCACTGTCTAGACCTCAGGTGGCCACAAACCAAGATGCTGTCAAGTCCTCAGCCCACTTGCCCGTCCCATCTCAGAGCTACCAACACCTGGCACAGGAGGGGCACTGGACTTCAGATCAGTGTGCAGGTGATGGCAGAATGAACGCCCAGTCACTTAGCCATGGGTGTCCAGCAGTGGCTCGGTGCAGGCTTGGGCTCAGAGAACCACCCCACCCCAGAGGCCCCCTGTGTGTGAGTCAGGGCTGCTCACTCTTTGTTGGTACTGGTATTGGGTTTTTGTTTTTTTTTTGGTCTTTTTGAGACAGGGTCTCCCTGTAGCCCCAGCTCCCAGCTGTCCTGGAACTTACTCTGTAGACCAGGCTGGCCTTGAACTCACAGAGATCCACCCACTGCTACCTCCCGAGTGCTGGGATTAAAGGCGGGGCCACCACACCCGGTTAGTATTGGTATTTTTTTTTATGTTAAAACATCATAGATTTTTATTAATATTCCATGTGTGCTCGACCACCTCAAAGCTCCCAGTTCTACCTTTTTCATTTTTTTCATATCTTCCATCTCTTTGACCCAATTTCTCTCTCTCCTTTTTTTTTTTTTTTTTTGTCTTTTTGAGGCAGNCCCTTTTTTTTTTTTTTTTGGTCTTTTTGAGGCAGGGTCTCCCTGTAGCCCCAGCTGGCCTGGAACTCTCTTTGTAGACTTGAACTCACAGAGATTCTCCTGCTTCTGCCTCTGCCTCCCAAGTGCTGGGATTAAAGGTGTGTGCCACCATGCCTGGCAATCCAATTTCTTTTTTTTGCCTCAGATTGCCTTAAACTTTGTCTGGATTTTTAAAAATTTATTTATTTATACATATATTTTTTATCAAATCTAGACCCGTGTCCTCCCCATCCTCCCACCCCTCCAGAGCTCATGCATTCTGCCAAACATGCTATTCATCTCTTTCTCAGTCTTTCTCAATATTCTCCATGGGGAAGTTGACTGTTTTGAGCAGAAGGTATTGTTTTTAAATGTAGATATATAAGTGTTTACTAACAGGAAAAGCCTGTACATTCTTCTCGGACATGCTCATGATTCAGCTACTGCATTCGGTGTATTAGTCTTGCACTCGAAAGCCCCTGAAATGGAACAGCCCTTGAAGGGCCCTCATCTCCAGTCACTTCAAATCTTCATGGATCTTGTCATCCAGGCAGTGGTCTGAGCCTGGCCGTGTTTTCTAGCCTCTGTGTCCAGGGCCTAACATTGGCAAGGAGTCTACATAATGGTGGTCACACATGCCACCTCAGCCCTGGAGTATCCTCCATGCCCCTTCCCACCCCCGCTCGGTGGGGCCAGGGTCAGCACATCTTGGCTGCTACCTATAAGCTCAGTTGCGGCAAAGGCTGTTACATGCCTCCTATGGATGGTAGCATTGAGTACTCTCAACATGTGCTGCAGCCTCTGAGGGAGCACTGGAGACGCAGTGGCAGCACCAGTGGGGTGTGCCCTTGGACTCTCAGGGATAGTACACCATCCTCCCTGAGCTGGGACAGTATAAGACCTCGCTGGCGGTGTGAGGACAGGAGGCCAGCTTGTTGTACAAGGAGCCAATGTTCTCATCCATGTGAATGAGAACCGGATAAGCCCCACTGGTCAGTGTAAGTCAGGACATTGGTGACCTGCTGTGATTAGCCCTTAGAGTAGCCTCATGCCACCTGCCATACTACAAACAAGGTGAGAAATAAAAGAACCTGTGAGAGATCTGTATACCCTGGGTGGGGAGGGGCAGTGATCCTGGGGCCTAGATGGGGCTGAGGACAGTGAGGAGGGGCTCCCAAAGTCTGGGTGCAAAGACCTGGGGGCAGGGCACTGGCAGGCCTTGTAGGCCTGGGAAGTTTCTAGAAACCCAGCCCTATGGCAGTTGTAGAGCTCGGGCCTGTCAGCTCAGGGGCCCAGAGTGTCTGTGCCCTCCAGATGGCCCACTGCCCAGCCCAGTCCTGCCAGGGCCACACCAGACCCTGCTGCTGAGCTTGGCAGGTCTGAGGCACTGGGCAGGGGTACAGAGAAAGACAGAGACAGATAGAGAGACAGACAGAGAGAGAAAAAGACGGGAGACAGAGAAAGCAGCCTGAGAATGCAGCCCCACCTTCAGCAAGTCCGAAGAGAAGTGAGGGTCAGATTAGGAGGGATAGAGGTCAGGGGAGGGGCTATTCTTAGTAAAGAACAGGGACTCCAGACTGGTAGAGACAGGGTGACCTTGTCAACACAGGACACCTGGCATGGTTTGAGTTCAGGCCCCCTACCAGCCATCCCAAAGCTATTGACGGTCCTTGTTAAGCTGCTCCCCTGGGGGGCTGTGACTCACTGGAGGGAGTTAGAGCTCAAAGAGCTCCTCCCTGCTTCTGTCAGCCTCTGCCCATGGGTCTTCCCTCAGAACATTCCTCCTGGGCTTGAGGCCTCTTGGCCATATAAGGCTGCCTGTGGGCACCTCTCACAGGCCCTCATCCCCGCCCACCCCATGGGAGCCAGCTTGACCAGCCAGGCCAGGGAGGGGCCTTTTGGAGCATTGGTGCTGGTGCAGGGTCCCTTGGGTGCCGCCAGGCTCCCATTGAGCCCAGTGTTCCCTTTCCTTTTTCCTACACAGATTCTGGTCTCAGGCTCTCTAGGTCCCCTATCTAGGAGCTGTGAGGATGGGCTGGGAAAGGAGAGTGGATCCCCAACTGAGACTAGAGGTGTTGGGAGTGGCCCTGATGGGTCCTCGGCCTGGTTGCCTCCTAGGAACAGGCTCGTGAGTGGAAGGACAGGCTCCTTTCTTTGATCTCCAGGATTCCCAAGCCTCTGTTGCTGTTCCCTTGTGCCGCTGATGGGCCCGGAAGGATCTGAAATTTGTCCTTCAGGTCAAGGGCTAGGTCCAGAAAGAGACCTCCTATGAATTGGCAAGTAGAGGCAATGTCTCACCCAGATGCAGGGATGTCTTCTCTGAGCCCCACTCAGCAGGACTGTTTCTGTGGAAGACCCTCCTTCCAGCCCCCAAGAACCCCAAGCTGGGAAGTGACAAGGAACACAGGAAAGAAATTTGGGTGTGGCAGTGAAAGGTCTCCCCAGGACCCCAGATCTTCCTCCAAACTCCTATAAGTTTCCTCCGGAAATTGAGCCCAGGGCAAGTGAACTTGAGGGGTCTCTTAGTACCTCTCCTTTTGTCTGTGGCTGGCTAGCATGGCAGACAGGTCAGTTCAGACTTGATGGATAGATGGAGCTGACAGAAAAAGCTGCGCAGAGGTCACTGAAACTCTACCCAACAGGTACCCAAGATCACTTGCCGGTGCTAGGAATTCCCAGAATCACAAGTTCCTTAATGCTGAGGCACTATCTAAGCTGGACCCTGAATTCTTTTTTTTTTTAATTTTATTTTGTATGTGTATGAAGGTACTGTCTCCATGTAGGTCAGTGCACCCGTGTCATGCAATGCCTTGGAGGTCAGAAGAGGGTGTTGAATTCCCCTGGAACTGGAGTTAAAGATGGTCCTCAGCCGCCATGTGGGTTCTGGGGATTGAACCCAGGTCCTCTGCAAGAGCAGTCGGTGTTCTTAACCACTAGGCATCTCTCATGAATTCTTTTTTTTTTTTTTTTTAATTTTTTTAATTTTTTTAATTTTATTTTTTTCTGTATGTGTAGGAATGTACTATCTGCATGCAGGTTTGTGCACCCACCCGTGTTGTGCAATGCCTCGGAGGTCAGAAGATGGTGTTGGATTCCCCTGGAACTGGAGTTCTCCTGGAATTGGAGTTTCAGACGGTTCTCAGCTGCCATGTGGGTGCTGGGGATCGAACCCGGGTNACCTGCCTCTGCCTCCCAAGTGCTAGGATTAAAGGCGTGCGCCACCACACCCGGCCCGGCATGGACCCTGAATTCTTAATCATCTCATGGCCCACTGCAAGGAGTCTCCTCCCCCTGAGCACCCCAGACTTGTGTGCTTATTCTAGGACTGTACCCTTCTCTCCAGGGCACAAGCCGAAATCACCCCTTTATCCCATCCAAGAAGAGGAGCTGGGTTGGGGGAGAAACATTGAAGAAAGCTGAGGAAATCCTGAAAACCGAAGCTCCAGTTACCTGCTCGCCTTATCACCCCACCTAACAGGAGCAGTGAGTGGCTTGAATCAAATTTGCAGTAAGCACAGAGAGTGCTGGGCAGGTACCAGAGCCCAGTGCCTACAGAAGGGATGGGACCCCTAGGTAGGTCCCATGAAAATGAGTCATTAATTTAATACTGCGTGCAGGGCTCTCGGTACAGTGACCTAGCCAGTGAGCCTGGCTTTGCAGCTTGGGAGCTGGACATAAACAGCAGGGGTAGGAGGAGCCCAGAGTCAGAGGCTCTAGGAGCCGGGCCCCTCCGGGCAGCTTGCCCTTCCAAAATGCTTTGTTTCTGACTGGCCCTGGAGACTGAGACTATCAAGACCCCTTTGGGGGTGGGGCCCTGCTAAAACAATGGGAGAGAGAAGCCCCTCCTGGCAGTGTAGCCAGAGGCTGTTTCCAGATGCCCTCTCAAGCCAGAGATGCCTAGTTGCCCTCAGCTCCAACCTCGTGAGGGCAGGAGACAGGAGACCCTTGGAAGGTTTTGAGGGGCAGCTTTCCCTTTTGATGATGCTCCCAGCCTGGAGGAGGGGGTCTCTGAGGTCACCCTGCCTCCTGACCTCCTGCCTACCAAGATCCCCAGATTTGGGCTGATTTTCACAGCAGATCATGCTGGCTGAGGGACACTGTGTGGTCTTCTATCAAGTAGTAGTCAATACAGACCGATGCTGTCCCTGAGCCCCGGGGTTCACAATGCCGTGGTGCCAGCTTCTCAGGGCTGTTACTCCTTTTGGCATCTGGTTAGTCTGAGCCCTTGGAGGACAGAGCTGGAAGCTGCTGACAGCGGCCACCAGAATCAGCCCTGCCACTGGCTCCTGGCCAGTTGCCATGGGCAGAGACAGAGGTTCCAACATTAGCTCCTTGGAAGGACTGAGAACAGGCCTGGCAAAGGGAATGTGTTTTCCTTACTGTCTTTCCCTGGGGAAACAGACATCCTGGGTCCTCTTCCTGGCTGGTCCAGGCAGGAGGTCGCCAGAGCCTGATCCCTGTGAGCACATGCAGCCACCTGAAGGTGTGGCCTGGGATTTTTCTGCTGTTGCTTGTGATGTCTAAAGACATGGCTGAGGCTGAGCAAGGGCTGTCCTTGCTGGGTGGCTCCCCAGAGGCCTCTAAAGTAGACTTCCTAGGGCTGAGTCAGATAGCCTGTGGCCTGTCCTGTATCCAGCAGCTGCCCCCAGGTAGGGTGCCACAAGTGCCAGAGGGTATCCTTGGCATGCTGCAGTGGGATCTTCCAGAATGCTCCCCTCCCATGATCCGGAGGTGAGGAGGGAACAGATTCAGATCTTGGGCTATCCTTTGTGGGGGCAGTAGAACCTGGCAGGACAGAAAAAGGTCTGCCTCCATGAGCCCTCTCCTGGGCAACCTGCTGCTTACATCACCCCCAACTGGCCACCCTCTCCTGTAGGTTCAGGACAGAACCCTCTGCCCCGTGTGAACTGTCAAGAGAAAGGGGTCAGCTTTGAGGACTGGTACCCCAAAGGTTCCAAAAGGCATGAGGCATGAAAAGAACAGAAGTAACTGATTAGATTCTCTGTCTTTCGAACTGTGTGCTGTTGACTGGCACCAACATTGTGGACTCGGTTTCTTCATCCATAGTAAGAAAAGTGGCTGGCTTGCCAATGACTCAGAGAAGACAAAGAAAGGCACTGGATTACTGTGGTGATCACCGAAATGGAACCTGATCACCAGGGGCTGGGGTAGGGGTGAGGGTGAGGACAGGGGCAGTGCACAAAGAACACGCTGCCTCCCAGTCCAGGCCTCCGCACCCAGGCTGGGAGACCCCCTCTTGGTCCACTCCCCAGGTCCAGACTCAAGTGCTTCCTCCTCAGCCCAGGCCACCAGCTGGCACAGGGTAGGGGCAAAGTGTCGACACCTCACAGTCCTGTGCCACATTGTTCTTTGCCCACTTCACCCTCCCCTGCCCGACACCAGTTGCTTTTGGGCAGCTGTCTGCCGGGAAGCAGCTAGTTTGGGATTAACCCTGTAGGTGCTAGCTGTCCGGGGGCTGACTCAGCGCATTCTCAGACAGCTACCCCACCCCCACCCCACCCCTCAGCCAGTCCTTTGGGACCAATCCCCAATCCACCTGGCCTGGCCACTAGGGGGCTCAGAGGTCTCCTGGTACAACCTTTGCCCCCTGGACCCTCAAAGGATTCTCATGAAGTCAGCAGACTCTCAGGAGCCCTCCACCTGACCCTACAGTGGGGATCTTCACCTCAGCCTGTCTGGACTCTCAGCTGTCAGGGGGGTCTGAGGCCAGAACTGAAACCTGAAGGGCTTGCTGGAGAGGACCTCCAGGCAGTAGTCGGGTGGGGCCAGCCATCTGGGAACCTGCTCTACTGTCCCAGTTGTGCCTGCCGGGGGATCATAAATCAGGTCCTGAGCGAATTCCGGATTCCTCCTAGTCTCCCGCCCTCCCGGAGCCCGCCCAGCCTCACAACAAGCCTCAGCAAAAGGGAGCCACTACCTCTCCCTCCCCCAGGTGCAAAACTAATAGTGAGGTTATAGAGGAATTCCGGGGAGGGAAAGTGGAAGGAGGGAGGGAGGGCGGCTTGTCCCGGCTGGTCCTAACCGCCCATTTCCGACTCTGAGAAAAGGGGCCGCCCAGTTCCTTGGGGCTTGGGATTTGCAGGAGGCTGGGGTCAGCCAGGAAGATGAGATGATGGTGCAACCTTCCATTAACAGCTGCTGGTCAGGACCCCCGCCAAGACTAGCTGGCCTGTGCCCCACCGACTCACGCGGACCTTTGGGACTGTCCAGAAGGCCCAGTTAGATGGGAGCCCTACCGCCCATTTGCGATGATGGCTTAGCTGGCCTGGCTTAGAGAACCGGGGGAGCTGCCAACCCGGCAGCTGGGTCCCAGCCCCAACCCCTCAGGGTTTCCCTTGAGGCTAGTTTGCCTAAGGAGCCCAAGGGGAGGAGACCCAGTTGCTGAAGCCACCCAAGGCAGAACCGAGGGGGACAGTCTTGAGCTTCAGCCTCTTGGACCTTGGCTGTGTCCTCCAACTTCCCGCGAGGCAGGGAATGTGGCGGTAGCATGGGTTCAGAGCCTGGTAGAGCAGTTGGAGTCCACAGATCCCAGAAACTCAGTTGCTCGAGGCACAGCTGGCTTAACAGATGTGTAACTGGGAGTCTCAGATTCCCAAGGAACCCCTCTGACTGGCACCCACAGGGCCATGAGTATCCTTGGAAAGCGGCTGCCCCAGTCAGGTTTCCCAGTTGGAGGTGTCCTAGCATTTGAGGAAACAGGGATCCCCCGCCTGGCCTGCCTGGGTCTCGGGGCCGCACCGCCGCCACTCGCTGTTGGTAGAAATACCACCAGGGGAGGAGGAGAGGGCAGGACCGGCAGCCGGGAGGCGCCGGGTTCCGCGCCAGGTGCGGGACTTGTCTGAAGTTCGGGAAACAAAGAGCGGAGCCGCAGAGCGGGTAGGGGCATGCCGGGCGCCCTGGGGGCCGGCGCGTCCCGGGAGAACGCGCTGCTTCCCCTGGGGATCCGAAACCTTGACCTAGAGAAGCGGAGAGGCTCGGCAGCGACGAGCTCCCACCGCCTGGCCGGGGGCCAGCAGGTGCCCCTTCCGGAAGGCTGGTCCGGCCGGGGTCCGAAGGGTTAAGGTCTCCAGGCCGCCCCTCCCCCTGCTCCCCCCCAAACCCTCTCCCTGGGCCGCGGGGCTAGGGCGCCCGGGCGGGCCGGGGCGGGGCCTGACGTCCGCAGGCGGGCGGAGCGAGCGGGGCCGGCCGCCCAGATCCAGACCCGCCGGGCTCCGGCGCGCTGTCCCAGGAGGCAGGAGACGCTGCCCGCGGCCAGAAGATGGTGAGGCGCGGAGAGCAGCTCTGCGCCGGGCGCGCACCGCACGTCGGCGGCCCCCGGAGCCCCACGCCGCCGCCGCCTCTGCTGGTGCTGCTGCTGGCCGGGCTGGCGCTGCTGGGCGAGGCGCGGGAGCCCGCGGGCAATGGCTTCAGCCTGCACCCGCCCTACTTCAACCTGGCCGAGGGCGCCCGCATCGCTGCGTCCGCGACCTGCGGCGAAGAGGCCCCTGCGCGCGGGACCCCACGCCCCACCGAAGACCTGTACTGCAAGCTGGTGGGGGGTCCAGTGGCCGGCGGGGACCCCAACCAGACCATCCAGGTGAGCGCGGGGAGGAGCAGCTGGGTCCAGCGGGCTTCCCACCCTGGCGCCGGCACCCGGCCGACTCCTGAGGGTCGCCCAGGACCCAGGACAGGCCAGGGACCGACCTTCCCGCCCGGACTCCGCGGTTCCGCATCGACGGACCGACCAGAAGGTAGCCCGACGCGGCTGCCGAAACTTGCGCAGAAACTGCGCGTCCGGCTGGAAGGGCCAATGCAGAGTCCTGAGCGGACCCGGGCCACGGGGCCGGCGCCGCCCGGTGGCGGTGACCTGGACGGGAGGGGACCGGTGCACAGTCTCCAGCGGCTCCGAGTCCGGGATCCCGGCGGGGGCGGGACTTGGCCTCGGTGCACGCTTGCTTTGGGGAGGGGGCGGGAACTCCTTCTTCCCCCGGGACAGGCTGGAACCTGTCGGCCTCCGGATGCGGACGGAGCGAGCGCGGGACCCGCGCGGGCGCCCTAGTTCCTGGGGCCTCTTGGTCTCTGACCGAGCCAGCCAAGTGTTGAAGCTTCTTTACTAGAGATCCAGGAACTTGGTGGGAGGTGGGAGAGGGGAGGCTGGGAAGCTCAACTGAGCGGGGAACACCTGTGGGCCTTCCGGGCAGCGCCCTGCCCAGCAGGTGGTGGATCCCAAAAGACATGGAGTCTGAGCCTCTGTGAGGACTGCCCCTCAGGCTGAGCCTGCAGGTGGGCTAAGTGGCCCTGCAGCCGGACCCGGTGACTAGGAAAGCTGCCTGATCAGATTCTCGGGGTTTCTGTTGGGGTTGGGGTCCACCGTGGGAGCAAAGTCTGGAGCTCCAGGCTTCCCTGCAGCCCACCCTAAGACCTACTGCCCACCTGTGCCCCTCGCTGGGGAGAGCCAGGGGGCCCGCAGGGCCTGTGTAATTCAAGCTACCTCCTCTAAGGGATCTGTTTGCACCTTTGCTCTAGGAGGCTGGGGAAGGGGAGGAGAGCTGAAAATGAATCAGTGCGGGTAGAGGGAGGGAAGGAGCCGAGCTCTGTGCATTCCTTACCTGGCCACCACCCTCCTTGCCTGCCCACTCAGCCCTCCTGTGGGCCTCCAAGTGGGAAGGAGGGAGTTGAGAGAGGCCAGCCTGTGCTCTGGGCCCCCCGAATTCTGAAATAAGTGTAGCTTCTGAGACAGAGAACCCAAGTCCTGGGAAGGTGCAGACACCTTCCTGAAGCCTTCCAAGTCAGGATAGAGTCCATCTGGGGCCGCAGTTGAAAGTGGTGTTTCTCTTGACTGGGGGCTCCCTGAACATGGTTGTGAGGGAGGTGGGTCTCAGGAGGGGGCCCCTGTGGGACTCTTAATACCTGGTGCAGAGGGACTGCCTGGACTCCCTAGACCCTCCTCACTGCTTAGCTAAGAGCTTTCTGTTCCCTGGGGTGGGAAATCAAATCCATTGCCAGATCCCAGACGACTATCCCTTGAACCACCTGTGCACAGGCCACTCAGGATTATCTGCTTAAATCTATGTGTGGTATCATTACTTCCCCCCCCTTTTTTTTAAATTTATTTTTGTATGTGTATGAGTGTATTGTCTGCATGTAGGTTGTGCACCCGTGTCGTGCAATGCCGCGGAGGTCAGAAGAGGGTCTCGGATTCCCCTGGAACTGGAGTTCTCCTGGAATTGGAGTTACAGACTGTTCTTAACTGCCATGTGGGTGCTGGGGATCAAACCCAGGTCCTCTGCAAGAGCAGTCGGTGCTCTTAACCGCTAGGCTATCTCTCAATCCCCCTATGTGTGGTATCATTACTTCCTAAGAGTGGTACAGGCCCAGCTTGGGAGCCAGGTGTCCTAGGGCTACTTCTCAAGGGCCCAGTCTGTCCCAGAGTGGGGTGGGGCATGGAGGACACAGGTCCTAACCACACAGCATGGCCCCAAGGAGTCAGGGGCCCTTTGTGCAACAGAAGGGAACCTGGGCATCCCAGAGAGGAGACTGGGTGAGTCCCAGTGGGCCTCTGGACAAGCTGGAGAGTGGGTACCTGAGGCAGAGGGCATCTGACACTGCTGCCCTCCCAGTTTCAGGTGGGCATCAGAAGAACTCTGTTGGCCTGCATCAGCCTAGCTGGTGACTCACCAGGAGGGGAAGTCCTAATTAGCCCCCATATTTCCTGGTTCTGTTCCTGGCAGGACCCTGTGCAGCAGAGGGGTGGAGAGAATCTAGTTTTCCAGCCCTGTCTGCTGTGAGCCAGAGGTCAGTAGGGAAACCCTGGCTACCAGGGGTGCTTGCTACTGAGTGAGTGGCTGAGTGGGGACTGGGACTGCTATTCCCTATCTCTCCAGATCTTCTCTGTCACCTGGAAAGACACACACTGGTTTCTCTAGGTTCCTGGAAGACTGGAAGCCCATCTTGCATCCTTGACCCTTGGCCTGGGTTCTGGGGGTGCTCTTATGTCCAACTGGGTCTAGACTAGCAAGCAGCCTCCCTGGGAGGCCCAACTACATCCTCCCTGCCCATCCCCACCCTGGCTGGTACCCATGGGGTATCTTGTCATTGAGCTCCTTGGGCCCCTTTTTTGGCACCTACCCTACAGCTCTGTAGGCTGAGGATACTCCGGTTCTTGCCCCTCTCTGGTGGAGGTGGGGGGCAGTTAACCAATTAGACTTGACAGTCTGGGCCAGATAGGCCAACCATTCTCATAGCCCCTCTGGGTGGTAGAGCGAAAAAGGTGTGCCAGCCACTGCAGAGCTCTGGGGGCCCCGTGGGACTAGCCAGATGGTTGTTGGGATAAATATAGCAGAGCCTGGCAGGGTGCAGGTCAGCTTCTTGGGTGGTCCACAGCAATGGCTTGCCCAGGGACTGGACATCTAAAGGGAGATGGAGGGAACAGCAAGCACAGACTGCCAGGCAGGAGCTACCCAGGCGTCAGCACCTGGGGACCACAGGCATGGTGTCTGCTGCTTCCTGAACTGGGCACACAGGGTGGCTACCTGGGCTTCCTGGGCACTGTCCATGTGAAAATGGGGGCTGGGAGCTCTTTTGCTGCGGCCTCCTGGTGGTGGGGTGGGGATCTCCTATACTCCAGCCCCCTCTTGGGAGAGGATGTCTGTCTCCTACTCCCAGTCTGGGAGGGTTGGGGCCACCTTCTGGGCCTCAGTCAGAGCCAGATCTCCAAGGCTGTCTTTGTGTAGGACAGGTAAGGTTTCCTCATGGGTAGAGGGGGTGGGCTCTCATGGCCAGCTGCCAGGGCCCTGCCCTCCCCCCACCAGAGGTAGCAGGCCAGGACTCTGCTGGAGCTTCCTACAGGCCCCAGCAGGTGGCTGGGCTGTGACCCAAGCAGCTGCCTTGTTTCTGCTCATCCCAGTGGCAGCATGAGCAGGTGCAACGTTATCCCCACCCTGCAGATGGGAACACCAAGGCTTCCAGGGTGCCGTGACTTGGCTGTGTCCCAGGGCTTAGCAGTAGCAGACAGGAGGGCCAACACTTGCATTCCAACCCAGGCCCCACAAGCTGCCCATAGCTTAACTCTGTTTCTGGAGACCCTATTCCATAGGACACAGGGTACGAGGCCCAGAAGGGACAGGGCGGGGGTTGGGGGGGGTGTCTGACTCTCCTGGGTCTTTTTCCTCTAGGTGGTCTCCCTGTAGCTTACCCTATTCCATAGGACACAGGGTACGAGGCCCAGAAGGCACAGGGCGGGGGTTGGGGGGGGTGTCTGACTCTCCTGGGTCTTTCTCCTCTAGGTGGTCTCCCTGTAGCTAACCCTCTTCATTCGCCACCACAGTCCACACTGCTCACTCCTTGCAGTGGCCAGCAGGGAAAATGGTGGTTGGAAGTGCTGGAGTCCATCTTGCCTATGCTTGTTCACTTTTCCTTAGGTTCCAACTGCATTGGCTTTGGCCTCCGCAATAACCAGCCCTCTACCCGGAACATAGTCCCTTTGCCCTGACTGTGTCAGATGCTACCACCTCATAGAGGCTGGCCTTGATTTCCTCACCCAAAGCAGGTGTCCACCCCCCCCCACACACCCCCAGTTTCCCTGTAATGTGTGTGGGTCATTTCATGGGAGCCATATCTCTTGAACTGACCTAACACACATGGCCAATGAGAATCTGAAGGTTGAGGATGGGACCCAGGACTCGTATGGCAGGAGGGTGGCTCTAGATGGGACATGGGTCCTTAGCCCTGCTGGATCATCTGTGTCCTCTGCCTGCAGGGCCAGTACTGTGACATCTGCACAGCTGCCAACAGCAACAAGGCACACCCTGCGAGCAACGCCATCGATGGCACCGAGCGCTGGTGGCAGAGCCCGCCTCTGTCCCGAGGCCTGGAATATAATGAGGTCAACGTCACCCTGGATCTGGGCCAGGTAAGGTCCATTTTTGCCTCTGCAGCTCCAGCAACAGAGTTCACCTCAGACTCAAGACAGTGGGATTGGTGAGGTCACCGTGGTGAGAGACCAAGTCTAGGTCAGGACTTCTGGGAGTAGAACAAGCATGGACAAAGGCCCAGTGGTAGGCATCTTTGTTCTTTCAGTATCTCTGGATGAGCACAAAGGTTGGGGCTGAATAGGCCCCACTAAGGGCCACATCAGAGTTGGCAGGGGAGAGGTGCTGAGTGCTGAGCTAGGCGGAAAGGCAGACAGGCTGGGAACCCCCATGCCCTCAGAGGCTGCTGGTGTTTACTTTAAGGAATTCCTGATGGGGATGGGAGGGGTGCAGGAATGTGGAGGAGGTCTGGTAGAAGTGGACATTCCTGAGATACCTGTGCTGTAGTGGCCACCTTTGGGTCAGGAGATCACTGTGAGGAGCAGACTGCCAGCTCTCGGCCCTCATTAGCCACCAGCCCCTGCCTGTGTAGGCAGGACTGTGGGTCAGAATGTTTCTCAGTGGTGAGCAAACCACCCTCAAGTGGACAGGGTCTGGAGACCTTGATGTGGCTCCAGGACTGGGTCACACTCACAAGGCTGTGTCCTGCTCTTGTATTCCTGCCCAGACGCTTAGCCTTGGGAGCCTGGTTTGCGGAAGTGGTGACCACATCGAGGCTCCCTGGACTGGGGAGGGTGGATGGAAAAGGCTGAGCCTGGAGTTGGGGTCAGGGTTGGGCAGGCTACAGGGCTGGTTTCTATCCACCTGCCATCCTGCCAGCCCAGAGGCTTGGGGCTCCATTCCTACCACAACTCTGCTGACTCTGCTCCAGATAGATGTCTGCTGTACCCAGAGGTGTAGGAGGAGGCCAGCCATAATGGAAGGAGAGGAAGCAAGGAGAGACAGGGTAAGGCCAGGTCTCCACAGCCAGGCTACAGGGACAGGCCTGTAGGATAGGCAGTTCTTTCCCAGCCTGGCAACTTGTAGGCAGGCAGCTGGGGAGCAGACTGGGTCCCAAAAAGGGGTCTAGAATTTGCAGGAGATCTGATTCACAGCCTTGTCCCAACACCCAGGGTAGAAAAGGAGGGAGAGGAAGGGGGAGGGGCTGCCCAGCAGAGCTCTCCTGCTCTGGCCTGCTCTGGGCCATTTCCCTTATCTCCCACCTTCTGAGTTCTTAGCTTCTGGAATCTTGGGGCCTCAGGAGTCCTGTAGACCCGAGGCCACCCTCTTCTGTGGCGCAGCAGTGGGTACCCATGGGAAGGTGTGTATGTGAACTCACACTTGTTGGAAGCAGCAAGGCAGTGCTCAGGCCCTTCCTCCTAGAGTCTTGCCTGGTTGGGCCTAGGGAGAGGAGAGAGAGAGAGAGAGAGAGAGAGAGAGAGAGAGAGAGAGAGAGAGCCCTGTCTCCATGGCAACCCCATAGTGCCTGCAGAGCAGGTGGGCACTATGCCCAAGTGCTATGTGGGAGGGACTGAGGGCGGTGGACTGCCTGCCTGACCCAGAGTGGGTTCTGGTACCCTCAGAGCCCAGGAGGTTCTCCAAGTCTCAGTCTTCATATCTGTCTGGTGGGTCTGTAGCAAGTCCACCTTTAGGTTTCTCCAAGCTGGGCGAGGGTTTCTTGTATGGCTGTTTCCCCAAGCCTCAGTTTTACGAGCTGCAGAATGACACATGGGAAAGGCCACCAGCCTTTCACCTTCCTTCCCTCTCTCTCTCCTTTCTCTCTGTCCCTTACAATACCTGGTGGCTGCCAGTCCTGTTGGAGGCAGGAAGCTCTGGGGTTGGGGAGAGTTCTTCCTGGGCTTCTAAGATGCAGGCCTGGGAGGTCCTCCTAGGCGCAGGCCTTCAGGAAGCATAAGGAAGTGCCTGGCCAGCCGTCTTTGTTCTGGTGAAAGCGGATGCCCTGGGAAGGGGGCGGGGGTGGCTGGCCAGGCACTCAAGTTCTTCCTGGGGAGGGTGGACTGGGCTGCCAGGATCTCAAGCTCTGGCAAGTGGGCCCAAGGCTGGCACTAGGCTATCGAAGCTAGTCCCCATGACACCTGTCTAAGAGCAGCTAGGGCTGCTGGACAGGACACTTGGGAGAGCTCGAACCTTTACTAGGACCTTGAAAGAGGATTCTTTCTTTGGGGGAGGGTCCCCAGGAAGAGGCTCCTGCTGGTCACAAAGGGACAGTTTCCTGAGTCCCAGCCTGACTTCCCTGGGGATCTGGGAGGGGGCATCCTCTAGAAACTTCTGTGGTCAAGTTGCTGCCAGACCCTGTGCTCAGGGAATCAGGCTCAGCGTCAGGCTGCATGGCAGAGGAGCCTGTCCTGAGTACCACTCCCAGCCCCGCAGCTCACTAGCATGCTACGGCCAGGTCTTGGAAGCAGGCAGGGATGAGTCGGCTGGCTCTGAAGCACCTCTTCCTCTTTGTCCATCACCCTCCTGGTGACCTGGCTGCACAGGGCTCCTCTTAACTGCCCCTCCCCAGGTCATCTTTGACAGAGAAGTGAGGACTGCTTGTCCCTTACTGGCAGAGCGCCAAGACTTTGTTCTGTCCTGTGGCCGTGCAGGCTCAGGTGAAGCAGCAGCCTTGGCCCCAACCTCAAAGGCCCTGAGCTGCAGGACAGACTGGGGATGCAAAGAGCGGCTGGGGTATATAAGGAAACTGGGGTCACTTGGGATATGGACGGGGCTGGGTAGACCTGAGGCTGAAGTTGAGACTAAGAAAGGGCTGGTGAGGGGCTGGAGAGATGGCCTAGTGGTTAAGAGCACCAACCGCTCTTGCAGAGGACCCAGGTTCGATCCCCAGCACCCACATGGCGGCCGAGAACCGTCTGTAACTCCAATTCCAGGAGAACTCCAGTTCCAGGGGAATCCGACACCCTCTTCTGACCTCCGCAGCATTGCATGACACGAGTGCACAAACCTACATGTAGACAGTACATTCATACACATAAAAATAATTAAAATAAAAAATAAATATTTAAAAAATAAATAATTAATTTAAAAAAATTGAAAAAAAAAAAAAAAAGAAAGGGCTGGTGAAAGGCCTGTGTTCCAGGCATTGCTGTCTCATCGGGACCCTGCCCCAAGCTGCCCTCTGCCCCCAGCTTAAGTTTTCTCCTCTGTGGCTGGGAGAACGAGGACTGCCCCCAGGACATGGTGGGCATGTGGTCTCTCAGATGTCCTTTAGGCCTCCCCTGTCCTGCACTCTCTCGGGATGGTTAGTGTGGGTGTCTGAGGACAGGCCTGCTGGTCCTGGGTGCTGCTGGTGATCACAGGGCTGAAGCTGCTGGCACGACTCGCTGGGCCTGGCTGGGCTCACAGAGCTGCGGCCAGTGCCCTGAGACCAGCTGGGTTGTCCACGGAAGTGGCAGGAAGTATAGCCCTGGTCAGGGTTAAGTTACAGAGTCCAGTGGCTGGGACAGGTGCAGGGGTGTGCCAGCCTGACCCTTCAGCTGGACTGCAGAGGCGGGGACAGAGTAGGAGGCCTGTCTCTCAGTGGGTTGGTGCATGCAGGGCAAGCGACAAGCCTTCTCCTTGACCTCTCTCCTCCCTGGGTCTCTCCCTCCCCCTCTCCGCTCCCTCTTACCCCCTCGTCCCCCTCCTTTCCTCTTCTCTTCCTCTATCCACTTCCTCTCCTCTCTTTCTCTCTCCCTCTCCCTCCTTCCCCTACCCTAACCTCTGTCCCTCCCTTCCCTTTACCTACCCCACCTCCCTCTACTTCCTCCCTCTACCTGTCCCCCACTTCTAACCCTCTTTGCCCAGAGGAGGACCCAGCCTGGGGCTTGTGGGTACCCTGGCTGCTTCCCTGCTGCCACACTGGCACCATCTCCCACACTGGTCCCCTTCCTTTTTCACTCCGTGGCAGGGTGATACCGATGCCTGCACCACCCTCCCTGACGCTCTCCATGCCCTGTCGGCTTCCTGTTTGTTGTGTTTTTAAACAAACCCCTCTAGGCTGGCCTGTCACTCTCGCTGTACCTCTCTATGGAGAGACTAAACTGTTTGGGTTTCAGCTGTGGGGTCCCCTTGGGATCAAGTCTACTTCCTGTGCCCCCTCACCTCGGCTGACCACCTGGTCTTACCTGAGTGGACTGCCAGGAAGAGGAACAGGGAGCTCAGGCTGGTTGGGGTGCTTAGGATCCCTCGCCCATCCAAGGTCCCCTGCTGCTATCAAGAGCTGTTTAGCATCTGCCCAGCTGGGCTCCCTAGCTGCCTACCTCCTGTCAGGTTCTTCATCCCTGACTGTTTCCTGACTGTCTTTCTGCAATCTCTGGACACAGCTGTGCCTGGGCAGCCGCAGTAACTTTAGGCTCCTGGGCCTCTGTCTGTTCTTGGTGATTCCCATGGTTTTTGTTTTATGACACAGGGTCTTGTTTTATGTGACATGCTGGCCTCAAACTTGCTACATAGCTGAAGATGACCTTGAACTGCCCATACTTCCAAGTGCTCAGATTATGGCCATGCACCACCACACCAGCTTCCATCCTCCCCCCTTCCATTCCCCCCCCCTTTTTTCTTTCTTTCTCAATCTTTTCGAGACAGGGTCTCCCTGTAGTCCCAGCTGTCCTGGAACCTGCTATGTAGACCAGGCTTGCCTTGAACTCACAAAGATCCTCCTGCCTCTGTTGGGATCAAAGGCGTGTGCCACCCGACCCAGCTCCATCCCATGTTTTTATTTAATAATTTGCAGATGCTAAGCCAGAGCTTTACAGCTGAGGCTCACACAGCTCCCGTGCTTGTGGTTTTGGTTCTCAGTGGTGGCTGTGTACCAGTAGCACCCTGAGCCTTTCATTCCCCGTCTTTGGGGCTGGGGTCCCTATGTGGTCTGAGTGACGACTCTGCCTATTTACCCAGCTGTGAGCCTGAGCAGACCCTGTCCTGGCCGTGCCAGCATAGCCCCTGCTGTGATAACCTGAGCAGACCCTGTCCTGGCCATGCCAGCATAGCCCCTGCTGTGATAGCCTCAGGGTTCCAGGTGGGGTCTTGGCGAGGTGGAGAGCATCTGGAGAGGGGAACAGAGAGGCTGGTAGTAGGACTGGACCACTAACAGCCTCGGAAGACCCAGGCAGGACCCAGAAGGTCCAGGTTCTCTGGGGCTTGATCTGAAGGGAGTGGTCAGGGTGCTGCCGGATGCCTGGGGCTAGGAAGGGCTTCCTGCCTCCACCCAGCACCACCTGGGACCCTGGCCTGTTCTGGCATAGGGCCTTCTTCCTGCAGGGCCCAGGCTGAGTCACAGGCCTCCCGCTGACTCATGCCTCCATAAGGGTGGTCTGACCCCCTCAGTCCCAGGACGCGTGCTACAGCCACTTGCACCCTCCCTTGGTCTCAGTCCTCAGACGGGATAGGGACAAGCAGGCCTGCCCTTTCCCTGCAGGTCCCAGCCATCGCCTACCCCTTGGTGATGTGATGTCTGAGTTGAGGAGGCTGCCAGGCTAGAGGCCACATCCCAGGGCCTCGGAGACCCCTCCTCTCCCACTCTCACAGGTCTGATGTCCAGCCCAGCCCCTGCTTGGTTTCTGCTTGGGTTCAGGAGCACCAGAGTGTCAGGCTGCTGCAGAGGCACCCCATAGCAGGCTGCTAGGTGGCTTCCGGCTTCTCTTCTGCGCACCCAGGAACATGTTAATCTCCTACCTGAGGCTCCGGAACCTTCACGCCATCGTGATGGTGCCCTATTAGACCCTCCCCTCTGTGCCTCTTTCTGCTGCCCTGTGCCTAGGGTGGAAAGTCGGCTGCCTAGGACCACATGGTCCCTTGAACCCAGAGCCTGCCTTGGACTCCTACCCTGGATGCCCAGCCTGCCTCCTGGGACTCTTGCCAGCCTGTCAGGAAGGGTTATAGGACAGAACCCCGCTTTTGGAGTCTTGGCCCTCTGAGGTCCGGCTGGGCAGGGGTAAAGGGGAATAGTAGCCAAGAGCCTGGCCCTGGCTGCTGCCCTGGAGACGTGCCTGCTCAAAAATAGCCAGATTTTTAAAAATAACCAGCGGCTTTTGTTTGCCTTTTGCTTTAAAAGACATTTTTTTCCCCTCTGCAAAGAGCTATGCAGCGGTAGAAAGGTCAGCCTGCCTTGGCAGCTGAGTGGAGCAGGCGTGGCGGGGGATGGGCTGAGGCCAGGGGTCCGTGCCCCTCCCAGGTCACCCCACGGGCATTGCCGTGGCCCTGGAAGCAGTGACCAGGTTGGAGACAGACAGGGAGCACTAGGACACAGCCTTCCCTGTCCTCCAGTATCTGCAGCCAGAAGGCCCTTGATGATGGCTGCCCAGAGTTCCTACGTGACCGACAGGCTTAGCTGGACAGGCGAGCAGAAGGTGGGATAGTTAAGTGCATCCCAGCACAGTGGCGGAAGTTTCCATGCCCCCTTACTCTGCCCATCAGAGGCTTGGAATCACTGTTTGTAAAGTGCTCTCAGCTAGGAAAAATGTGGGGCCAGCCGCCTGGGGAGGCCCAGAGCCTCCAGCGAGGGTGCAGTCTGGGGTCGGGCCCAGGGAAAGGCGGGGGTGGGCCCCAGGGATTCGCGAGGGCCAGGCTACCAGCTCCCAGGAGCAGCCAGTGTCCATGTCCTTCATGTTCAAGTGCTTCTCCTACTCTGCCCACTCCTCATATGTATCTGGCACACTGTCCCAGACCCGCTGGGTCCCCAATTTGGGACCACAGGGCACAGAGGCTGAGGCATGGGACTGGGTGTAAGGTCTCTGAAGAGGCCGGAATCTTTCCTCCAACTGGGTGGGGTATCTCCCTGCCCTCCCCGCCATAGGGAAGCGAACAATGACCTCAGAGCTGGCAGTCCATGAATAGGCCTGTGCCCCCACCCTGGAGGAGGCTGTGCCTGGCCCCACCCCTTTTCCCTGCAAGGGCACACTCAGATCATGTATTGGGGGGAGGGTCCTGGGACTCTGTCTCACCTGGAGTCTGAGTACCTTCTATCTCCCCAAACTAGAGCCCCAGAAAGTATGTGATTCTTCCATATAAGGTACCAGGTGGCTTCAGGTTGACTCAAGATGGCCTTTGAGCCTTGTTTAGTCTTGGGGTGCCTGTTCCAGTTCCCCATGAGATCTAAGCCCTTGGGTGACTGATTGCAGCCTGCTGATTTCCACCTCATGTTGGCAAGGTACTGGGGCAGCAGATGACCGGAGGGGGTCTGCCCCTTGCAGGCTGGGTCTAGCCTACAGACACTGTTGGAACTCTTAGCTCCAGCAGCAGTAGCAGAGTCCAGCCAGGACAATGGCTTCCCGCCTTTGTTGTTCTTGGTGCAGCCTTCAGGACTCGGGCAGGGGCACATTTCTCTTCCGGGGTCATGGACAGGATGTGGAAATCATGTCTCTCCCTTTCTTCTGCATATGAGAAGCTGAGCCTAGGGTGGGTGTTGGTGGGCTGCCCTCGAGCATATGGGGGGGGGTGAGGCTGGCGTGCCAGCACTTGTGGTGTAGTAGGGTTAACCTGGGGTATACAGGTGGCAGGGGGAAGCCAAGCTGCCAGGTACTGCCCACAAGTAAAAGAGGAGCAGCCATGGACCGGACCACTAGGAAGCCCGTCAGTGTATATGAGAGAGCTACATGTGGGGGGTGTGTGTGTGTGTGTGTGTGTGCACAAGTACCCGTTTCTGGGGATGGACTCTAGGATCTCATGGATGCTTGAGAAATGTTTTACCCCTGGGCTACTGCCCTAGTTCCCAGTAGCCATCTCTGAAAGTGGACAAATTGTTCACCCAGTGTCTCCCCACTTCAATCCTGAGGGCTTCGTTTCTGACAGCCCAGCTCTCTGAATGGAGACTCTGAAGAACCGCCTGCTTCATCTTACTCTTGGGTTGATTCAGTCTGTGCATTCCTAGACTGCAAGTGACCCATGAGGTCACTGTGGGTGGGCAGGGATTGGAAGTAACAGAGAGGTTAGGCATGTCTCAGGTGAGGAGGAAACCCAGCGGGTGGGCAGGAGCTCCACCCTGTGGAGGGGATGGTCCTTGGGGACATCCAGGGCTGAGGTGGTTGGTCAAGCTGCAATCAGGGAGGGCTTCCCTCAGGAGGTGTCCTTTTGAGAACTTGCCATGTGGTGCTAGGGGCATAGATTGCTGAGGAAGAGACTCATGAAGTCTTCAAGGTTCAAGTTAATTTTAGCACTGTTCAAAAGTTCAGAGTTCAAAGTATCAAGACTCAGGCTGGAGAGATGGCGTAGTGGTTAAGAGCACCGACTGCTCTTGCAGAGGACCTGGGTTCGATCCCCAGCACCCACATGGCAACTGAGAACTGTCTTTAACTCCAGTTCCAGGGGAATCTGACACCCTCTTCTGACCTCCGTGGCATTGCACGACATGGGTGCACAAACCTACATGCAGACAGTACATTCATACACGAATAAATAAAAATTAAAAAAACAAAAACAGGGCTGGAGAGACGGCCTAGTGGTTAAGAGCGCCGACCGCTCTTGCAGAGGATCTGGGTTCGATCCCCAGCACCCACATGGCGGCCAAGAACCGTCTGAAACTCCAATTCCAGGAGAGCTCCAGCTCCAGGGGAATCCGACACCCTCTTCTGACCTCCGCAGCATTGCACGACACGGGTGCACAAACCTGCATGCAGACAGTACATTCATATACATACAGAAATAAATAAAAAAAAAATTTAAAAACAAAAACAAAGTATCGAGACTCAGGCAAAGTCTTTTTTTTGGGGGGGGGGCGTCTTTTTGAGACAGGGTCTCCCTTTACTCCCAGCTGGCCTGGAGCTCACTCCGAAGACCAGGCTGCCCTGAACTCACAGAAATCTGCCTGCGTCTGCCTCCTGAGTGCTGGGATTAAAGGCATGAACAACCACGCCCAGCACTAAAGACTTCTTAGCTACCATGTGGGTGCCTTTAATCCCAGCACGTGGGAGGCAGAGGCAGGTGGATCTCTGTGAGTTCAAGGCCAGCCTTGTCTACAGAGTGAGTTCCAGGCCAGCTGGGGCCACAGGGAGACCCTGTCTCAAAAACACCAAAAAAAAAAAAGAAAAAAGAAAAAAAAAAAAGCAAGCGCAGAACCCAAAAGGACAACATCAGATCCCATAGCTCTGTGTTCAACATTTGGATCATGCAGTGACATCATCTGGGCCCCAGAGCCTTAGCTCGCCCCATCAGGTGGCCTCTGGGGCCTGGCTTCACTTGGTACCTATAGCTTTTTTGGTAGGTCTTCCAAGTACTTGGGTCTCCACTGCAGCTTAGCCTTCATCCCTACAGCTTCACGGGCCTTCATCCCTACAGCTTCACGTGCCTTCATCCCTACAGCTTCACGGGCCTTCATCCCTACAGCTTCACGTGATCCTTACAGCTTCATGTGTGGCCCTCTTACACCCTGCCTGGCCTAACAGGCTTTTCTCAGAAATCTTGGTAAACGTCCCCACGACCCCCAGAACTCTTTGTGTTCAGCTTGCTTGCAAAACCAGTATCATGTGAATGATGCCAGGTCCTGTCACAGCCCAAGCAGCAGATCAGCCCCCTTGTACCACAGCTACAGTGGCTTCTGACTGACTGGGTGGCGGAACCTAGGAAGAACTTCCCTGGGCAGCCTTGTGCTGGTAGAGTGCCAAGCAGCGGCCTAAAGAAAGCCTTTCAAGCCGGGCGTGGTGGCGCACGCCTTTAATTCTAGCACTTGGGAGGCAGAGGCAGGCAGATCTTTGTGAGTTCAAGGCCAGCCTGGTCTACAGAGCGAGTTCCAGGACAGCTGGGGTTACAGGGAGACCCTGTCTCAAAAAGATCGGAAAAAAAAAAAAAAGAAAGCCTTTCGAGGGGCTGGAGAGATGGCTCAGCAGTTAAGAGCACCAACTGCTCTTGCAGGGGACCTGGGTTCAATTCCCAGCTCCCACATGGTGGCTAAGAACTGTCTTTAACTCCAGTTCCAGGGGAATCCAACACCCTCCTCTGACCTCTACAGCATTGCATGACACAGGTGCACCTACTTACATCCAGACAGTACACTCATACACATAAAATAATAAATAAAAATTTAAAAAGGGGCTTTCAGTACAATAATGGAAAATATTAAAAAAAAAAAAAAAGGCTTTCGATGAGTGCAGTTATACACTGTAGGGTGGGCAATGTCCCCTCAATTCACAGAATGGCTTCAAGGGACCTTTCCTGTTCTCCGGGTGCTAATTGTTTAACATCTTATAAGTTACTAATCTCTTTAATAACTATACTTAAATAAGCCCCCTTTCTAACCAGGCTGCACATTGTCTACATATTTGTCTCACTGCTCTGCTGTCAATTTTCTGTATTGTTGACTTTTGCTTTTCTGTGAACACACCTGACTGAAAGGAAGGAGCAAGCATTTATTTTCACTCATGGTTTTGGTCCATCAGGACAGGGAATGTGGGCAGAAGAGCTCAGCTCGTGGTGACAGAAGCATGTTGGCAGAGGCTGGTCAGGTCACAGCAGACCAGGAGAGGGTCTTAGAGGATCCAGGATCTCTGCAGCCCACTCCTCTCCCTCCAGCTGTGCCCCGCCTCCTTCGGGTTCCACAGCATCCCACAGTGTTGCCAGCAATTGGGGACCAGGAGCTCAAATCATTAGCCATGGGAGCCACTTCAAACTCCAGCCAGAACAGCTTCTCCCAGGCATGAGGCTTGGAGCTTCTCGTCACCTGCTATGGCCTCACCTGAGAGAGCAGGAAGGCACATAGAAGAGCTCAGGTGCCTGACAGTGTCCTCACAATCCCCTGTAGGTATTCCATGTGGCCTACGTGCTCATCAAGTTTGCCAACTCACCTCGGCCTGACCTCTGGGTGCTGGAGAGATCTACAGACTTCGGCCATACCTATCAGCCATGGCAGTTCTTTGCTTGTGAGTGTCCTGGAACTGCGGGACTGGGGAGTCCCTGCAGTGGGCTCCTTATTTCCACTCTTCTTAAAGCTCCACCCTTGCACTGGTCTCTTTGCAGGTTCAGCCACTAGAGGTAGATGGGAACTTACTGAGTCCCATGCCTGATAGTGGGCACAGCTGGTGTCACATGGGTGTGGTGCCAGGAATCTTTGGGCCATCTTGTGGCTCCTTTGGCTTGGCTTCAGCTCAGGCAGCTCCCATGGTGACAAAGCAGTCTTGGTGGCTGTGGGCTTGCTTCCCGCCAGCTTCGTTGCCTGTGGCGGGAGGGAGCTGGAGTTATGGGCTGACCCTGGCCTTATGCCATCCTGACCAGTCATGTCAGGGTGGAGAAGCTCTGATTAGACAGGCCTGATTGGTCATATGGCCCCCAGAACTCCCTGGCTGAGAGTGGGGGTGGTCAAGGACGGAGCCCAGGAAAGGGTTTTGGGGGCACTTGTTCTTTGGTCTGTCTCAGAGAGAGCTGGACATCAGGGCAGGGCTAATGCAGAGTCTGTTGTCCAGGCTGCCCTAGCTACCTGGGGCAAGGCCTTCACGATCAGCCAGGGTTCTGCTCTCCGGTAACTCCTGCCAATCTGCTGAGCATTGGCGGGGCACAGCAGTCCTGTTTCAGGAAGTCTGAGAAACACAAGGATATTGTGTTGGGGTACAGGGAGGGTGGATGTTTCTGGTGGCCTCTGCCTTCACCTTCCAGTCCACTTCCTGCAGCATCCAAGAGGGATTGTTTAGAGCGATTCGGGCCTTGGACACTGGAGCGCATCTCACAGGATGATGATGTCATTTGCACCACTGAGTACTCTCGCATAGTACCCCTGGAGAACGGCGAGGTGGGGGCACACAGCCTCGATCAGATGGGGGGGGTTCCTGTGGGCATGGTCACAGCCTCACCTGCCACACTATCTGCAGATTGTGGTGTCGCTGGTGAACGGGCGCCCTGGGGCCATGAATTTCTCCTACTCACCCCTACTTCGAGACTTCACCAAGGCAACCAACATCCGCCTGCGCTTCCTGCGCACCAACACACTGCTGGGCCACCTCATGGGCAAGGCGCTGAGGGACCCCACTGTTACCCGCCGGGTAAGGACAAAATGTGGCTGGGGACACAGGTGTGGCATTGGGCCGGAGGAGTTAGTTTCCCCTAGAGGCTCTGAGGAGTGGTTATGTCAGGGTGGGAAGGTCAGGAGGCACCTGTCACTTACGGTTTCTACTATAGTACTATTACAGTATCAAGGACATCAGCATTGGCGGCCGCTGTGTCTGTCATGGACACGCAGATGTCTGTGATGCCAAAGATCCCTCAAACCCTTTCAGGTGAGAACTGGGCTTCCCGTGTGTCCTCATACCCCCTGACTGGTTCCACTACTGACTTTTGCTCCCCAGTGGGAGCTGCACTTTGGCTACCCGTCAGAAGAGGCAAAGCCTTGGATGAGAACCAGATTCCCCAGTGGCCTAAATTCCCAGTGAGCCCTTACTTAAGTGGGGTGCTGGAGCATAGCCCTGGGTAGGGCTCACTGTGGTCTTCATTCTCCCTGTTGGCTCCAGGTCAGGCCTGTCTCTCTCTCCCTTTCTTTCCTCACACCCTTTTTCCTTCCTTCTTTCCTCCATCTGTCCCTCTTCTCTCTCCCTCACTCTATCTCTGCAGCAGCTGTGTGTTAAGCTTCTAACAAGGTAGGCTCTGTTCTTAGCATGAGCACACCTGTTCTGGAGAGGCAGCCAGCACCTATTACACCCCCTGCCTACCACTGGCCACATGTCAGAACACAGCAGGGACAGGACTAGACAGGGCTGCATGGCGGAACTGGCAATGGGGGGGCATGAAGAGACTCCCATATCCTTACCCAACATGGGCACTCCCACAAGATACTAGCAGTTCACCCTGCCACTTCTGTGGTCTCAGACTCCTTTGTTCCTGTGTCTTGAGTTCAGATATATACCTTTGCTGGGGTCTTAGAGCTCTACCAGACCTCTAATTTATAGGGGAACCTGGTGAAGCCAAGGCACTGGGGATGGGAACTCACTCGCCCTCTCCCGGCCTTGTCCAAAGTTGTGCCCTACAAAGGTGGTTAATGCTCCGGAGGAGGAGCGTTCTGGTCTCCCCAGCTGCAGGATTCAGGCGGGGCTGCTTCCAGGGGCCTCGAAGGACATGGAATGAGCCCTTGCAGTGCAGCTCTAGGCACTAACTGCCCTGGGAAATTAACTACCAAGTGGGAGTACAGCTCATGTGGGCTGGAGTGGATGCAGCCCCAGAAGCTGGGCCTGGCCTTACCTGCTGGGTTGGGTGTCACCATCGCTCATGATTCACAGGTTTGGGCCCAGACTAGGCCCAGCCCATCCTGCGAGGCATGAGGGATGGCATAGACTGGCGCTTTGCCCAGAGCCATAGACTTCAACAAAACTGCTCAGCAAATTAGCCTGGACATTGTCTCTGTACCCATCCATCACTTCTACCTCTCCTCCAGGGAGGGAGGGTTCCTGTTCCTCCTGCTGGCTCTTCTCTGTCCTGCCCCCCCCACTCGCCAGAACCATTCCTCTGTTTTCCACCACCACCTCTGCTACAGCGCTTGCTTCTGGTTCTGATGGTGTGATGGCAATTGCTTCTCTCTGTCTCTTGCTTTTTTTTCCAGTAGTGAGGTTGGAACCCAGGATTTACACATGCTAAGTTCATGCTGTGCCTCTGAGCCTACATCACAGATAGCACTTTTTTTTTTCTTCTTCACTTTTTGCTTTGAACTCATTGTATAGTCTAGACCAGCCGTAAGCTTTCAGTCTTCCTGCCTCAGCCTCCTGAGTAGCTGGGATTATAAATCTGAACCACCAAACTCGACAGCCTGTACTTTGTCACAGGCTGGCCTGACTTAGCCAAATTGAGACCTGGTAAGCTGTCCTGGCTTCTCCCCATGTGACAGGATCCTCAGCACAGGTTACTCCTGAGAAGGATGTTAGTTCTCTTTGAGATGCTTGTCAGCCTTTTGTTCCCATTCTTTGTTCTGCTGGCCTCTTGCCCCGGGTGGTTTATTTGGTAACCATCTGACAGTTGCCAGAAGATGGCTGTTTCCCCTCATTCTTAAGGACAGTGTAGCCCTGGGATTCTTGGCTGATGACTGCATCTCCAGACCTTTGGAGGAATTCTTTACCTCCCTTAGGCTATCGATGTTGGGGTTGTCACCCTGCTGAGGTGTACTTATGACCTCTTTGCCTTGCAGATCTAGTTATGTCTTGAGGAGGCGGTGTTTCTTGAGACTCTGCTCTTTGGCTCTGAGATCTGAGAATGGACATAATCTATGATCATACTTGATAGTCAGTGCTCGTGGCTCTGTGCTCCCTCCACGTGGGATCGTGGATGCCAGCTCCTCTGAGAACTTCCCACGTTTCCCCATTTGTCTCAGCCGTCTTCCCAGTCGCTTTCTCAGCTCCGCCTCTGCCTCAGAAAATCCCCCTTGGCTCTGAGCTTTGTTCAGGCAGTTCATTGAGTCTTTAATTCCATAATTACATTTTTTTCATTTCTAGAATTTCTAACTGGCCATTTTTCCCATCTGCTTGTTTGTGCATTCTTTTGTTTATAGTCATCTTTTGCACTGTCTACCAGCTTGCTCCATTAAATGGGGTCTTGGGCCCAAACCTGCTCTGTGTGGCATCTGCTGAGCCCATCACACTGTTCCTTTGCAAGGTTGTCTGCAGGGCCCTGTCTGTGGCTATGGAGAACCCCCCAGGGTGGATTTGCAAGAGTCTTTACCAGTCACCCCAGGGTGTTGTCACCCTTGAACCAGTTACTGTTGGCTTCCTTTATTAGCTCAGGGATACCTTAACCATGTAGATCTCTGAAAAGGAAGATCTACTGTAGACCCTGGGCTCTCCCTTCCCACAGCTGGGTCAGGCTGACTGGCTGCTTGTTGCTTTACCTTCAAAGACTGGCAGTTCATTCCCTAGTTCCTCTTCTTCGAGGCTGGGGTTTTTCCAGTGCTTTTGGGTTAGGAGGGGACCAGGGCTGACTCCTTTAAAGCCCATGGGGAATTGGTGGGGGTAGAGCTTGGTGGTTTGAGGCTCTAGGCCTCTAATCTGCATGGTCCACCTTCTGGGTCTTGCTCAGGAAATGTTCCATTTTGTAGCCCAGATCCAGCTGATTATGACCTTCCCACACCCTGGCCAAAAGCCTGAGGTATTAGTTCTGAGTGGCAGGCAGCTCCAGCCTCGCCCTCATCTCCAACCAGCTGTCCCCCTGCCCACTGGGGCATCAGGCAGCATGCCAGCTGAAAGAAGTAGTAGTTCTTGGCTACTTGCCCCTGGGGAGATGCCCTAGACATACGGGGGTGTCTGGCTGAACCAGAGTCTCACAGGCTAAGTGAGATCCAGGTCTCCTTGGGGAACAAATGCGTGTCTCCCTTGGAGCTGGAGCTGAGTGGAACTGGGTTTGGGCCCAGGCCATGTTGGAAGGGCCAAGGCTTCAGGCCGTGTGGGCTGAACTCCAAGGGCCCACTCTCCCAACCAACACGTGGTTCTTCCCATTCTCCACCGAACACAGAGGCCTGAGCACAGCTGTCACAGAGACCCCTCCCACTCTCTGCTTCCACTAGGGGCCTCTTCCCCCTTTGCATTTTGCCCCTCAGGCCCATTCTCTGAGGCCGCAGCTGTGTGAAGAACCACTGGGATGGGGGTAGAGCCTGAGCCAGAGCCCACGCAGCGGCCAGCGAGCCCTCTGCTTCCGGGGTGGGTCCCAGCTTCTCTGTGCCCCTTCACAGGCTGCAGTGCGCCTGCCAACACAACACATGTGGAGGCTCCTGTGACCGATGCTGCCCTGGCTTCAACCAGCAGCCGTGGAGGCCTGCCACCACCGACAGCGCCAACGAGTGTCAGTGTGAGTGTTGCCTGCCCATGAAACTGCCAGCACCTATGACCTATGGGTGTGTCCCAGGGACCCTAGGATTGTGCAGGGCATGCTAACTGCTGGCCCTGTCTCTGCAGCCTGCAACTGCCATGGCCATGCCCACGACTGTTATTATGACCCAGAGGTGGACCAGCGCAATGCCAGCCAGAACCAAGACAATATATACCAGGGTGGAGGCGTCTGCCTCGACTGCCAGGTAAGTCAAGCCAGGGCCAGGTGTGGGTGGGCACCTACAATGGGGATGGAGACACACATGCCTGGACTTTGTATTCCGTTTCCCCAGCATTACACCACAGGCATCAATTGTGAGCGCTGTGTGCCTGGCTTCTACCGCGCCCCCGATGAACCACTGAACTCCCCCCATGTCTGTCGTCGTGAGTGAGGCCATATCCCTGAGCTGTGGAGGTTCTGAGTTTCTGGGCCTGGCCAGGAAAGGGTGCTGAGAAATCCCAGTGTCTCAGCTCCTGCATCCTGACCCCCACACCCTGGGAGGCCAGACCATAGCTCCCCACCATTTCATGACTTTCTTACCCCTGGCTGCTCTTCAGGCTGTAACTGTGAGTCAGACTTCACCGACGGGACATGCGAAGACCTAACGGGCCGCTGCTACTGCCGGCCGAACTTCACAGGAGAGCGGTGCGATGCCTGTGCTGAGGGCTTCACCGGTTTTCCGCACTGCTACCGTGAGAGCTGGCTGGGGTCCTGGGGTGGGAAGGTCCACTGCTTGTGGAATCCCAGGACCCAGGAGGGTGGAGGACCCAGGGTAGTGCTGGAGCCAGAGGGCTTGCCAGGCAGACCTGGCGGACTCTTCATGCTTTTTCTTCTCCTTAGCTGTGCCCTCCTTCTCCTACAATGACACTGGGGAACAGATTCTCCCTGCTGGACAGATTGTGAGTAAGTGTCCCTAAGGTCACCTGACTGGGGCAGAAAGAGGCTGTGGGCAAAGAATGAGTTTTATTTTTATTTTAATTTAATTTAATTTTTTTAAATTTTATTTATTTCTGTATGTGTATGAATGTACTGTCTGCATGCAAGTTTGTGCACCCATGTCGTGCAATGCCGCAGAGGTCAGAAGAGGCTGTCGGATTCCCCTGGAAGTGGAGTTCTCCTGGAATTGGAGTTTCAGATGGTTCTTGGCCGCCATGTGGGTGCTGGGGATCGAACCCGGGTCCTCTGTAAGAGCGGTCAGCGTTCTTAACCACTAGGCCATCTCTCTAGCCCCAAAGAATGAGTTTTAATCATGGGCGTTTTTAGTCTAGTTTTATTTTATTTTATATTTTTATTTTATTTTATTTTAAAGAATGCATAGCCACACTAGAAAGCCTTTAAAAAGGAGGTAAGCAGCAAGTTAGAGAAGAATGCTGCTTGGAAGCTCACCACATTGGGAACAGCTGTCTCTGGGGAAATGGGGTGTAGCTAAGTGGTCAAGTGCTTGCCCAGAGTACACAAAGCCCTGGGTTCCATCACCAGCACTCCAGCAAAAATTAAAAGCAAGTACTGTCTCCACAGGCTCTAATAACGCTCCGTGTCTGTGTGTGCTTGTTCTTATAAACACTGGCGTGTACCTCAGACACTGTTTAGGGATTGCGTTTTCCTCCCACCGCAGTCTCATAAACATGACCTTCCAACAGCCCATGTCACAGGGACAGATGGAACATCAATTTAACCAACCTCCAATTGTTAGAAACTTGGGTCTTTCCCTACCTCCCTCCTTACAAATGATGCCATGATAAATATCCAGGCAGCAACAACCTTTTGTGAAGTCATGTTTCCACAGGGGAGTTTCCTCAAGGTCAGAGGCCCTGGATCATCAGGGATGCATATTTGCAGTCCTTTGGCTCCAGGTTGCCAAGTTGCTCTCTTAAAATAAGACAGGCTGGGAACCTGTTAAGTGCTATGTTGTTGTTCCCCCTGCTCAAAACAATGTTGTTTCTTAACTATACCTGTCTGCTAGATACCCTGCAGCCAGGGCTGTTTGGTCTCATACATGTTAGAAAATAAATAAGACAGGCGACTGGCACACTGGTTGCATGCACAGCCGCTGTCCGATGGTGGCTGACCTGTACAGTAGCATCTGGTGTTGGGTTGAGGGGTGACTTCTCTCCCAGTGCAGAGACAGGCCCCCCTTTTCAACATTTCTGGGCCTGGGATGCATCTCTTGAGTGATGGTGTTTTTAGTCCGGTTGGTAGGGTCTTCCCCTTCTAGGACAGGGTGGAAGTGGTTCAGTGCCTGGAGTCTTGGTCTAAGTTGGTCTGTGGTAATGTGACATCCCATGGTTTGATCTATTTTTCTTCCTTCCTTCCTTCCTTCCTTCCTTCCTTCCTTCCTTCCTTCCTTCCTTCCTTCCTTCCTTCCTTCCGGTCTTTTTGAGACAGATCGGTCTCCCCGTAGCCTCAACTGTCCTGGAACTCACTATGTAGACTAGGCTGGCCTTGGGAGCACTGGGATTAAAGGCATGCGCCACCACGCCCAGCCTGATACGCATTTCTGTAGCTGATTTGTGATGTCTGTGGGAGGCATTTTCCTGGGACTCCTCACAGGACTTTCCATCCACTGATTTACTGGCTTTGCTGTTCCTTTGTGTAGGGTCAGGCTTTGCCTTCTTTCTCAAAGGTTTCATTTATTTTTATTTTATGTGTGCTGGTGTTTATCCTGCATGTGTGTCTGTGCACCCTGTGAGTGCTGTGCCCACAAAGGCCAGCAGAGAGTGGCAGATCCCCACTGGAGTCACAGACATTTATGAGCGTCTGTGTGGGTTCTGGGAACCAAACTGGGTCTTTTGCAGGAGCAACAAGTGCTCTTAACCTCTGAGTCAACTGTCCAGCCTCCTTCTCTCCTTTTTTTTTTTTTTTTTGAGTTAAAAAATGTTTTTTTGATGTTTATGAGTGTTTTGCTTGCATGTGTGGATATGTATCATGTGTGTACAATGGCCATGGAGGCCAAATGAGGGTGTCAGATCCCCTGGAACTGGAGTAACAAATGGTTGTGAACTGCATGTGGGTGCTGGGAACTAAACCTGGTTCTTCTGTAAAAGCAGGCAGGGCTGATAACCACTGAGCAATCCCTCCAACGCCCCCCCCCCTTTTTTTTTGAGACATGATCTTACTATATGGCTCTGGCTGGCCTGAAATTCATAAGAGACCCACCTGCCTTTGTCTCCTGGGTATTGGGATTATAGACATATGCCATCATGTCTAGTTTATGGGGCGCTAGGGACGGAACCCAGGGTTCTTTGCATGCTAGGTGAGCAGTCTACCAACCCTAGGGTATGGCTGTTTGTTCATTGCTAAGTAAGCACTCTTCCTGTATTTATGCTACTTCTACCAGATGGGTCTTCCCCCATCAGGCATTTGAGTCTTATTTATTTGTTTATTTATTTATTTATTTATTTATTTATTTTTTATTGAGACAAGGTCTTTCTGTGCTTCTGGCTGTCCTGAAACTCACTATGTAGACCAGGCTGGGTTCAAATTTACACAGATCCACCTGCCTCTTCCCTCCCAAGTGCTGGGATTAAAAGTGTGCAAAACCACGCCCAGCATGAATCTTATTTTTTAGGGCCTGTTCTTTGATTTTTAGGTGGTTTTGACTTTGGTGGCATTTAATGACTTGCCCTATACTCAAGTGTTCTTGCCTGTCTGCTGGCTCTTGGATGTTGAGATGAATGCCTGCAAAGGCCGGGCAGCAGGTGTCTCAGACTCAGGGGACCACACGGCCTCTCTAGCCTCTTGGCTCTGCTGCTGTGCTTGTAGCAACGACCAGGTTGGAACAAAGTGTAGGCTGGGCTGCCTTCCAATAAAACTTTATTTATAAAAAGTAGACAGAAGAGGCCTTGCTCTATTATATTTGCTGCTCTATGGTGTAAACAGTGATTCTTCCTTCCTCCATGAGCCGGGCTACACTTATGGACACAGTTGAGTACCTAGGGTCATAGCCTATTCTTTATTGAGCCTGGGTAGGAGCTCTCTGTTTCTCTCTGTTTCTCTCTCTCTCTCTCTGTATGTGTGTGTATGTATGTGTGTGTGTGTGTGTGGTCTTATTTGAGTTTTATAAAACACTTGAGAAATGTTTGTGTTTTACTGTGCTGCAGGTTAGCTTAGAACCACAGGACTAGGATGTGGCTCTGTGTTACAGGGCTTGCTTAGCATGTGCCTAGCAGGGGAACAATCATAGGGTTATCTTTCATTGTAATTTTTATTTTTATTGCATATTTATTTATTTTGTGTGCATGTATAAGAGAGAGTATGCATATCCTGGTACACGTGTGGTCAGGACAACTTGTGGGAGTTGGTTCTCTT
The DNA here is from genome assembly GCA_009823505.1 of Rhizomys pruinosus. Classification (NCBI taxonomy): domain Eukaryota; kingdom Metazoa; phylum Chordata; class Mammalia; order Rodentia; family Spalacidae; genus Rhizomys; species Rhizomys pruinosus. Next base: position 1,686,136 of record VZQC01011685.1, read on the forward strand.
CTTCTACCAAGCAAACTCAGGTAGGTCCTTGGTATTAGCAACAGGCACCTTTACCCACTGAGCCTTCTCAGGATGGATTATCTATTTGTTAAATGTCCGAGCCAGGACCTCAGCTCAAAGACAAAATGAGACAAAACAAAAAAACAAAAAGATGTAAAACAGAGCCAGGCATGGTAGTGCACACCTTTAATCCTAGCTCTCTAGAGGCAGAGACAGGTGGATCTCTGTGAGTTCAAGGCCAGCCTGGTCTACAGAGTGAATTCCAGCTCAGCTGGGGCTACGGGGAGACCCTGTAGACAACAACAACAACAAGAAAGGTGTAAAGCAGTCAGTGTAGCAGTGTATCTCAATCAAGGGGGGTGGCTCAGCAGTAGATAGTTGGTGTTTGGGGACATGCTTGTGCACTCTGATTGTGTGCTATTGTCGTCATGTAGACAGGAGAGGCTGGAGGTGCTGCTCAGCATCCCCTCCCTCTCCCCACAAATAAAGTCATCACCTAGCGATGAACAGTGTGGAAGCCCAGGAGCTCTGGCTTTAGGCTGTGAATGTTCCTCATAGTGCAGCTTTGGTAGGCGAGTCCTGAGGTTAGATGTGCCCTGCCTTCATTATTGTTCTTTCCTAAACTGCCTGCAATTTCTGTTCATTTGATTTTTCATTTTGACCCAAGAGTGTTCTTTGTCCGGTGGGTTCCAAGGTTTCCTTCTGCCCTTTGTTGTTTTAATGTGGCTCTCGTTTACGATGTCTGAGTCAGATATGGAGCACTGGGTGATTCTGCTGATTCTGCTTTTGTCTTCTGCATTTGAAATCTTCCTGTCTCATGGAATGTTGCCCCTTCAGGCCATGATATGGGCTTCTGATAGGAATACCTGTTTTGGGGGGACACTGTTTTCTGTGTATCAAAACAGTGTTTTGTTTTGTTTTTTGGGGGGCAGAGTTCTTTTTGAGACAGGGTCTCCCTTTTTTTTTAGTCCTAGCTGGCCCGGAGCTGGCTCTGTAGACCAGGCTGGCCTTGAACTCACAGAGATCCGCTGGCCTCTGCTTCCCGAGTGGTGGGATTACAATCGTGTGCCACCGCGCCTGGCAAAACAGTATTTTTAAATTATATTAAAGTCCACTTGGTTTTTGGTTGATGTTTATCTCTGAGTTGACATATTTTGTGTGTTCTGTGCACGCGCATGTGTGTGTGTGTGTGTGTGTGTGTGTGTGTGTGTGTGCATCTGTGCATGCATGTAGAGGCCAGAGGGCAGCCTCTGTCAGCTGTCATTCCTCAGGCACTTTTTTTTTTTTTGAGGCAGAGTCTTCACTGGCATGGAACTTACTAGTTAGGCTGTCTGGCCAGCAAGTCTCCCAGGATCCCCCAGCTCTGGGAGTACAAGCATGTTCCCCATGCCTGTTTTTTTATTTATTTTTATTTTTTGGTCTTTTTGAGACAGGGTCTCCCTGTAGCCCCAGCTGTCCTGGAACTCACTCTGTAGACCAGGCTGGCCTTGAACTCACAGAGATCCACCTGCCTCTGCCTCCCAAGTGCCAGGATTAAAGGCATGTGCTACCACGCCTGGCTACAATGTGCTAATTCTTGTCTTGTAAGCATGAGGAACTGAGTTCAATCCCTGGAACCCATGTTACATTGTAACAGTGAATTCGCACATTGTAACAGTGCATTAGCACACTGTAACAGTGAATTAGCACATTGTAACAGTGAATTAGCACATTGTAACAGTGAATTCAGACTTTCTGTGGTGATGCCTTTGCCATATTCTCTTTATTTATTTTTTATTTATTTATTTATTTATTTATTTATTTATTTATTTATTTATTTATTTATTTTTTTGTATTTTTGAGACAGGGTCTCCCTGTAGCCCTAGCTGTCCTGGAACTCGCTCTGTAGACCAGGCTGGCCTTGAACTCACAAAGATCCACCTGCCTCTGCCTCCCGAGTGCTAGGATCAAAGGCGTGCGCCAGCACGCCCAGCTGCCATATTCTCTTTAGTCTGAACACATTAGCCGTATGTGCTGAGTTTATTCTGCTCCTACACAGTCCTGATAGCGCTGTGACTTGTCTGTGTCCATGGCTTCTTAACAGTGGCATAACTCCTCATCCCTGTCAGCACCATGGCCTTGCATCCTGTCTGACCCTCACGTCCCACACGTCCCACACTTTCCTCTGTACTGTCTGCCACCTTCCCACTGAGCTGACTTCCCTATCTGAATCCATAGCTCTAGAAGCATTCTCTGATTGGAGTTTCCTTGCAGTCAGCCCAGGGACAGAAGCAGGGCCTGGAGAGACAGCTCTGTAGTTAAGATTACTGACTGCTTGCAGAGGACGCAGGTTTGAATCTCAGCACCGACATGGTGGCTAGTCACCATCTATAACTCCAGTTCTAGGGGAATCTAACAGCTTCTTCTGACCTCCCTGGGCATTACACAGCAAGTGTGCAGGCAATATACTCCTACATATACAGTAAAAATAATAAATGGGAGCTGAGAGATGGCTCAGTGGTTAAAAACACTGGTTGCTTTTGCAGAGGACCAGGGTTCAATTCCCAGCATCCACATGATGGTTAAGAACCGTCTATAAGTCCAGTTCCAGAGGATCTCACTCCTTCTGACCTCTGTGGGCATTGCATGACATGGGTGCATTTACATGCTTGTAGACAATAACTCACACACATAAAATAAGAAAAATAATACATAAAATATTCAGAGAAGAAGCATGCCTGGCACGCCAGCTGCCCTTGCTCCCGTCAGTTTGGGCCGCTCCTGTTTCTACTGACATTTCTCCTTTTCTACTTAATTCTTCCTTTCCTAAATTTTGCCAGCTGAAGTAGCAAAGCTGCTTAGTTTGGGCTTGGGGATGGTGTGCATCGGGCTCAGAGCCCCTCAGTAGTGGCTTTATGAAGTTGCTGTATTCTCATCTGCCCAGTGGCTGTTGATGCATTCTGGACAAATCCCATCAGATGGTGTTCACAGTGTGCTTTCCCACATGACTTGGGGTGCCCGGCAGACTTCTTTCCTCATAAAAGACCATCATTTTTAGTTCTGTGTTTTCCCTCATTTGGGAACCTGTGTTATGAATGCTCATGTGACACATAAATAATTTTTTATTTTGCTGCACAACTCTTTCCTAAAGTGCCCCTTTGAGGATTTCCTTAGCTTCTATTTTGTTTTTTGTTTGTTTTTTTTGGTCTTTTTGAGACAGGGCTCCCTGTAGCCTCAGCTGTCCTGGAACTCACTCTGTAGACCAGGCTGGCCTTGAACTCACAAAGATCCACCTACCTCTGCCTCCCAAGTGCTAGGATTAAAGGCATACGCCACCATGCCCGGCCTTTAGCTTCTATTTTGTATCGTGCACAATGTGTAAGAATGTGCGTCTGGGGCTGGAGAGATAGCCTAGTGGTTAAGAGCACCAACTGCTTTTGCAGAGGACCCAGGTTTGATCCCCAGCACCCACATGGCGGCTAAGAACCGTCTGTAACTCCAATTCCAGGAGAACTCCAGTTCCAGGGGAATCTGAGACCCTCTTCTGACCTCTGCGGCATTGCATGACACGGGTGCACAAACCTATATGCAGACAGTATGCTCATACACAAAAAAAAAAAAAAAAAAAAAGAATGTGCATCTGTGGAAAAGGCTGGTTTTCCAGACAGGTTGGCGTATGCCTGCGTCTGAACCTCTTTCTCCCACCTTCCTCATAGACTGTGACTGCAGCGCTGCAGGGACTCAGGGCAATGCCTGCCGGAAGGACCCTCGGGTGGGATACTGCGTCTGCAAACCCAACTTCCAGGGTACCCACTGTGAGCTCTGTGCACCTGGGTTCTATGGCCCTGGCTGCCAACGTGAGTGTGAGCCCCTCCCAGCTACCCCACCCTTGAGGGCCTACACCAGACAAGCTGTTCACTGATGAGCAATTCGGCCTCTCTTTGCAGCATGTCACTGCTCCAGCCCTGGGGTGGCTGATGGCCTCTGCGACCCAGACTCAGGCCAGTGCACTTGCCGCATGGGCTTTGAGGGGGCTGGGTGTGACCGTTGTGCCCCTGGCTATTTCCACTTCCCCCTCTGCCAGTGTGAGTGGAGTTGTGTCCTTCCATGTGGGCATGGGTGGCTGGGGTGCCTGAGGTAGTCTACCCCTGTCAGGGTCCACTGTAACACCACCCCCTCTGCAGTGTGTGGCTGTAGCTCTTCAGGGACGCTGCCAGAAGGCTGTGATGAGGCTGGCCACTGTCGGTGCCGACCTGGCTTTGCTGGCTTTCACTGTGACCACTGCCTCCAAGGCTACCATGGTTACCCCAACTGTCATGGTGAGCAGAGAGTTAGGATGGTAAGAGGCTGGGCCGTCCCTCCAAGAATAGAGCCTGACCTCCTCTCTATGCCCACAGCCTGTGCCTGCGACCCTCGAGGGGCCCTGGACCAGCACTGTGGAATGGGTGGTTCCTGCCACTGCCGCCCGGGCTACACAGGCACCACATGCCAGGAATGCAGCCCCGGCTTCCACGGCTTCCCCAGCTGCATCCGTAAGTGTCTTGAGAGAGTGGGGGTGGGTGGCACACAGCCCCACCTTGTGCCTTCACCCTCCCTACACCCCACAGCCTGCCACTGCTCTGCCGACGGTTCCCTACACACAACCTGTGACCCCCAGACTGGGCAGTGTAGCTGCCGGCCCCGTGTGACAGGGCTGCGTTGTGACAAGTGTGTGCCAGGCGCCTACAACTTCCCATACTGCGAAGGTAAGCCAGGGGTGGCATTGCAGAGACTATGCTATTTGCTGTGTGCTGTTCATAGAGGTCCGTCCGTGTGCATCGAGGGGCTGTGTGTTCTGCAGTTGGGTGAATGTGCTATTTATAAAGTTGTTTGTATGCCGTGTTCATGTGTGATGTGTCTACCTGCTGTGTGTCTTCCTGTGCTTTAAAACATACATGCAGCTGTTCACGTGGTGCTCTGTGTACATGTTCATATCAGTGCATTCACATCTGGATGAGTATTCATGTATGTTCATTCGTGTGTCCACATGCTGTGGGCGCCTACTTGTGTGTTCATCAGCAGATGCTGTATGGTGGAGCCTGTCCACAGCCACAAGAAGCATGTATGCTCCCATGGGGACTTGGTCTCTATCTGTGGCTGGGAAGCCCTTGGCCTTGGGCTCAGTCAGAGGGAAGTGAGTGATTGAGGGTTGGTTATCTCCACAGCTGGCTCCTGTCATCCTGCTGGCCTGGCCCTGGCCAATCCCAGTCTTTCTGAGGTGTGTATAGGACTGTGCATGGGTGGAGGTGGAGCAGTGGGGGCCGGCCAGGTAAAGGTCCTAAACCCAGAGAGACCCGACTTCTTGCCTGCTGCTCAGTTACTATGGCAACCTCAGTGTCTGTTTACCCCCACCCTAGGCTACTGCCAAGCCAGGGGCAGGAGGGGGTAAGGGGCTTTATTCCCCTCCTCTCCCTTGATAGGACTCCAGAGCTGAGGGTTATGAGGAGGAAAGCAGGGCCACACTGTAACCCATGGCCTTGCCCTGTCTTAGGCACAGGCTCCCTGTATGTGCCGGGCTCACGTGGAAGGGCCAAGCTGTGATCGCTGCAAACCTGGGTACTGGGGGCTGGACCCCAGCAACCCCGAGGGCTGCACCCGTGAGTCTGCCCAGAAGGGAAGATTCAGGGGTGAGGGGTGGAGTCCAAGCCTTCCTGTCTCCCATGACTCTCAGTCTTGCTCCACCCTCCCCAGGCTGCAGCTGTGACCCTCGAGGCACGCTGGGTGGAGTTGCTGAGTGCCAGTTGGTGAGCCTAAATGTCAAGGATTTGGGGCCTGTTGGTCAAGTGGGTTTGGACTCTGCCCCACCAAGTCCCACTTATCTCCTGCCCAGGGCAATGGCCAGTGCTTCTGCAAGGCCCATGTGTGTGGCCAGACCTGCTCAGCCTGCAAGGATGGCTTCTTCGGCCTGGATCAGGCCGACTACTTTGGCTGCCGCAGTAAGTGCTCACTTGCTGGTCTTTAGACCCCACCCATGATGTATTGTTCACATCAGAAGACTAAGGCCCAGGGAGGGACCAGTGGGTCAGGTAGGTGGGGTCCCGCTCTGGCTGGAGGTGGTCAGGTAGGTGGGGTCCCGCTCTGGCTGGAGGTGGTCAGGTAGGTGGGGTCCCGCTCTGGCTGGAGGTGGTCAGGTAGGTGGGGTCCCGCTCTGGCTGGAGGTGGTCAGGTAGGTGGGGTCCCGCTCTGGCTGGAGGTGGTCAGGTAGGTGGGGTCCCGCTCTGGCTGGAGGTGGTCTACCAGAGCCTCAGCGCAGTGAGGCCCAGATGTTGGACTAAGGGCGGAAGGGAAAGGCATGGTCTCTGCTCTGATGCGTGCATTTGCCTCCCTCCTGTGTTCGTGACAGACATCACTAATCCTAGTCCCTTGTCCCTAAGCCCTAGGCAGATGCTAAGGGTTAAATTAACTTCTCAGCCACTCACTGAGGGTGGGTGCAGACCAGAGGCCTGCTTATAAGGCCTGAGCTGACCTTGTTCTTTACTGTCACAGGCTGCCGGTGTGATGTTGGTGGTGCACTAGGTCAGGGCTGTGAACCAAGGACAGGTGCCTGCTGGTGCCGCCCTAACACCCAGGGGCCTACCTGCAGCGAGTAGGTGCCTCCCGTCGGCTGGGCTGGAGGGGGGGAGCCAGCAGAACACGGCCCCGTATGTCTCTCTCCATGGGCACACAGGGGACTCGGCTACCCCTGGGGATCTGGGTAGCCAAGTAGGGCCAGTGCCTCCCACCCAGACACCTGTGCCACGCCAGGCCGGCGAGGGACCACTACTTGCCCGACCTGCACCACCTGCGGCTGGAGCTGGAGGAGGCAGCCACACCTGAGGGCCACTCCGTCCGCTTTGGATTCAACCCGTTGGAGTTTGAGAACTTCAGCTGGAGAGGCTATGCGCACATGGCGCCCATCCAGGTGGGCCACGTTGTCCCCTTCCAGGGCTCGTGTGGAAGGGGGAGCCAACTGTGTCTCCTGGGGGGACCAGTAATAAGCAGCACCTGGGGGTCATGAGCTATGGCCAGAGAGGTGACCCTGTTGTCTGATACCCACCACAGCCCAGGATTGTAGCCAGGCTGAATGTGACCTCACCTGACCTTTTCCGGCTGGTCTTCCGATATGTCAACCGTGGACCCACCAGTGTGAATGGCCGAGTCTCTGTGCGTGAGGAGGGCAAGCTCGCCAGCTGTACCAACTGTGAGTGGGATGGCTGCCCTGCCCATGTCTTTCACCCCACATTCCACCTCCCTAGTCATGTGATGGTGATAGGCCTAACCCAGACCCTCCTCATCCTGGGCTCCACCCCACTGCATGGGGGAGGTACAGCCTGGAGGGGCCTGAAGACTCAGCCCGGCCATCTTACCCCCAGGCACAGAGCAAAGCCAGCCCGTGGCCTTCCCTCCCAGTACAGAACCTGCCTTCGTCACTGTACCTCAGAGGGGCTTCGGGGAGCCATTTGTGCTGAACCCTGGGATCTGGGCCCTGCTCGTGGAAGCTGAAGGTGTACTCCTGGTGAGGCCAGGACCACGGTGGGTGGGGGCAAGTCCTGAGCCTCAGAGCCTCAGCACTCACCTCTGCCTCTCCCAGGACTATGTGGTTCTGCTGCCCAGTGCCTACTATGAGGCGGCTCTCCTACAGCACCGAGTGACCGAGGCCTGCACCTACCGGCCCTCCGCCCTGCACTCCACCGAGAAGTGAGGCCACGCAGGATGGGGTGGAGCGGCTCCTGAGTGGACCTGTGCTGACCTTAATCTCTTCCCCAGCTGCCTCCTCCACACCTACCTCCCCCTGGATGGCTTCCCCTCAGCAGCGGGACCTGAGGCCCTGTGTAGCCATGACAACAGCCTGCCCCGCCCATGCCCCACAGAGCAGCTCAGCCCTTCACATCCGCCTCTGGCGGCCTGCCTGGGCAACGACGTGGGTATCTGGGTGTTGTGGAGGGATGGGTGCTGTGGGGCTTGGTCTCAGGGAGGGGTCGTACCTCATTGGCAGAGCGAAGGTGCTGGGGAAGCCTGGAATAGTGGAGCTGGCATGCTTGGCCCAGAGTTGCTTTTGCTGTCCCTGATGGATGTAGAGTGTGAAAAGGAGATGACATCGCTCCCCTGCCCCCACAAGGGTGTGAATCAGGCTTCTCCTCTTGCCTTGGCACTAAGAATTTGTCATGACCAGCAGCAACTGTTGGGCAGATATAGAAGGGTTAAAGGACCACAGGCCTCTGATCATCCTGCCCTCCCCAGGTGGACATTCAGCTTGAGATGGCAGTGCCTCGGCCAGGCCTCTATACTCTGGTGGTGGAATATGCCAGCGAAGATGCCTACCAGGAAGTGGGTGTGGCAGTGCACACCCCCCAGAGAGCCTCCCAGCAGGGCTTGCTTACCCTCCACCCCTGCCCATACAGGTAAGACTGGGACAGTGGTGGGTTGATGGGAGGCCCCTACCCAGGGCTGCCCATGCACTGACCATCCCTTCCCACAGCTCCCTGTGCCGAGGCCCAGCTCGGGATGCCCAGTACCACCTGGCCACCTTCTACCTGGACTCTGAGGCCAGTGTCCGGCTCACAGCTGAACAAGCGCACTTCTTCCTGGTGAGCCAACCGGGCATCTTCCTCTAGCCTGTTTTATTTTATTTTATATATACATATTTTTTTTTAATTTTTTTTAATTAATTTTATTTATTTCCGTATGTGTATGAATGTACTGTCTGCATGCAAGTTTGTGCACCCGTGTCGTACAATGCCACGGAGGTCAGAAGAGGGTGTCGGATTCCCCTGGAACTGGAGTTCTCCTGGAATTGGAATTTCAGACGGTTCTCGGCCGCCATGTGGGTGCTGGAGATCGAACCGAGGTCCTTTGTAAGAGCGGTCGGCGCTCTTAACCGCTAGGCCATCTCTCCAGACCCTTTTGGTCTTTTTGAGACAGGGTCTCTCTGTAGCTCTGGCTGTCCTGGAACTCATTCTATAGACCAGGCTGGCCTTGAACTCACAGAGATCTGCCTCTGCCTCCCAAGTGCTAGGATCAAAGGTGTGCACCACCATGCCCGGCTCTATAGCCTATTTTTTTTTTTTTATTTCTGTGTGTGTATGAATGTACTGTCTGCATGCAAGTCTGTGCACCCGTGTCGTGCAATGCCGTGGAGGTCAGAAGAGGGTGTCGGATTCCCCTGGAACTGGAGTTCTCCTGGAATTGGAGTTTCAGACGGTTCTCGGCCGCCATGTGGGTGCTGGGGATCGAACCCGGGTCCTCTGCAAGAGCGGTCGGCGCGCTTAACTGCTAGGCCATCTCTCCAGCCCTCTAGCCTGTTTTAAATATACATAAAGGTAAAGGAGCCCAAGATAGAGCTGTGTGAATGGAGAAAGAAGACAGACAAGTCCCAGAGACTGTCGCGTCGTTCTGCACCCGAGGCTGTGCTCCAGGCAGAAGGCAGGAATGGCCAGGAGCCCAGGCTCAGTGGGCTCCTGGGGTCTGGATTATGTGACTAGTGATCCTCGCCACTGCGCCTCCTGTCCTTAGCTGCCCAGGCGGCTAAAACATCTCATCCTTCTGTCCACAGCATAGGGTCACCCTGGTCCCCATAGAGGAGTTCAGCACGGAGTTCGTGGAGCCCCGGGTCCGCTGCGTGAGCACGCATGGCACCTTCAACCCCAGCAGGTAGCAGTGTTGGGAGTGGCTAGGGTGGCAGGGATCCACCAACTAGGACTGCACCCTCACTCTTAGTGCTCCCCAGTGCGGCCTGTCTGCCCTCCCGCTTCCCGAAGCCTCCGCAGCCCATCGTCCTCAGGGACTGCCAAGTCCTGCTGCTGCCTCCAGACCTTCCCTTGACCCAGTCACAGGCACTCACACCAGGTGCACCTCCAGCTGGACCACAGCCTCGGCCCCCAACTGCTGTGGACCCTAACTCAGAGCCCACCTTACTGCGCCACCCACAGGTGAGCTGATAGGCTGGACTGCGGCATCGACTGGGCAAGGGATGGGGCAGGGCTTTGGGGTCTGTCCTCTGCCACCCATGGCAGCTGCAGGCAGCTGTGGGCTAGCTGTTCTCCAGTGTCCCACTCACTGAGACTCTTCTCACAGGGCACCGTGGTCTTCACCACCCACGTACCTACCCTGGGCCGGTACGCCTTCCTGCTACACGGCTACCAGCCGGCCCATCCTACCTTCCCTGTGGAGGTTCTTATCAACGGGGGCCGCATCTGGCAGGGTGAGTAACGTGCCCCAGTGTTGGAGAACCCACTTGGCTGCCTCTAGTTCTCAAACCAGCCACTCCACCGTGAGTAGCAGTCCCCACCTCATCTGCCCCAACCCCTGCTCCCTGCATTAGGCTCTCTGTCACACATGGTAAATCAAGTGTTGGTTGTAAGACACTTGGCTGGCCTGGTCACTTGCACGTAGGGGTGGTCATATGTGACTGTGACTAATTCCTGAAGTGTGAGGCCTGGTCTCAAGGGCTGCCTGCAGGCTCTCTGCTGATGATATCACCATGTATACTTCTTGGCCCCAGGCCTGGCCTGTCTATCTGTGTCCTATATCCCGTATATCTCCAATCATGCCCTACAGTCAGGACAGAGTGGTCAGTTCTGGGGCCTGACCTTCTGTCGTCTTCTCTTGCCAGGCCAGGCCAATGCCAGCTTCTGTCCACATGGTTATGGCTGCCGCACCTTGGTGTTGTGTGAAGGCCAGACTGTGCTGGATGTGACAGACAATGAGCTCACTGTGACTGTGCGTGTACCTGAAGGCCGGTGGCTCTGGCTGGTGAGGTTTGGGGCTGGTGTCCCCTTGAGGACTGGTCTTCCTTTATGCGTGTCACACCACTGTGGGTCTCAGTGTATCCCCTGCCTCCTGGGACCTCTCTCATGCCTAGTGCCAGGCTGAGTAGTCCCTGCTTCTGAGGACCCAAAATGAGGCTCCAGAGGTGTCCTGAGAGCTGAGTCGCTGGGCCTATCCATTAGAGGGGCCTTCAGAGAGGAAATGGGGCCTGGGTGGTAAGAGAGCGAGGAGGAGGAGGAGGAGGAGGAGGAGGAGGAGGAGGAGGCCACCATAACAGCACCCAAGGCTTGGCTAGCCCTGCTACCACTTCACCAACCCCAGCCTGTGACGCGACCGCTGCATTCCTGAGGGGCCTAGATGCACATTAGGACTGCCACACCTAGGCCTTAGCCAGGCTGGGGGCTGCCCCACTACCCATCCCTGCCTAGAGCCCTGGCCACATCCTTGTGACCTAGTCCTTGCCCCGAGGACCACGTTCTCGTGACCGAGGACCACGTTCTCGTGACCTAGTCCTCGCCCTGAGGACCACGTTCTCGTGACCTAGTCCTTGTCCCGAGGACCACGTTCTCGTGACCTAGTCCTTGTCCCTAGGACTATGTTCTCGTTGTCCCTGAGGATGTCTACAGCCCCAGCTACCTTCGTGAGGAACCCCTGGACAAGTCCTATGACTTCATCAGCCACTGTGCCACCCATGGCTACCACATCAGGTGGGCCAGGTGGGGATAGAACATGGGTCTGAGGCTGGGATTCAGGCCAGGAGCCAACCTCACCTGCTACCTCTCTGTAGTCCCGGCAGCTCATCCCCATTCTGCCAGAATGCCGCCACCTCTCTCTCTCTCTTCTACAATAACGGGGCTCTGCCTTGTGGCTGCCATGAGGTGGGTGCCACAGGCCCCACATGCGAGCCATTTGGGGGCCAGTGTCCCTGCCGGGCCCATGTCATCGGACGCGACTGTTCCCGCTGTGCCACAGGCTACTGGGGCTTCCCCAACTGCAGGCGTGAGTACTCTGTGCTGGGAAGATCAGACCCAGGGCACTGGATCCCGAGGACTTCTGGGGATGGGTGCACTAAGAGCCAGGGGTTTGGTGCTTGTGAGCATTCTGGGGCCCAGCAGACTAACCTTACCACCTCTTGTATGTGAGCCTCAGGCAGCTAGTGGGCTGGGTACAGTACATCTGGTCTGTGGGCTTCTCTAGAAGGTTCTGGGAAAAGGCAGTCAGATGGTCTGGCAGCCCCTGCCAAGGTCACATCAATTTGCTTACATCAAATTCTGTGAGGCAGAAGAGCCTAAGAGGGTTGGAGCCGGTGTGGGGTCTCCGGCATTTCCCACCACATCTTTGAGGACTACCGCTGGGGCTTGAGTGGGACAGAGGGGTCAGTGACACCCACCTCCACAGCCTGTGACTGCGGTGCCCGCCTGTGCGACGAGCTCACTGGCCAGTGCATCTGCCCACCACGTACCATCCCTCCGGACTGCCTGGTCTGCCAGCCACAGACCTTTGGCTGCCACCCCCTGGTCGGCTGTGAGGAGTGTAACTGCTCAGGGCCCGGTGTCCAGGAGTTGACGGAGCCTACCTGTGATGTGGACAGTGGCCAGTGCAAGTGAGAGTCTACACAGCACCCCTACAGCCTTGGGGGGTCTTGGGTCAGGAGCAGCATTGCCCCTCAGCACCTCAACTCACCCTTCTGGTTCTCAGAAGATCCTTTGGGGACTGGGGATCCTGTGAGCCATTGATATCCCAGGACTGGAGGGACTCAGCTCATCTTTATCTGTTGGCAGGTGCAGACCCAATGTGGCTGGACGCCGCTGTGATACCTGTGCCCCAGGCTTTTATGGTTACCCCAGCTGCCGCCCCTGCGACTGCCACGGGGCAGGCACTGTCCCCAGTGTGTGTGACCCACTCACTGGCCAATGCCATTGCAGGGTGAGCAGGGCCCGATCCCCTGTCTCTTCCCAGGTCCCTTTCCTGCACTAGCTGCCTTCAGTTGAGATATCCCCACCCCCCTCACCCGGCCTTCTGAGGCATTTGGAACTTCCTGGAGGATTTTGGAGGGCAAGGGATAACACTGAGCCATGTTCTGGCCCCCACCACACAGCCAACTGACTTTTGTTGACCTCTGCCCTTAGGAGAATGTGCAGGGGTTAAGATGTGACCAGTGTCGCCTGGGGACCTTCTCCCTTGACGCTGCCAACCCCAAGGGCTGTACCCGCTGCTTCTGCTTTGGGGCCACAGAGCACTGCGGGAGCTCAACCCATGCCCGCCATGAGGTAGCTCGCCCTGGCGTAGGACTGAGGCATGAGCCAGCAGAGGGAACTGCAATGCAGGGCCAGGCCAGGCATCTGCCCTGTGTGACCCACACATGTGCCCTTAGTTCGTGGACATGGAAGGCTGGGTGCTGCTCAGCACTGACCGGCAGGTGGTACCCCACGAATGGCGGGCTGAGGTGGAGCTGCTCCATGCTGACCTACGCCACGTGGCTGACTCTTTCTCCGAGCTATACTGGCAGGCCCCATCCTCCTACCTGGGTGACAGGGTGAGTGAGCAGAACTGGTTTTGGGAGCCTGCACTCCAAGAAAACCAGTTTCCCTGGGGAATTGGGGAGGGTGTGGGGCAATGATGTTATATCCAGGAACTCTGGAGTTGTGTTGAGAGGGAGCCTGACGGGTACCCAGGTGGGGTAAGGAATGGGTGTGCATCCAGCGGAGGGAGGGAGACCACTCCTACCATGCTGACTCCAGGTGTCATCCTACGGTGGGACCCTCCACTATGAGCTGCACTCAGAGACCCAGCGTGGCGACATCTTCATTCCTACTGAGAGCAGGCCAGACATAGTGCTGCAGGTAGTTGAACAGGGTGGGCGTGGTCAGCTGGGATCATGGGTCAGCCCAGTTGCCAGTCGTCACCTGGCCTGTGTCTGTCTCTCAGGGTAACCAGATGAGCATTGCCTTCCTGGAGCCGTCATACCCTCTGCCTGGCCACATTCATCGGGGGCAGCTGCGACTGGTGGAGGTGAGAGGGGGTGACCTAGACCCCAGCCCAGCCCAGGAAAGGCCCCAAGGCTCCAGGGCCACTGTGCTCACTCTCCATGATAGAAAACAGCCTAGTGGCAGGAGGGGGCACTGGCCAGGGGGCTACTTTTCTGGTCACCTATAAGCGGTTCATCCCTGGTTTGTAAGCAGAGCCCGTGTGGTGTTGCACACGACTTTAATCCCAGCACTTGGGAGGCAGAGGCAGGTGGATCTCTGTGAGACTGAGGCCAGCCTGGTCTATATAGTGAGTTCCAGGCCAGCTAGGGCAGGGAGATCCTGTCTAAAAATACCCCCCAAAACAGTGTTACCCCTGGTGCTCTGTGGCCACCCCCCCGCTCTGGGGGCTGCCCGTTCTCCAGCTCGCAGCCACGTCTCTGACACATTCATGTTTGTCTATTAGAAGATTTTTCTCTTTAATGAGAATTTGTGGGACAAATTTTTTTAAGTTTATTTTTATTTATGTTAATGTGTGTGTACTTGCATGAGTTTTGGTGCACTGTGTGTGTGTACCAGAACCAGTGGAGGCGAGAAGGGGCATCCTTTGGAACTGGAGTTACAGGTAGTTATGAGCTGCCATGTTGGTGCTGGAAACTGAACCTGGACCCTCTGCAAGAGCAGCAGTGCTCTTAACTGCTGAGCCATCTCTCCATGGCTTCACTCTTGATATATTAAGAGTTATCTGTTTTCTAGTTTATATCTTGTTCTTTTTTGGGGGGGGTCTTTTCAAGACAGGGTCTTCCTGCAGCCCCAGTTGGCCTAGAACTCACTATGTAGACCAGGCTGGCCTTGAACTCACAGAGACCCAACTGACTCTGCCTCCCATGTGCTGGGATTAAAGGCATGTAACCACCATGCCTGGCTCATGCATGTTTAAATTTTTAATAGACCTGGAGTTGACTGTGGTATGTGGTGTGAGTAGGGGTCCAGGGGTTTCCCCAGGGTTGACTGCTGGAACCTTCTGCTTTGATCAGTGTGTGTTCTGCACTCTGCTCTGCCTCCCCTAAGGTCCTTTCTTGGTCCCACAGGGCAACTTCAGACACGTGGAGACTCACAATGAGGTGTCCCGTGAGGAACTTATGATGGTGCTGGCCAGCCTGGAGCAGCTGCAGATCCGTGCCCTCTTCTCGCAGATCTCCTCAGCTGTCTCCCTGCGTAGGGTGATCCTCGAGGTGGCTAGCGAGGCTGGCAGGGGCCCTCCAGCCAGCAACGTAGAGTTATGCATATGCCCCGCCAACTACCGTGGGGACTCGTGCCAGGTGAGGGAGGTCCTTTACCTGCCAGGTCTGCTCCCTAAGCCGTCCCACCTCTGTCGCCTATGTCTTCTTCCCTGTTCACCTGCTCGTTACTTACTCGTCCAGTCAGCTGCTCCATTGTCGCCCCTCTACACACACAGCCACTCATACCCATTCACCGTCCACCCTGTTCCTCACACAACCATCATCCCGAATACATCCTGAAGCCCCCGCTGTCACCATCTCTCCCCTACCTGTATCCATCTGCCCACACCTCTGTGTTGCCTAACATGATACCTGGGAGGTTTTGTGACTGACACCACTCTAAAGAAGGGTCTGGGAGACGCCATAACGCGCCAGGCCAGTAGGATTGAAAGGTTATTCCTGGACAAACTGTCAGCCCATGAAAGGAAACAGCCAGAATTGACCAGAGTCCAAGTCAACAGCTCCAGAGAGAGTGGACTGTTTTACCTCTCATCCACCTGTGCCCCTTTTCTAAGCCTAGGGAACAACCTGCGGAAGAGGGGGCGTGGTAGAATGTAAGGGCTGCGATTGGGGTGAATGGTGAAACTACAGCAATGTAATCTGGACATTCATTTGATCAACTTGATTGAACAAACAACCTGTCACCCCCCACTGGATGGTGGGGCTGTAGGTGTTTGGGCACAACAGCCTGCAGATAGGTTTTGCATGAAGGATGCTTGTACTCATGGATTATCACTTATAGCTAAAAATGAAAAAAAAAAAAAAAACTGGACGTAGGAAGCTGCAGGACAGTTATAGCAGAATGCATATCTGGGATGGGTGGGCGTGGGGGGGAAGGGAAAGGGAAATAAGCCTGAACTGAATTGGAAAAAATGTATGAAATGCACAAAGCATCAAAAAAACTAATTTAATTAGAAAAAAAAAAAAAAAGAAGGGTCTGGGGACTGGAGAGATGGCCTAGCGGTTAAGAGTGCCGACCGCTCTTGCAGAGGACCCGGGTTCGATCCCCAGCACCCACATGGCGGCCGAGAGCCGTCTGAAACTCCAATTCCAGGAGAACTCCAACTCCAGGGGAACCGAGACCCTCTTCTGACCTCCGCGGCATTGCGCGACACGGGTGCACAGACCTGCATGCAGACAGTACATTGATACACATACAGAAATAAAATTTTAAAAAAATTAAAAAAAAAAAAAAAAGAAGGGTCTGGTCACCAGTCCCACAGCCCAGTCTTTCCTGAGCCCTGGCATCTGTATGGTGCTGTGTCTACAGACTGGGGGCCCACTACCAGACTCTGGGTCTATCTCCAGCTAGCCAGGGCCAGCAGTTCTGGCTTCCAGCCCCTGGGGTTCTGTGCTCCAGGGGCTGACCTGTGACTGGCCCATATCTCTTTCCAATCATTGATGCCCTGCTTACATTCCCCCAGGAATGTGCCCCTGGCTATTACCGGGACGTCAAAGGTCTTTTCCTGGGCCGATGTGTCCCCTGTCAGTGCCTTGGCCATTCAGATCGCTGCCTTCCTGGCTCTGGAGTCTGTGTGGTGAGTAGAGTCTGCTGAGGCTGGCTAGGCAGGGAAGACCCTAGGGCCTTTGGGCCTGTGGTTCCAGGGTACCAGCTGGCTTGGGGTACATGCTTGGAGCAGAGTGTGGAATGTCCACTGTTAGCACTGACCTTCCACTGCACCTCAGGGCTGCCAACACAACACAGAAGGGGACCACTGTGAGCGCTGCCAGGCTGGCTTTGTGAGAAGTAGGCCTGATGACCCTACAGCTCCCTGTGTGAGCTGTCCCTGCCCCCTAGCAGTGCCTTCCAACAAGTAAGCAGCGCCCTCTGCAGCCCCTTCCTGAAGCCCCTCTGTGTGGGATGGAGAAGCGCAGGTAACTTTTAACCACCTCATCCTTACAGCTTTGCAGAAGGCTGCATCTTACGAAATGGCCGAACCCAGTGCCTGTGTAGATCAGGCTATGCCGGGGCTTCCTGTGAGCGGTGAGTGGTTGGGGTGATCCTGGGTGCAGAAGATAGGGAACCTTGAGCAGGGTGCTTACCACTCCCCTTTCCTCGCCACCCCTCCCCAGGTGTGCACCTGGCTTCTTTGGAAACCCTCTGGTGCTGGGCAGCTCCTGCCAGCCCTGCGACTGCAGTGGGAACGGAGACCCCAACATGATCTTTAGTGACTGTGATCCTCTGACTGGTGCCTGCCGCGGCTGTCTTCGCCATACCACTGGGCCCCACTGTGAGAGCTGTGCCCCTGGCTTCCATGGCAATGCTCTGTTGCCCGGCAACTGCACCCGTGAGCACTGGGCGGGATGCTGGGTGCACTGGGTCATACCCAAGCGTGCTTCTTTCTTCACAGTCAGGTCTTCCCTCGTGGCCTGCTACCTGCTCAGACCCTATCCTTT
Organism: Rhizomys pruinosus; assembly: GCA_009823505.1. Lineage (NCBI taxonomy): Eukaryota > Metazoa > Chordata > Mammalia > Rodentia > Spalacidae > Rhizomys > Rhizomys pruinosus. Next base: position 1,703,546 of record VZQC01011685.1, read on the forward strand.
CTTGTCCCCTTCGAAGCATGCCAGGGCGAGGATGCAAGGAGAAGGGTTAGCCTGGACTAGAGAGGTGGTGACTGCGTGGCATGAGAGGCCTGGATCAGACACTGGGAAAAGCAGCAGGAAGTGGTGGGCTGAGAGTGAGGGGAGCCCAGGGAAGTTGTCATAGCCCCTAATTTCTGCAGGGTGTGACTGTTCCCCGTGTGGGACAGAGGCCTGTGATCCCCAGAGTGGGCGCTGCCTGTGCAAGGCGGGTGTGACTGGGCAACGCTGTGATCGCTGTTTGGTAGGGCTGGGGATGGGCCTGAGGATGGGGCAGGCCGGAGGGAGGGACCAGGCCTATGGAGGAGGTGTCCTGGGGGAGACCTCTGGCCTTTGTGGGGAGGGGTTTGGGGGGGTCTTGGGGGCTGGGCAGGCTGTGACTGCAGGATCTGTCACAGGAAGGACACTTTGGCTTCGAGCAGTGCCAGGGATGCCGCCCTTGTGTCTGTGGACCAGCTGCAGAAGGCTCTACGTGCCACCCTCAAAGCGGACAGTGTCACTGCCAGCCAGGGACCACAGGACCCCAGTGCCGCGAGTGTGCCCCAGGATACTGGGGCCTCCCAGAGCAGGGCTGCCAGCGTGAGTGCAGGCAGGGTCACAGGAATGTGGGCGGGCAGCTTGGAGAAGCAGGAATCCTTGGGCACCTATAGCCATGTTTACCTGCCCCTCTTGCCACAGGCTGCCAGTGCCCACGAGGCCACTGTGACCCACACACGGGCCGCTGTACCTGTCCCCCAGGACTCAGTGGGGAGCGATGTGACATCTGCAGTCAGCAGCACCAGGTGCCCATACCAGGCGGGCCTGGGGGCCATGGTGTACACTGTGAAGGTTCGTCCTCACTCTAGCCTTTCTTCCTTCTCCCTCAACACTTTCAGCTCCACTGGGCAGATTGGGGTTCTTGGGCCCATTCTGACCTGGTGTTCCCTACAGTAACCTCAGCACCTCAGGGGAACCCCAGCTGTCTGTCTCTATTTCTTAAGGGCCCCATGATTCCATGCCCACCTCATATCCACTCTCTTACTTCCAAGTTGGAGAAGTGTCTCAAATACAGACCCCATCACCTACTGTCCCTTTTGGCTCGCCACACTACCCCTGGCTTCTCCCTAATAGACATCACTCGTCACATCCTCAGGCCAGCTTCTGCTGGTCACCCAGTTTCCTCTTGACCCCATGAAGGCCTGCAACTAACCCTGGACCTCCTTGCTGACCTCTGACCCCTAGTGCTTTGACTTCTTCAGCTCACTTCAGTCTTTTGTGCCGACTCCATGTAGCTTTCTGGCATATCTTGGGGCTCCATGTTGACCCCTGACCCTATGCTAACCCACTTCCCTGATTAACTCTTGTCCTGACCAGATCGCTCCCTATTTCCCGTGACCCTGATGTTGGCCTCTGGTACTAGTGTCACTGTACTGTCCTGTTCTCTGTCTGGCCCCGTGACTCCCAGTGAGCCATGGCCCTCAGTGCCCATTCCTCCTTGCCTGCAGTCTGTGACCACTGTGTGGTCCTGCTTCTTGATGACCTTGAGCAAGTGGGCACCCTCTTCCCTTCCATCCATGAGCAGCTGCTGGGCATCAATGCCAGCTCCACGGCCTGGGCCAGGCTGCACAGGCTGAATGCTTCCATTGCCGACCTGCAGGTATCACATGCCCACCTGCCCTTCCTGTCCTCTCTGTCCCTTCCAGCTGGCCTTGGGGTACTCACTTCCTACTCTCCCACTCTCCACAGAATCAGCTCCGGAGCCCACTGGGCCCCCGACACCAGACAGCAGAGCAGCTGCAGACCGTGGAGCGGCAGAGTGCGAGCCTCCAGCAGGGTGCTGAACAACTGGGCAATCAGGCAGGAAAACCCCACCCTAGTGGCCTGGGGTCCTCCTTCTCTCTGGAAGTCCTCACCCTTGGGAACCCCCAGTAGACTCCTTGAAACCAAAGCCACCTTTCCCTGGTCCCCACAAGCAGTTCCCAATTCCCTGGCAACCCCAGCCCCACGTCTTCCCTTGGCACCCTGCACATGCCCCTGTCATGTGTCTACTGACACCGAAGCTGAAGAATACTGTACCTACAGGCCACAGGGGTCCAAGACAAGGCAAGCCAGCTTCTAAACAACACGGAGTCCACACTGGGCCGGGCACAAAGACTGCTGGAGACTATTCGTGCTATGGACCATGCCCTGAGCAGTAAGACTGGCTGATTCACGGATCTAGAGCAGAATGGGCCATATAGCGTGGGGGGGCAGGGGGGGATGGGGGGGATGGGCAGGGGCAGGGCTGGGAGTGTCTCTGCCTGAGCTGGCCTGGTCCTACATGTTTACCCTCTGGGCAAGTGGCTGGTTGACCAGGGTCCTGTGGACCCCATGAGCTGGGGCTGACTCTCACCCAGCCCTACTATGAACACTCACAGACCTCTTTAGGCACAGAGCTGCCCGTGACCAAATTGGGCTCCCAAGCTTATGACAGAACATAGTGCAGCTAAGGGGGTCAGAGGGAAAGTGAAATTTCAGCTGAGACCTGGCCAGTGAACTGAAGGAGAGGGAAGCCCAGGAAGTGGGCCAAATGGGGTGTCGGGATGTGGCTATGGGAGAGAAGGCAGGAAGGGGTCTTAACCTCGAGGCTCTGGGAAACACTCGGCTGCTGCTGGGCTACGTGCTGACGGCCTGCTGAAAATGCTCTGGATGCATCTCGGGCTTGGAAGCTGGTAGCAGAGGCCAGCCTCAGGCCCTAATGAACCCTTCCCTTGCAGAGCTGGTGTCTCAGATAGACCAAGTGTTTCCAGCCAACGCCTCGGCCCCATCTGGCGAGCAGCTGCGCTGGGAGCTGGTGAAAGTGGAACGGCTACTTCGGGAGATGCGGGCCCGTGATATGGGGGCCCCACGGGCAGTGGCAGAGGCTGAGCTCGAAGAAGCTCAGAGGAGTGAGTAGGGCCATGCTCTGTAAGCAGAGGGTAGGCTGGAATGGTGGGCACTAAGCAGGGATCGGGGTTCATTATGGGGTCTAACTACAAGAATAACCGCCTTCCTGCTCCGGCACTGCCCAGTGCTGGCCCACGTGCAGGAGCAGCTGGCCAGCCGCTGGGAGGAGAACCAGGCATTGGCCACACACGTTCGGGACCAGTTGGCGAGCCATGAGGGTGGTCTCATGGACCTACGCGAAGCCCTCAACCGCGCAGTCAAGACCACCCGAGAGGCTGAGGAGCTCAACAGCCTCAACCAGGGGAGGCTGGAGGAAGCCCTGGTAAGGGGTCTGCTTGTCTGCTTGCCCTCTGCCCTGCCCCCCCCACCCGAACCTCCTTCATTTCCATGCCCTCCCCATCCCTGCCCCTTTCTCCAGCTTCCATCCCCCTCCTCTCTCCCCAGCTTCTTCAGCTCTCCCTCTAGCTCTCTGCCCTCCGTCCGTCCCCCCCCCCCCCCCCTTTCCCTTCCCTGTCCTTCCTACTTTATGGTGCTTAGGCCCCCGTTACATCCTTTATTCCCCCGCCCCTGAAACTTTGCCCCCAGCAACGGAAGCAGGAGCTGTCCCAGGACAATGCCACCCTGGAGGCCACTCTTCGGGCTGCCAGCCGCACCCTGGCCCATGCCTCTGAGCTTCTGCAGGGCGTGAATCAGGCTAAGGAGGTGAGTATAGCCCCACCACCTCACTCATTTCTGGCTGGGTCCTTTTAGGACCTCTGGCTACTGCTGGCTAATAGACTCACTGGACTCCCCTTTGCATAGAGCACCATCCCATCCTGGGGTCCCACATTAGGAGAGCAGTAAAGCACAGTTGTGAAGAGTCTTACTAAACCCATCCTCCCATCTCAGGACCTGGAGCACCTGGCGGCCAGCCTGGATGGGGCCCGGACTCCCTTGCTAAAGAAAATACAGGCCTTATCCCCAGCCAGCGTCAAGGTGGACTTGGTGGAGGCTGCTGAGGCCCACGCTCAGCAGCTGGACCAGTTGGCTAGGAACTTGTCTGGGTAGGTAGCACCCCCAGCACATGGCATACTGGTCTCGGACGGCTTCTAAAGGGAAAAGCCTTCATTTCCAAAGAGCAGGGCTTTCCCCGACCCACAGAAAATCAGGGCCCAAACTGACAGAAAAGAGCACCATGTAGAGGGTCAGAGCACAAACCCAGGCTTGTGGGATGGAGCATCCCTAATCCACACACCCCACGATCCTCCTTCCCTCTGGCAGCATCATCTTCGGCATCAACCAGGACCGCTTCATCCAGAGGGCTGTGGAAGCCGCCAATGCCTACAGCAGCATTCTGAAGGCCGTGCAGGCTGCTGAGCATGCCTCAGGCCAGGCCCTGCAGCAAGCCAACCGCACTTGGGAGGTAAGGCCCTGAGTGTCTGGCCTGCTAGAACCCTGAGCATCTGTGGCCTACAGGAGCCTTGTTCCCCATTTCCCAGTGACATAAATTGTTCTGTGTGAACAGTTCCTGTTCTTCCACAGACGGTGGTGCAGCGAGGCCTAGCGATCAGAGCCCGGGAGCTGCTAGCCAACAGCAGCACTCTGGAGAAAGTTGCCCTTGGGCACCAGAACATGCTGGGCTTGGGTAAGTGTCTGGGTCCACGGGGATGTCCTGGCCTCTGGGACATGTCCATGTGGCTTTGGGGAGGTCATGGTATAGTTTAAGGTGGGAATGAAGCTCTGGAAGTGGGAGTGCCTGTCCTGCATGGCTTGCTTCTCTTCTGTGGTTCTAACCCTGGGGGCCCCCCTGTAACCACCGCCGTCTTACTGCCTGCCTTGGTGGTGGGCTAGGGGAACACAGAAAGGGATGATGCTCAGGGCCCCGTCACAAGGTCTGTCCATCGGTGGGCCAGGGGGCCTGGATGGACATCCTTATCACTGAGGTCTCCTCCTCCTTCTCTTCCTTTTCCTCCACAGCCCAGGACCGCCTGCAAGCCGCAGGGACCCAGCTCCGTGATGTCCAGGCCAAGAAGGATCAGGTGGCCTCTCGGATCCAGGAAGTACAAGCCATGCTAGCCATGGACACAGGTGCGTAGCTTAGCTCTGCCCTCGCCCATCACTCCTCTGTCCACAGAAGGGCCCTGTGAAGCTGGACATATTCCCACCTGTGGCTGATGAGTTCCTGCTGTGGTCAGCGTAGTGCAGGAGGTTCCTGTGGTGAGGAGCACAGGTCAAGCACGGTGGCTCAGGCTTAGCATGGGCCCACTTGAAATACCTCTGACCTGGGGCATAGGCAGACAACACAGTGGCCCCCAGGCATTCGACATGGAGGAGCAGTTTGCAAAAGAGTGCTCTGGGCAGCAGTGAAGGCATGGGTGGGCAGCAGGTGAGATAGCTTCAGAACAAGGGAGTTGGGCCATGTCCAGGAGAGCCCCTTGGTTTATGAGGACATTTCTGTGAGAAACCAGCTGGCCAGGAAGCACAAGAGGCCAGACTGGGGCTAACGTGGCTGCAGCTGTGGCCCAGAGAAGCCCTCGTGCCAAAGTCCCTGGCTGCCTTTCCTAGAGGGCTTGCAGCTGACAGTATGATCTGGCCTGGTTAACCAGAGCTCGCTGTGATGACCGAAATGTCCCAGGCAAGTTCAAATTTAACTTTGGAGGCTGGGCAAGATGGGTACAAGTTGACAGTGGCCCCTGATGGGAGGATTACAGGGCCAAGGAGAGGTTTCTGGGTAGGAAGCCATGGGTTAGTTTTGACTGCATTGAGCTCCAGATATGGAGCTTACATTATCCATTGGGGGTGGGGGTTTTGTTCTGTTAATGTAAAGGAGCTGGGGACATGAAGCCAGAAAGGTCCTTATCTGGTTCTTACTGAGCATGGCCTCTGTCCACTGCAGGTGAGACCAGTGAGAAGATAGCTCACGCCAAAGCTGTGGCCGCAGAAGCCCAGGACACAGCCGCCCGTGTGCAGTCCCAGCTTCAGAGCATGCAGAACAATGTGGAGCGGTGGCAGGGCCAGCTGCAGGGCCTAAGGGGCCAGGACCTGAGCCAGGTGGCACGTGATGCCGGGAATTCAGGTGAGCCAAGCCAAGCGGTCCTCTGCACTCCCCTGGGCCTGGGTACAGGAGACAAGGCACTTAGTCCCCTCCCCCACAGCATCCACCCTGGAGAAGACACTGCCACAGCTGTTGGCCAAACTGAGCAATCTAGAGAACCGAGGAGTGCACAATGCCAGCCTAGCCTTGTCTACCAACATCGGTCGTGTGCGAAAGCTCATTGCCCAAGCCCGGGGCGCTGCCAACAAGGTGGGTGGTGGTGCCTTAGGGATGTAGTAGGGACAGTGGGACTTGGGAAGCTGGTGGTGAACTGTCGTGTGCTGCACTCCCAGGTCAAGGTGTCCATGAAGTTCAATGGGCATTCAGGGGTGCAGCTGCGCACCCCACGGGACCTCAATGACCTTGCTGCCTACACTGCCCTCAAGTTCTACCTGCAGAGCCCAGTGCCGGCACCTGAGCCTGGCGAGAACACTGGGGACCGCTTTGTTCTGTACATGGGCAGCCGCCAGGTATGGGCAGGAGGTGCTGAACAGCAGGTGGAGGTGATTGGTGCTTGACTCCCCAGCCCAACTGCAGTTCTTTCCTGGCATCACAGGCCACTGGAGACTACATGGGTGTGTCTCTGCGGAACCAGAAGGTACACTGGGTGTACCGACTGGGTGAGGCTGGCCCCACAGATCTCAGCATCGACGAGAACATTGGGGAGCAGTTTGCAGCCATTAGCATTGACAGGTAGGAAGTTCTTGGAGAGGGTTGGGCACCTTGCAGCTGCCAGGCCCCTAGCCACTCCTCACTGTCATCTCTTCCCTTAGGATCGTCCAGTTTGGCTGCATGTCTGTCACAGTGGAAAAGCAGATGGTTCATGAGATTAAGGGGGACACGGTGGCCCCGGGAATGGAGGGGCTACTCAACCTACACCCTGATGACTTCGTCTTCTATGTGGGAGGATACCCCAGCAACTTCACGGTGAGCATGGCTCAACCTCAAGGTTTTCCTGGCTATCTTGACCTAGAAAAGGCTTCAGGTCAGGCTCCGCAAGTCTGAGTATGGGTCGGGAGATACCGTGACCATGCACTATATAATCCACAGCCCCCTGCACCCCTCCGATTCCCTGGCTACCTGGGCTGCATTGAGATGGACACCCTGAATGAGGAGGTGATCAGTCTCTACAACTTTGAGAGGACCTTCCAGCTGAACACTGCCGTGGACAAGCCTTGTGCTCGGTAGGTAAAGCCCAGCTCCTCACCTTCCCTACTCGCTGACCTCCACTGACTGGAAGACTTTGGTCCGCAGCTCCAAGTCCACTGGCGACCCATGGCTCACAGATGGCTCCTACCTGGATGGCAGCGGCTTTGCCCACATCAGCTTTGAGAAGCAGATGAGCCACACAAAGCGCTTTGAACAGGAGCTCCGGCTTGTGTCCTACAATGGGATCATCTTCTTTCTCAAGCAAGAGGCATGACCGTGCCGCAGCCTGTGCTGGCCTTACCCTGCTCTGCCCCCTTCTGCTCCCCACCGTGTCCCGGCCTTTCCTCCATTCTGGCCCTGCCTCTTTGTAGCCCTGCCCTGTGTCACTCTCCATCCTGTGCTGACCCCGCTCCTGCTCTGTCCTGCAGAGCCAGTTCCTGTGCCTGGCGGTGCAGAAAGGCACTCTTGTGCTCCTTTACGACTTTGGCTCAGGCCTGAAGGAGGCCACCCCGCTGCAGCCCCCACAGCCCCTGACAGCAGTCAGCAAGGCGGTAAGGCAAAGGCCTGGGAACAGGAGGGCCAGTGAGGGCCTCACTGCTTAAAGCCTGGCGTCCACCCCACAGATCCAGGTGTTCCTACTGGCTAACAACCGCAAGCGTGTGCTGGTACGAGTGGAGAGGGTCACCATGTTCAGTGTAGAGGAGGACAACTCCCTGGAATTGGCTGATGCCTACTATTTGGGGGGTGTACCACCTGAGAAGCTACCCCCAACGTGAGTGTGAACCCTGGGGTGTACAGGGGCCCAGTGCTACCAGGGCAGCCACTCAAGACCTGACCGTGGTCTTCCCACAGCCTACGGTGGCTCTTCCCCTCTGGAGGCTCTATCCGAGGCTGCATCAAGGGCATTAAGGCTCTGGGCAAATATGTGGACCTCAAACGGCTGAACACCACGGGCATCAGCTTTGGCTGTACTGCTGACCTGCTGGTGGAACGCACCATGTCTTTCCATGGCCATGGCTTCCTGTCCCTGGCACTCCCTGATGTGGCACCCTTCACTGGTGAAGTCTACTCTGGCTTTGGCTTCCATGGCACCCGGGACAACAGCCTGCTGTACTACCATGCCTCCCCGGTGGGTTGCTTCGACCTTGCTTCTACTATAGTCACAGTATGGGCCTAAGAGGCTAGAGGAGATGAGTCTGTATTTTTGGCCTAACTAGCTGACATGGCCATCGTCTCTAGGATGGGCTATGCCAGGTGTCCCTAGAGCAGGGCCATGTGACACTCCAGCTTATGAGGACAGAGGTGAAAACACGAGACGTCTTCACGGATGGTGCCCCCCACTATGTTGCCTTCTACAGCAATGCCACAGGGTAAGCCTTGCCCACCAAGCCTCTAGATGCTGGGATCTGCCACACGGGGGGTCTCCCAGAGGCCTGTCTGGACCTCTGCCTTCAGGCAGAGCAGGGAGGAGAGGGAGCACAGGGCTGGAAAACAGTGTCCTCCTACCTCCCAGGGTCTGGCTGTACGTGGACGACCAGCTACAGCAGATGAAATCACACGGGGGATCACCTTCTGTGCTCCTGCCCCGGCCTGAGGGAACCCCAGAGCTTCTCCTGGGAGGCCGGCCTAAGTCTGGCACCTTTAGCAACTTCAGCGGCTGCATCAGCAATGTTTTTGTGAAGCGGTGAGCTGGTGGGCATGGAGTGTGAGGTCCCAGCAGACCCCCCTCCCCCTTGCAGTGGCCGACAGGTACCTATTTGCCTCCCACAGGCTTCGAGGGCCACAGCAGGTATTGGACCTACAACAGAATACAGGCAGTGTCAACGTGAGCATAGGCTGTGTATTGTCCTCACTCGAGCAGACCACAGGGGCCACGGCTCAGAAGGTGGGGTCCCCGGGGTGATGTGTGGGCAGACCTGGAGTAGATGGAAGATCAGCTTTCAAGCAGATGGCCCTACATTGTGTATGCACTAGGCCTCCCGCCGCAGTCGCCAGCCCAGCCAGAACCCTGTCTGCACACCACCCCAGCTCCTCACGACCGTCCAGGACACCTACCAGTTTGGAGGTCCCCTGCCTAGTTACCTGCAATTTGTGGGGATCCCCTCATCCCACAGGAACTGGTAAAGCTGGCCAGGCCGGACTGGGGTGGACTTGGAAGCACTGCTCAGATTAACACTCTGCTTGGCTTCCAGGCGCCACATCTCCATGCTGGTCCGCCCACGTGCGCCCCAGGGCCTCCTGTTCTTTGCTGCCCCTCTGATGAGCAGCAGCCCTTCCCTGATCCTCTTTCTGAGCCATGGACACTTTGTTGCACAGACTGAAGGTCCTGGGCCCCAACTCAGGGTCCAGAGCCACCAGCTCTCACAGGCTGGCCAGTGGCACAAGGTGAGAGGTTAAGGAGGGCGGGGTGTGGTGGCACATGCCTTTAATCCTAGCACTAGGGAGGCAGAGGCAGAGGCAGGTGGATCTTTGTGACTTGGTGGTCTACAGAGTGAGTTCAAGGACAGCTGGGGCTACAGGGAGACCCTGTCTCTAAAAGACCAAAAAAAAAAAAAAAAAAAAAGAGGATGTGGGGGAGCAGGGAAGTGGGAACATCCCCTGACCTGCTTTCTTCCCACCCCAGGTGTCCGTGCGCTGGGAGACACATCGGGTCCGGCTCATGGTGGATGGCAGACAGGCCTGGAGCCAGGAGACACCCCACCATCAGGGCCAGAGGGCAGAGGGCCCCCAGCCCCACACCCTTTTTGTGGGAGGCCTCCCATCCAGAAATCACAGTTCCAAGCTCCCTGTGAGAGCCATACTGCCCCATCCCTGCCCCTGGCCATCATGTCCACCCTCCTCCACAGCTGTGGCCTGACCCTAGCCATCTGTTCCTCACAGGTGTCTGTAGGGTTCATTGGCTGTGTGAAGAAACTACATCTGGACCGGCAGCCCCTGCCAGACCCGACTCAAGTGGTGGGGGTCACACCCTGTGTCTCTGGGCCCCTGGAGTCTGGGCTGTTTTTTCCAGGCAGTGAGGGAGTTGTCACACTAGGTGTGTAAGGCAGGGGAAATCACATGGGAATGGGGTTTGGGGCAATGGCTAGACCTTTCCTTCCCATCATGGCTCTTCCCCATAGAGCTCCCAAAGGTCAAGTCATCTGATGTGAGCTTGGAGCTGGAGGTACGGCCCCTAGCAGCTGCTGGCCTCGTCTTCTCCCTGGGCCAGGCCCAGAGGCCCCCCTACTTGCAGTTGCAGGTGTTCACAGAGCAGGTGAGCAGGGCCATGCTATGGGGCGAGTGGCCTTCTACCCTCATGGCCTCAGCTAAACAAAGCCTGTCTTCTACCCCAGGTCCTGCTGCAAGCAGATGATGGGGCAGGCCAGTTCTCTACATGGGTGACACATCCCACACTCTGTGATGGGCAGTGGCACCGAATGGCAGGTGAGTCACCCCTTTTCCTCTCCTGCAGCACAGAGCAGGAGTTGGGATGGGGTGTGGCAGGGGAAGCAGTAGCCTCTGCAGCTGGGACAGCAGGGTAGCTGGCAGACACGAGCCCATGTCCACTCCGCAGTGATCAAGCAGAAGAACATGCTCTGGCTGGAGGTGGACACACAGAACAACCACACCATGGGCCCTGTACCAGTGGCCTTAGCTGACACTTCAGCACCTCTACACCTTGGGGGCCTACCTGGTAAGCAAGGACTGCCCTTGGGGACTAGATACTGGGATCATCTCATTCCACAGAGGGGCAGTAGAAACTGGGTGGCTGACACAGAAGACCCAGCTGCCACCCTAGTGATCCCCTCTGCCTGCTCTACACTTTCAGAAGCTGTGGCTGCTCAGCCAGAGCCCCCGGCCTACCGTGGCTGCATGAGGAAAGTGATGGTGAATGGGACCCCCGTCCCCATGACTGCTTCTGCACAAGTCCAGGGGGCAGTGGGAGCCAGTGGCTGCCCCTCTGGGGAACCAGCACCAGACCCCACTCACTCTGAAGCCCTCGTTCCCAGGGGCCAGAGAAAGGCATTGACGAGGTGGCGGCAGGGGGCAGGGTCCAGTAGGCCTCAGCCACTTGGCCGTGTTGTCATCCTTCCTCTTTCGGCATTAAAGTCTCCTAGAAATTCATGTTAGTCTAGCCTCTTAGGGTAGATGGTGTACAACTCTTTCTAGGTGAAAGGGCACTAAAGAATGGCCTTGATGTATTTATACTTTGTACGTCTTGCCCACCAACTTTTAGTACTGAGATCTGTAAAATCACTTCCTCCTTGAAAATTAAAAAGTAACTTGTTTAACTGAGTGTTGAGTGTTAAAAGAAGTGGTAACCAGGCCAAGCATGGGCTGCCCATGAGAGGGGTGAGGAGCCCAGGGTGGCAGCACTGTGCTCCTCAGCAGCTGCAAGCCCAGCTCTAGAAGCCACTAGAAACGGGGACACCAAACAGCAGGAAGCAGACTAGAGCTGGCAGGTAAAGAAAAGACTTTATTAGTGCGTGAGGAGAGGGTGCAATGGGTCACAACTGCCACTACAGTCACACAACTAAGAACTCCAATTCAGGGAAGGACGGCGAATAATTTAATCTAGGCTCATGTCTTCCTCTTCGTCTTTCTTGTCTTTCGCGTCGCCCTCCTTCGGCTCTGATTTGGCATTGTTTTGCATGGCTTTGGCAAATGCTTCCACATCTAAAACAGTCACAGTAGGACCACTAAATCTTGGGCAACGATACTACCCAAAGGGGACAGCAACCAGCACGCCACACAAAGGAACAATTCTGGCCACAGTGGAGGTTCAGGTACTCACCGCCCTTGTTGGCGGCCTCCACAGCCTCTGCAGGAAGACCAAACTGGCACATGAGGGGTCCAAGTTGTCCCGAGGCCAAGGCCGCACTGAACATGCCCAGGGCCTGCAAAGAGCACAGCATAGAGCTGAGTGCCAGGAGTACCAGGCCCATCCACAAAAGGCCAGAAACCTTCATACCCAGCACCTGTGGACACACCAACGCTGCAGGTCTCAGGGAGAGATGGGACATGTACTAACTTGCTGGAACTGGGGCGAGGTCAGCGTGTTCTGGATCTCGTCTGCAGTCTGGGGCAGAGACTCCCCAGAGGGCAAGTAGGGCAGCAGGCGCTCCTGGACATCTGCATTGGCCAGGATGGGAGCCATGATCTCTGGCGTCAGCACACTGGCCAGATCCACTAGGACACAAGCAATGTGGCCATCAGTGTCCTGACACCGGCACAGCAGACTGCAAGCCTGGCAGTGCAGGCCTGTTCAGGAAGGCAAAAGTGGCCTCAGCACCATGGATGGACACATGTAGGCCCTGCACCATAGAGAACCAGTGCTTGGGCAGCAGCCCTTTCACCCCCATGAGCACCGGGGGTTCTTTACCTTGCTGGCTGCCTCCTGGCCCAGCGGGCACATTCATAGTGGCCAGGATGCTCTGGAGGTCACTCAGCTGGATGGGCTGGGCTGGGCTGGCTGCTGTGCTGCTTCCATTACCTGAGCTGGGTGCGGGACTTGGGCTGGTTGCCGAGGCAGCTGCTGGGGCAGAAGGGGCTGGGGTGGCGCGAGTGGAAGAGGTGGTGGAGGATGGGGTGACGGCTGCTGACTGGCTCCGCGAGCTGGGAAAAGTGAGCAAGGGCTAGAGCGGCTAGGCCCCGTGCTTCAAGGATACACTGCACAGGGACTGCGGGACTATCTCCTTGGGCAGCCAGCTCAGCCACAATGGGGACCCTTTACCCTATCTCCTATGTGGGGTCTCTTGAGAGGGGAATGCAATGGCTGGTGATGGTACCCGTGTACAGGCTGGGGGCTCACCTGGATGAAGAGCTGCTTGCTGGAGGTCCGCTGCTCCCCAGCAAGCTGGCCAGACCTGGTCCAGTGAGGGCCCCAAGCCCACCTGAAGGAGCAAAGAGATGTGTGCTGGAGATACCCTCAGGACCAGCTTACTTAAGGGTCTAACCCACCTCCGTGGGCCAGAGGAGCTGGGCCAAGATACCCACTGGGGGTGGGGGGTTAACAAGGAAGGCCCAGGAGGCTGAGGTAAGTGACAACAGGCATCTGTATTCTGGAAGCTGCTCCATGGAGCCAGGTCATTGCACCCCAATCCCTTATCTACTGAGAATAGTTAAAAACTCAGTCCACATCCTGGCCGGTAGAATAGTGTTTCTAAGTGCCCAAAAAGCTCCTGTACCCTGTGAATCTACCCAAGCACACCAACCAGGGAACCTCAGGCAAGAGCCCAAGCTTATTCTTTGGCCCTGTCCCAGGTGATCTATGCTCCAGGTACTGAACTGGGGTCCTCCCTTACCCACCCAGCTTGTGCCCAGCATGGACAAGCGTCTTCCTGAAGGGGAGCAGCACACGGAGCACAGGGACAGGCATTGCTCAGATCCCAATCCCAGAGGCTGGAGGAAACCCTGGGTCTGCAAGCACTGAAGGCCCCTTATGGGAGAGGTAGGGACAGCAGGGTGTTACCCAGTCCTCCAAGGCCGGCTGGTCCAATGAGCTGCATGAGCTGGCTGTGACTCATGTTCCCCAACAGGCTTTGCAGGCCACCCTCACCTGGAGAACATGGGAATCAGACATGCATGTGCAGTGGCCGTGGCCAGGACGCAGACCCTCCTGAGCACTATGGCACTGCCTCAGGGAGGCACCTGGCCCTGGCCTCACCCCAGAATTGCTCAGGGAATAGCCCCTGGAAGGAGGCAGCAGGAACCAGACACATCTTGTCCAGTGAAGATGGGACTACGGGAAAGAACCAGAACCAGCAGGCCTGCCTAAGCATCTGGCACTTAACTGAAGAACAACACCCTCACAGGTCTGGGTGATCATTACCGCCCAGTGCAGAGAGCTCATGGCCGCCACTTCCGCTTGCACCCAGAGCTCCAGGCATCGGGGGGTTGTTCAGACACTCGTTGACTTTCCTGCAATGCTCCTCATCCTGGTCAGTCTTGGGTTCCTGCCAGGGATGACATGCAAAGTGCCAAGCTGAGCAGCTTGCACACGGAGCTGGCTCACACCTGTTGGCTACTCCCTACCCACATTGCCATCCATCCTGACCTGGCCCACACAGGGACCTGAGAAGCAAAGCCACCTGCAAACACCCCACAGCACCAAAGAGAGTCCTGAGCTCTTAGGGACAGCCCTTCCAGGCTGGCTGCCAAGCATCACTTCACAACAGGAAGGCCAGAGCATCCTCCAGGTAGGGCTCTCCTGGGCTTGGAGGCAATAAAGCAGCTCCCATCTCAGCTGCCTGAGGACTGCTGGGAACCTGATGGCTAGCCCCACAGTACCACCGGGAGAACTGCAGAACACGGTATCTGTATAGTCCCTGCCCCCATGCATGGGGTGAGGAAGGCGTTACAAGAGCACAATCCGGAAGCTAAATAAAGGTGACAATGCTCTGCCTACAACATCTACAACCATGTGCCTACTGTGTTCACAGTATCTGCTACAGCCATGTGCCTACTGTGTTCACAGCATCTGCTCCAGCCATGTGCCTGCTGTATCCTCAGCTACTTTCTGGATGTGCTCAGTTGACCAAACATGGAAGAACTGTGGCCGTGATTGTCCACACTGCAAATGTGTACCCTACCTCTGAACAAAACCTACATTTAGCTTCTGACCCTGGACTGTGCCCATGTACCTGGAATATCACTGCAACACTGTAACAGCACAAATGGAAACATGCCCAGTAAAGTGAGGTGACTCCCCCTTTGAGTGGTAAGGAGCCAAGACTCAAAAGCCTTCTGAGTACACCGCACAGGCTGGACGCTCCATGCTGAAATAGAGGCAGTTCACCCTGAGGGTGTTGCCTCTGCTCTAGGGGCTAGGACTGAGGAACAAGGTGCAGTGGGAAGTGTGGAGACCAGACGGTGCATACATGCCTGTAGATGACTCCATGGGCAGGGCTCTGGTGCCCAGCCATGAGCCATTCACACAAACAGGAACTCCACCAGACCCTCCAAGTCAGCACCAAGTGGTCTGGAAACTAACTCTAGTCCCCGTGTATCACAGGAGGTGGCAGACTGAACATCCCTCCCACCTACCTGCATCCAGAAGAAGAGCCGCTTGGACCCAGCCTTAAACTTGAGCACGTAGACCCTCCCACTAGGGCACTGAGGCACCCGCTTGAACTCACAGTCATCAGGGAAAATAATCAAGTCCTGGCAAGACAAGGGATGTCAGCCTCCCACACACATGCCACCAAGGGTCCCCCTGGAAACTTGCTGGGCCCAAGTCTACCAGGGCCAAGGACAGAGGGTTCAGAGCCACACCCTCAAAAAGCAGACCCCAGCGAGGGGTGGGGGGGGCCTGGAAAAGGTGTGCCTGAGGACCCGACAACTTTAATAGAAACATTCTGGAAGCCGTGTTCCAAGACCAGGCAAAAGGTCAACTCTGGCTACTCCCACGTGTGACAAAGAACAGTATTGGGGGGAGGGGGCAAGATAAACTCCTCAAAGAGTTCCCTCCAACCGCGGCTGTGGCCAGCGTCAGATCTTTACACGCCTCCACCTCCCAGCTCCTAAGACTGAAAGTTTCAAGCCAGGTCTGCGGAAGGTGTTGCCAGCTGATTCTCTTATCACGTGAATGAGTCGTCACTCCGCTAAAATGTCGAGGTGCATGGTCAGCACAGGGCACTTGGCTGCAGAGTGGAGGGACCTGTCTTCAACCTCGCGACCCGGGGCAGTCCCCATATCTATCTGATGACCAGGCTAGCCCAGCGGCCCAGGCTCCCACTAGCTCGCCCCAAACCGCTGCTGGTCCTGTCCGCGGAAGACACTCACATCTTCCACGGTCCCAGACGTCCTGTCTTTCCAGCAGAAGTGAATGAGGGAGTCGTCTGTCTGCTGAATGTACACGAGCCCTTTCCGCTTGTCCGGGGTGACCGTCGTCCCTTTTAAGGACATCTTCCCTGCCCGGAACTCCACCAAGTATTTGGTGGAGGACCCCCGCGAGCCGGGAACCAGGCTGGGAAACAGCGCGCCTGAAGTCGTCATCCTGGAGGAGCACAGGGGCCAGCGAGTGCGATCGCGTGCGCTCGGGCCCTCCGGAGCCGGCAGCGCGCAGCGGCCCGGGGAGCGCGCGCCAGACCGAGCCTGGCCGGCGGGGCGGCATGGGGTCGAGCCGGGCCCGCCGCGGCTGCTCCCTGCTCCGCCGGCGCCCCAGCCCGCGCCGCCCCTCGACTCGCCGACGTCACTGCCGGCCGCGCGGAGCCCCGTCGCGCTCGGCCCCGCGCGGTCCGACACCGGCGGCCGACCCGGCTGACACTCTCGGGGCGCCGCGCTGCGGCCCACGCCCAGCCTCCCGCCGCCGCCCGCGCCCGGCCTCCCCGCCGAGCTCCCCGGCAGCCGCCCGCCGGTCCGCACCTGGTTGCGTCCCACTCTAACGAGAGGCGCCGTCCAGGCTCGCTCTTCCTCCTCGGCGCCTGCCGGGCCTCGCCGGAAGCCCGCGCTCGGCCCGCCCCGCCGCCGCCGCAGCGGTCGACTGAGTTCCGTCAGCCGCGGGGGCCAGGCCTGACCGGCCCTGATTGGCCCGCTTGGCTGTCCATCGCGCCCCGCCCGCGCGCCTCAGCCCGCCTCCGTACGGCGGCCTTCTTCCGGCGGAAGCGCGGGCCAAGCGCGCGGGCCAGAGCGGCCCCTATTGTTGCTGTGTCATAGGGGAGCGGCGGCGGCCCCTGGCGGCGACTCCGGGAACAGCTGGCCGCGCTTGGGGGGAGGGGGCGTGTTCCGCGGCGTAGGCCAAGGACAGGGTCCGGGCCCTGGGTTCCAAACGGAGCCCGCTCTCCAGGCCCGCAGGAATTCAGCCTCACATGCACCATTCGATGAGCCACATGCCAGGGCCCGAGACACAGAACAGTCAGCAATGAGGGAGCGAGGGAAATGTCAGCTTCCCACACTCGGGGCTCATTGGACACACACGGTATTAAAGCAGCGACAGCAGCTGCCTGAGGGAATGTGGGGTGCTCCTCGCCGCAGGAGGGGCTCCAGCCTCGGAAGAGTCCCTTATGGGGGCTGCGTGCAGCAAGCCAGATGGAGTGCCACTCAGTCAGGCCGGAGCTGTTTGCACAACAGCAGGTGCCTGGCCATTTGCAGGTCTGGGCTGCGTCTTTGACAGCTCGGAGGAATTAAGAAGAGGCTCCCGCGAGGTTGGCCCCGCCCACCCTCCGTCCTCCACCCCCACCCCTCTCCAGCACAGAGCTGTGCTAAATCTTTGGCTTCCGTTCAAGCACGCGCCGTGCGTGCGCGCGCGCGCGCGCGTGTGTGTGTGTGTGTGTGTGTGTGTGTGTGTGTGTGTGTGTGTGTGTCAGAAACGTGTGTGGTCTTCAGCTTTTTCTGAAAAGTAGAAAAGTATTTTTTCTCATTTAGGAGGCGGAGGTAGGAAGGTGCAAAGTTTGAGGCTGACACAGTGAGTTCTTCACACTCACCCAGCTACAGAGGGCATCTCATATTAGAAACCACAAAGACTGCTCCGGTGGGTTTGTGTTGCCGCAGCAGCTCATTCATTGGAACCCCCACCTTACAGTCCAACGGTTGGTTTCTGCACCTTTGCACCTTCATCATCTTGTTGGACACTACCCTATGTGGCTCACTTCTTTTAGTTTTTAATTTTTGTACTTATTATCGTGTGTGTGCACGTGCAGTCATGCCCCAGCACATATGTGGAGGTCTGAAGACAACTTTAAGGAGTTGGTGCTTACGTGGGTTCTGGGGATCAAAGTCAGGTTTGCAGTGCAAGTGCTACTGAGTCATCTCACTGGCCCAGTTTCTCTTTTCACTACAGAAATGCTTCTGTTTAGCTGGGTGTGGCAGTTCATTCCTATAATCCCAGCACTCAGAAGGCTGAGGCAGGACCACTATGAGTTTGAGGTTAATTTAAAAGATCTAATTAATCTAAAGATTTGTCAGGGCTGGAGAGATGGCTCAGTGGTTATGAGCGCCGACTGCTCTTGCAGAGGACCCAGGTTTGATTCCCAGTACCCACCTGGTGGCTAAGAACTGTCTTTAAGCCAGGTGTGGTGGCTTACACCTTTAATCCTAGCACTCTGGAGGCAGAGGCAGCCCTCTGCTTTTGTGAGTTCAAGGCCAGCCTGGTCTATAGAGGAGTTCCAGGACTGCTGGGGCTAGGGAGACCCTGTCTCAAAGAAAAAAAAAATTGTCTTTGGCTTGGGAAAACAGGTGTCTATTCATTAAAAGTTTAGGTTAAGTTGTGTGATTGTTGCCAAGCTGGAGATCTGTATGGCAAGAAAGTGTTGTTCCACTGAGTCACACTCCCAGCCTTATTTTATAGTTCCTTTTTAAAGATTTTTTTTCATTTATAGCTGGACATGGTGGTACACACCTGTAATCCTAGCACTTGGGAGGCAGAGGCAGGTGGACCTCTCTAAGATTGAGGCCAGCCTGGTCTATATAATGAGTTCCAGATCAGCTGAAACTACAGGGAAACCTTGTCTCAACCCCTCCTCCCCCCGAAAAGTGTATATTTATGAGTGTTTTGCCTGCATGTATATAAGCACACCATGTGTATGCAATGCCCACAGAGGCCAGAAGGCGGCCTAGATCCCCTGGAACTGAGTTACAGACAGTTGTTAGTTGTCATGTGAGTATGGGGAACCAAACCTGGGTCCCATTCGAGATTAGCAAATGTTCTTAATGGATGAGCCATCTTTCCAGCCCCTTAAGTTTAAATTTTTTTAAACTGTCTTCCTCTTACTTTCTGATATGTTAAATATTAATAAGGCCCACAGAAACAAAAGTTCCTGGGCTAATTTTTGTTTGTTTTTGGTCTTTATTTATTTATTTATTTATTTATTTATTTTTGGTCTTTTCGAGACAGGGTCTCCCTGTAGCCCCAGCTGTCCTGGAACTCACTCTGTAGACCAGGCTGGCTTTGAACTCACAAAGATCCACCTGCCTCTTCCTCCCAAGTGCTAGGATTAAAGGCGTGCACCACCACACCCGGCTTGTTTTTGGTCTTTTTGAGACAAGGTCTCCCTGTAGCTCTAGCTGTCCTGGAACTATGTAGACCAGGCTGGCTTTGAACTCACAGAGACCTGCCTGCCTTGGCCTCCTGAGTGCTGGCATTAAAAGCATGTGCAACCACCCCTGCCCTGGGGCTGACTGTGTGTGTGGGTGTTTGTTTTGGGGGATCAAACCCGAAGCTTAACTTACATCTTAACACTAAACCATAGGCAGCCTTGATAATTTCTAGAATCTAAAGTGTCCAGAGAGTAACAGGTTGTGTGAAGAGAACACAAGCTCCCTGGATTTGAGCCAGTCGCTGACATGACAGTGCAGTAGATGCTGTCGGTGAAAGGCTGAGCCTGGCTTCCAGGCAAGTGGCAGCAGGCAAATGGCACTGCTCACAGCCATAAATCATAGCTGCCTCTGGAGGTCACACGGAACCCACACTACAGAGCCACAGGATTTAGGTTTCTTCTGGGCCATGACTGCTGAGCACCCTGGGCTAAGCCAGTGGCCTGGGAGCAGCTGCCAGGAGTGGCAGCCCTCACACAGACACTTTGAGGACATCTCCCATGGCTCCCATAAGAGTTCTGCAGTAAGGAAGCACATTACTCCCAGCTGGCAAGGCAGAGGGGGCACTGGTGTTCACTGCACCTTAGGGCTGCCTGAGGATGCTGACAGCAGCTGGGCACTGCACAGACCCTTGTCCTCAGTCACTGCAGCTCAGCAGCACTTGGTCCCTGGTCTGCTGGCAGGTACATGTGCAAGGTAGAGCCCATGTGAGGGTCCAAGAAGAGGCGAGGGGAACACTGGATGGGCAGCAGTGGTTACCTAGACCTCTGACCTGTGTGGACTACATTGTGAAGACTTGCGCAGTCTTCAGTTTCCACAAGGGAAGTCAGTTCTAGTAATCCACTAGAAAAAGAACTCGCCAGAGGCTGGGGATGTGACAAGTGCTAGCCTAGCACGAATCAGGCCTTGTATCTAATCCCCAGCAGTGCAAAACAAAAACAAAATCCCCACTGTGCAGGGCTCTGTGAGCCCTGAATGGAGGTAGAGCGTGCTGGCCCCCAGCACTGGGCAAAGGAACAGAGTGGGCACAGGGCATGGCCAGGCCCTCTACCTGGGAGAGGGGGCTTTGCAGATGGCAAAGCCCCAGGAAAGATACTCACATCCTTATTCACAGGGAAACAGATCAACACTCACCTTTTGAGAATAGTAACAAAGGCAAATACACACACTTGTACAGCCAATGGGGAACAGAGTTTGACAGATGTGGATTTTTTTTCATTTGTTTTATTAATAGACTTAATTCCTCAGAGCAATTTTAGCCTCACAGGAGAGTTGAGCAGAAAGTCCGGGCAGGTCTCACTAGCCCGCCCCCTCATCCACACCTTCCAAAGGGGGTACCAGAACCAGTGAACCTTCTCCCCATCTCATGATCCCAGAATTCCACCATACACTGGTTGAGTCCGCAGGTAACAGAATCCCTCCAAACTGACATTTCCTGGTTCTGGGGGTGGAAAACCAAAGACACAGTGCGGGCAGCTTTGGATTCTGGCAGGACTGGATCTCGGTGAAGATGGATGTTGTGTTTTTACATGGTGGAAGCTGTTAGGGAAACACTGCAGGACCCTCTTCTCAAAAGGCCTTAAGTCCCTGCATGAGGGAGGAGCCCTCAGGGCTACTGCCACCTCACAGCCCCCCTCTCAATGCTGTCACTGCATGCAACAGTGGAGCTCTGCAGGGAATAATGTCAAGCCAAAGCAACCGAATACCCCAGGTACTGTGAGACAATCTCGCTCTGGAGCCCAGGCTAGTATCCAAATCTCCATTCTCCTGCCTCTGTTGCCTGAGTGTGACTGGGGTTACTGGCATGTACCCCACGTCCAGCATGTTCCCTAGGTTTTGACACATTTATCCTGACTGCAGCAGCTGTCAGCAGCAGAGTCACTGTGTCCCTCCGCCTCAACCCCTTCTCTCCTACTGTTTGGTCTTTTCCAGAACATGGAGTTGTAATAGTGCTGTGCAGTCTATTTAGAACTTCTTTAAGTAAGAGAAATTAAATTGCTCCATGTCTTTTTTTTTTTTTTTGGTAAATTACATGTGTGTTTGTGTGTGTGTGTGTGTGTGTGTGTGCGTTTAGCTTCTTAAGACATGGCCAACAGTCTGTGCATTCCCACCAGCAGTGACCAGTGCTGCTGGTACTGGGAAGGTTCCTACTCCTGTCCCCTCAGTGTTGCAGAGTTCTTGATTTACTCTGCAATTCCAATGGCTTACAGTAGTGCTGAGTATCTTCCAGTCTTGTCTGTCATCTCTGTGTCTTCGGTGAGGTGGCAGTGTGTTTTGAAGTTAGGCATACTACTACTGTATGATCCAGACAGTCTCTCTTAGGTATTATATTTACTTAAGAGAAATGCAAGCTGATAGTCCAGGCTAGCTGGTGGCGCACGCCTTTAATCCTAGCACTTGGGAGGCAGAGGCAGGTGGATCTTTGTGAGTTCAAGGCCAGCCTGGTCTACAGAGTGAGTTCCAGGACAGCTGGGGCTACAGGGAGACCCTGTCTCGAAAAGACCAAAAAAAAAGAAAAGAGGGAAAAAAAAAAAGAGAAAGCAGATGCCCACACTATAGTGCCTTTCTTCACAACTGCCCCAAATTTGAGACAAACCAATTATCTATCAACTGATGAATGGGCAAAAGGTGAAACTTCATTGCTCAGCAATAGAAAGAAATAAGTGCTGGCTCACACACGCCCACGGTGACTTTCAAACACATTATTCCAAATGTAAACAGCCAGACCAAAAGGAAGGGCAGAAAGCTGAGGACAAAAGCCAGGCGGGGGTGGCCGGCTGGGGAAGCCGTACAATGGGCACCTGCAAGGTTTCCCATGTGGGCTGTGTTATGTGACAGTGTGAATATGTTGGAAGTACTATAGTTGCACCCCCTGGAAGGGGGGGCACTGTAAGGAAGGGTCTGAGCCTCACTTCCCCACTGAGCAGCTGTGTGCCCCATGCACTCCCACCTTCTGGCACTTGCTCTTCCTCCTAGGTGTCAAACTGCAGGAAGTAGGCATGACATGCCCTGACATAGCTGAGTGCTGTGGCTGATCACCAGAGGGGGCATTCCAAACGCAAGAACTCCCTGGGACCACCTGTCCCTCTGCAGAGCCAGCAACAATGGATAAACTGTGGGCTCCCAGGCCACCAGGCTGACACCCCAACTCTGCTGTTTAATGGCTTCTGGTGGCAGCCTCCAGACCCCAGGAGAGAACAGTTAAGCAGAGCTGCTGCAGCTCAGATAGCCTGAACCTTTTATCCTGACATGCTACCCAGCAGTGCTAAAAGTGCCCACCAAGATAAACCATTTTAAGACCTCATCACTAGCCAGCCCTGCAGAACACCTAGTCCAACGCCTGACCCCTAACATAAGGACTGGTCTGTAGCTCTTTCCAGTAAAGTAGGAGCCCTGAGACTGAAAAACTGTCCAGTGTAAAAGTCAACCGCAATCCATTTCCAAAGAAGCACTATACAGACCTGAAAGCTTTTTGTTGTTGTTGTTGTTGTTGTTTCTTGAGACAGGGTCTCCCTTTAGTCCCCGCTGGCCTAGAGCTCTCTCTATAGACCAGGCTGGCCTTGAACTCACAGAAATCCGCCTGCCTCTGCCTCCCAAGTGCTGGGATTAAAGGCGTGCACCACTATGCCCGGCACTAAAGACTGTTTTTAGCCACCATGTGGGCGCTGGGACTCGAACCCAGGTCTTCTGCAAGAGCAGTTGGTGCTCTTAACTGCTGAGCCATCTCTCCAGCCCCTGAAAGCTAACATTTACTCTCTCAGATCTGTGCACAATCCTCCAAAAGAAAACAAATAAACTGGGCTGGAGAGATGGCCTAGCGGTTAAGAGCACCGACTGCTCTTGGAGAAGACCCGGGTTCGATCCCCAGCACCCACATGGCGGCTGAGAACCGTCTGTAACTCCAATTCCAGGAGAACTCCAGTTCCAGGGGAATCCAAGACCCTCTTCTGACCTCCGAGGCATTGCACGACACGGGTGCACAGACCTGCATGCAGACAGTACATTCATACACATACTAAAATAAATTAAAAAAAAAAATAAACAGAGTGACTGATTCTACATATAAATGGTATTGACAGTTATAAACATTTCAACAAATTTTCCTCCTTGACATTTCCATGCTATGTGGGTGAGTCCTGGTGAAGGGTCAGCCACGCCTGGGCAGCGATAAGGAAGGCCAGACGCAAGACAGCCTGAGGTCAAGAGCCAGGCCAGAATGGATGGCAAGTGTCACTGCCCTCTGTGGACTGGTATTTTCCTGAATGTCTGGTCAGGGCACTTGGCTCTGAGATGACTCCCCACAAACCACACTGACCTGAAGTGCAGTTCAGACTACAGAAAGCCCACTGCACACAAGATCATGAAGAACCAAGGGAGGTAACAGTTCATGTGGGAATTCGGGAGTTTTACCAGACTGCAGGGCCCCCATGTTTAATACTCTCATGGGAGTCTACAGGTGCAGACAGAAGGAAGCTCAGGCTCTGAGGACTTGCTCTGCACTGACTCTTCCAGATTCAAGGGCTTGAGGCAAGAGAGAGCCTCCTTGTTCTGTCCAATCAGGACAAGCACTATTGGTGCTCCTGATACTTTGGAACATGTTGGATTTCTTTTCCTTCCAGTAGTGGGGCCTGAGCCTAAGGCCTCACAGTCTAGGCAAGCACACCACTTTTCTTACTTTTTGAGACAGAGTCCCAGTAAATTGACAAGGCTGGACTTAACCCACCCTGTATCCCAGGCACACCACAAATTTTCAATCTTGCCTCAGTCTCCTGAATAGCTGGGATTTCAGGTCCGGTTGCTATGAACTTCTTAGTTATGCCCCCTCTGCCCCTTTTTTTGACAGGGTCTCCCCCAGCTGGCTGGGACCTCTCTACATAGACCAGGCTGGCCTTAAGCTCACAGAGATCTGCCTGCCTTTGCCTCCTAAGTGCTGGGACTAAAGGTGTGTGACACCATGCCTGGACTCCTATCTGTACTTTTTAACTCTGTGGATAATGGAAGGAAATTTAAAACTTATAAATCCCCTAATTGGAAAACGTTCTCTAGGAACAGAACTCGGGCAAGAGCTTCCTCAGAAGGAAGGCAGCCTTGAGTGTGTGGAGGGGAGCAGGGCTCCAAGCTTTTCTTACCCTGTTCTGATTTCCCAGGCCAGAGCCAGGAGGACCCAGAGGGCAGATCCTCTTTGCTTGAGAGTTCATCGATGACTGTTACCCACCATGTGAGTGCTGGGAATTAAACCCAGGTCCTCTGCAATGGCAGCCTGTGCTCTTAACCCTTGAGCCATCTCTCCAGAGCACAGGGATTAAGGTCATGAGCCACCACACCCAGCTCCCCTATTTGTCTTAGAAACAGGGTCTTGCCGGGCTGGTGGCGCACGCCTTTAATCCTAGCACTCGGGAGGCAGAGGCAGGTGGATCTTTGTGAGTTCAAGGCAGCCTTGTCTACAGAGTGAGTACCAGGACAGCTGGGGCTACAGAGAGACCCTGTCTCGAAAAGACCAGAAAAAAAAAAGAAATGGTCAAGTCCAAGGCAGCTGGGAACTTGAGATCCTTTGCCTAAGCCTCCTGAGTACTAGGATCAGAGGTGCAGACCAGAGTACCTAAGTTCTTTTTTTTTTTTTTTTGGTCTTTTTGAGACAGGGTCTCCCTGTAGCCCCAGCTGTCCTGGAACTCACTCTGTAGACAAGGCTGGCCTTGAACTCACAAAGATCTGCCTGCCTCTGCCTCCCGAGTGCTAGGATTAAAGGTGTGCGCCACCACGCCCAGCTTTGTTTTTTGAAATAGGGTCTCATATACCCTAGGCTGGCCTCCAACTCATAATGTAGCCAAAGATGACTTTCTACTCCTGATCCTCGTTTCCACCAGCCGAGTGCTGGAATTACAGGTGTGCATTGCTGTGCCACCTTCACGTTTCATTTGGAAAAGCCTGATGCCCTTTTCCTCTTATGAGGATGTTCCAGATGGCAGGTCTATTGTACAAGCACCAAGGCCCTCATTCAGGGCCATGGTCACAAGCGACTGTGTCTAGGAGCCCATCTTTCAATGTGCATCTTCTAAGAAAAGGCTCAAGGTCATAGATACATGATGTTCAACAGCTGTCCAGGGTTAGGAAGAAGTTAACTTTCTCAGAGGTTAGCACTGGCAGCAGCTGTGCAGTGATGCACTAGACCACTGTTAAAATCAGCTGGCAAACAGCTGTCCTTTCTAGCAGCCCTCCTGCTCTTTCCCCTGTTCTTCTGGTTTAGGCAGAAACAGGAAGTGTCCACATAGTGATGAGCCCTGAAATACCCAGGCCCTTGCCTCAGAAGGCCTGGTGGTGCAAACTGCTGGCTTGTCATTTCAGGCAGTTAGATTCCCTAGTGAGAAGTCTACAGACTTCCTGAAATACAGTCATTTCAAATTCTATTATTTTTATTTTATGTATGAGTGTATTACCTGCATGTAACTAAGTGTACTTGTCGTGCAATGCCTGTGGAGGCCAGAGGAGGGCGTCAGATCCACTGGAACAGTTAGTTATTACCTGCCATGTGTGTGGATGCTGGAAACTCAACATGGGTCCTCTGCAAGAGCAGCCAGTGCTCATAACCACGGAGCCATCTCTCCAGCCCCAATACAGTCATTTTAAATGCGCCTTAGACTTCCACTCCTCACCCACCTCATTTTTCCGTCTTCCCTAGGGAGTGAGCTGTGTGCGGCCACGGTCTAGAAAGGCAAATGACACCCCACTCAGGTCACACGCGGTACCCTGTCCACCAGATGCTTTCTCATCTCCTCTTGGAATGAGGAAAAGCCGTCAAGGCTCAGATGCACCTTGGAGCCACCAGAGGCTTTATTTAGGCTCTTGGTGGACGGAGCAGAGCTGCTGCCCTAGGAGGTCCCCAGATACCATCACAATACCTCGATTCCAGTCTCCAAAGCTACAAAATCAAGCTTCCAACCCATGTTGGCTTTCAAAAGTGTTTTAATGACAAGACAAAGGCAGTTTGGAAGCCTGGACATACAGCGAGACACCTCATTCAGAAGTGCCTGATGCAGTCACGCACACTGCATGGGAACACACAAGTATGCACAAGTATGCACATGTGTGCACAAGTTCATGTGTGCACACAACAGAATGTCTTTGATGCAAAGAGCTCTACAGTGATCCTTGGTGTCAACAGGTCTATAGAAAGTCTACCACTTGACAGAAGTGCAGAGATAAGTGACTTCAGTGACACCAGGTACGCAGATCCGCTTCTGAACTCCCACTGTGCACAGGCCAACGTGACTTGCTTACACTGAACATGCATGCTGGGGAAACAAAACACAAGATTGCAGGGACACAGGCGAGGTGAGTGATGACATGGGTGGGTCCATGGTAATGGTGAAGCTGTGGGTGCTGTGGCCAGAGGCAGGGCCTCCGGGGAGGCTGGGAGCAGCCCTGGGTTCTCATCCAAGTCACAGTGTTTCTGCCACTCTGGCTTGTTACAGAACGCTTGGTTTAGACAGTACACAGTGGTGATTAATGCATTTCCTGCTCTTCAGCAGAACATTCAAGTAGTTTCAATTTAAATATTGTTAAAAGAATCTTTACCTTACTCAAGATTGGTAGAAAATACAGAATCTGGCAACTTGTCACTTCATTCAGGTGGGTGCTGTGCACACCTCTGCTTCTCCACAGTGATGTGGACCTGTCTACAGGTAACTCTCAAGATCTGCCTCTCTTCCTTCTTGGGTCTGGGTGTGAAGCTTCCAGAAACCCAGGCCTCAGCCTGTGAGGAGCACAAGGGCACTGCTGCTGCTTCCTATAAGTTACAGATCTACAACTGTGCTGCAAGCTCGGCTGGCCTTGTGCACTTCTGTCATGACAGAAAAGGACTGTGGAGTTCTTCCAAGGCCTCAGTGGACATGAGGACCCCAGTGGAGCTTCCTGGGGGGCGGCAACATAGTGAAGTGCTGGGCAACAGGAGGCTAACTCAAGTCCTCCTCCATCAGAGCCAAGGCCATCTCACGACCATGGCTGGAGAAGCTGGTGTCTGCCATGGTGAAGCTCAGAGCCTCTCAATGAGTCCAACCTCACAGGCCTCCAGGCTGGGCTCCAAGGCCTTCAGTAGATGTCTGGGCAGTCTGAGAAATTACGCTCAAAGTAATCCCCTGCATACAACCAGTCAGGAGTCCCCGTGTAGGGATTATTGCCTGGATAGAACCACCTGTGAACACAAGGGAGGTGGTCAGCAGATGCCAGGGCCCTTCACATCAGCCTTCTCACAGCAGTGGGTGCACCCTGTGGCAGCACTGTCACTGACTGACTGTCCTACTTCCATGGGACAGGGTTCACCCACAAATCCCTGTCTACTTCCCAGGCCTTCATAGGACTACCCTTGGAGGCTGGTCCCACTTGGGCTGGGAAGCAGATCCCATGCCCTGGAACGTCAGCAGGATCAGCCTCAGCTCCACTGTCCCACCACACAGAAGCAACTAAGGGTATCGGCAGTTCACCAGAAAGCACATTTTGTGGGTGCTCACATAGTCAAGTGCTGGGTGGTCTGAAGCTTAGTGGAATACTTGTCCAACATTTGCCAGGCCCTGGGTTTCAGCCCCAGCACCACAAAGCAGCACAAATGATCACTGTCTACAGACAAAACAGTATTTTCACAATAGTCTGTCATTAATGATTGGTTTTTTTTTTGGGGGGGGGTTTGAGACAAGGTTTCTCTGTAGCCCCAGCTGGCCTGAAACTCACTCTATAGACCAGGCTGGTCTTGAACTCACAAAGATCTGCCTGTCTCTGCCTCCTGAGGGCTAGGATTAAAGGTGTGTGCCACCGCGCCTGGCCCATTAATGATTTCTGGAGGTAGTGTCTCACTATGTAGCTCAGGTTAGCCTGGAACTTGTAACCCAGCCTCAAACTCAAGATCCTCCTGTCTTAGCTTCCTGGATCCTGGAATTACAGCTATATACCAGTATATCTGGCCTGCATCTTTAATACCTTAAAAGAACAATGAAAGATTATTTTCAACAGTTTTTCTCTAGAACAAAGACAAATCCCCAAAATAAATTCATCAAAAGCATAATATTAGGGCTGGAGAGATGGCTCAGTGGTTAAAAGTACTGGCTGCTCTTGCAGAGGACCCGAGATCAAGTCTCAGTACCCATATGGTGGCTCACAACTGTCTGAAACTCCAGTTCCAGGGACCTGATGCCCTCTTCTGACCTCTGCAGGCATTCCACAAGATGCACCTATACACATGCAGGCAATATCCTCATACACATAAAAATAAAAAGTTTATGCATCAAGAAGCATCAAGAATTGGTTTACAAGGGCTGGCAAAGTGGCTCAATGGTAGAGTGTTTGCCCAATATATACAAAACTCTGGGTTCCATCCCCAGTCCGGGGGGGGTGTGTGTGTGTGTGTGTGTGAGAGAATGAGAATGAGCTGGTTTCAAAACCCAAGCCCTCTGTTATTAGAGAGAGTTGTTAATATGTCCTTAGAAACAACATTCACATGGGTGATGCCTCACCAGGCACAGTGGCACACACCGGTCCACTCGGTTAACCAGGCCCCAGCTACACTAGAGCCCAAGCAGAAGACTGCTTGAGTCAAGACTTGACAACCATCTCAAAAACAAACAAAGAGCCGGGCATTGTGGCACATGCTTTTAATCCTAGCACTTGGGAGGCAGAGGCAGAGGCAGAGGCAGAGGCAGGAGGATCTTTGTGCGTTCAAGGCCAGCCTGGTCTACAAAGTAAGTTCCAGGACAGCTGGGGCTACAGGGAGACCCTGTCTTGAAAAGACCAAAAAAAAAAAAAAAATTCCAAAGATTCTTACAAAAGATTAAAACTTTAATGGAATTTTCTTATACACACACTGCTTACTAATGTGCTAATTATTATTATTATTATTATTATTATTATTATTATGTTTTGGTCTTTTCAACAGGGTCTCCCTGTAGCCCCAGCTGTCCTGGAACTCACTCTATAGACCAGGCTGGCCTTGAACTCACAAAGACCTACTTGCCTCTGCCTCCCAAGTGCTAAGATTAAAGGTGTGCGCCACCACACCTGGCCTTGTGCTAATTATTATAGTACTTTGCTGAAGAGTACATCCAACCAAGGGAAGACAGTCAGAAGTAGGACCCAAGCTGCTGGCAGCTGGTAGGGCCAGAGTCACAATGCTCCCACAGGCCCCCACATTGGTGTAGTAGAGGTGCCCACCTCAGGGCTGTGGCTTCATGCCCACAACAGAGGCTTTCCTGATACCACAGCAGGCTGTCAGGAGGACTTGGGCTTCAGCCTGGCACCACTGTGTGTGAGGAGAGGAGACATGAAAGGGCACTGTGTGGACGTGTACCATGTTACAGGGGACAGCACTGAAACACTCACTAATTGGTTGACTTAAGTGAAGAGCTGGGGTCAGGTTGTATTTTGTCTTTTAACTGGCCATATTTGGGAAGAGCATTTGGGGTCAAACACACTGTGAAGCAGGATGGCAAGGCCTGAATGACCTGTCTTGTGTGTGCAGCCCACTCCTGGTAAGTGGTTTTGAGCAAGGCATTGCAAACTAGAGACTCGGGCCTTTAATGCCTGGTGAGGCCGTAGCACAGTGAGGGCAGTGGTGGAGTGATCACCTTCACTGATCTGTAACTGATGCTCCTCAGCCACATGGACTATATAGGGCTGAGAGAGTAAGATGGTACTACCCAAGATGCACAGAAGCCTCCTCACTGCCCGGGTGTACGGGGCATCCTCACTGCCCAGGTGTCCATCTCCTTCTCACTGGTCCAGCTCACCTGGTTCTCCACTCTGTTTCCTCTTTGGCCCGCTCCTTTCGGGCTTCTCTCTGCTTTTCCTCCAGTCGCTCTTTCTCCTGGCTGGCCAGATCTAGGTCCAAGCAAACAAGCACTCGGTAAGGGTACAGCTAGTTTGAAGCTTCCAGTTATGAGTGATGCCAGACCCTCACCCTGACCCCTAGAGGACATAACCCACTTTGATGGGAAATCTGTGGGAAGTAAACTTTGGCCCCAGGAGACCAAGCAGAGTCATAGGTGTTGAGGCTATGCTGTTCCTGTCCTGCCCTGATGAGTGAGGGGCACTTCCCCAGGACACACAGAGCAGGAGCCAGCACACTGGACCACGGCCCTACTCCAAGTGTGGTCTGTGGTGTGCTGGGAAGTCTGATGGTACCTGAAGCCTGATATGACTGGAACAGTGAGTTCACAGAACCCTATATTTGTCTGTCATGAGATGACGAGTCCACCAAACCTCACCTTCTAGGATAAACTGTGGCTTCTGATGAAAGAGTGACTGCCAAAGGAGGAGTGGATCTATGGTGAGCAGACCTGACCTATGGGCTCTGCTTCCTGCTAAGCACATCCCCCATGGGGGAGGGGCTCTTCTGTACTCTGTGTACTTGTGTGTTATTGCAGTGCAGCCCAGGATTATGGGTGACAGGCATTTGGGGAAGAGTTTTGCTGTTACTCCAATTTAGTAAACAAAAAGCTATCACACTGAAAACCTGTGCAGAGTGCTCATCTGGAGTGTGACTGAATAATCCTGGTTCAGAATGAGCTACACCACAGCAATCATTCTCTGAAAGGATGGTCCATGTGGCCTTTGAATGAACTCAGTCTGAAATATAGCTCAGGGTCTTGGCATGCACTCTACTTCTCAGCTATGTCCCCAGCCCAAAATGTTTTTTTTTTTTTTGTCTTTTTGAGGCAAGGTCTCCCTGTAGCTCCAGCTGTCCTGGAACTATGTAGACCAGGTTGACCTTGAACTCACAAAGATCTGCCTGCCTCTGCCTCCCGAGTGCTGGAATTAAAAGTGTGCATCAACATGCCCAGCCCAAAATGGAATTTTTAAAAAAATTTTTATTACTTTTGGGGCTGGAGAGATGGCCTAGTGGTTAAGAGTGCCGACTGCTCTTGCAGAGGACCCGGGTTCAATCCCCAGCACCCACATGGCAGCTAAGAACCGTCTTTAACTCCAGTTCCAGGGGAATCTGACACCCTCTTCTGACCTCCTTGGCCATTGCACGACACGGGTGCACAAACCTACATGCAGACAGTACATTCATACACATAAAAAATAAATGAGCCGGGTGTGGTGGTGCACACCTTTAATCCTAGCAGTTGGGAGGCAGAGGCAGGAGGATCTTTGTGAGTTCAAAGCCAGCCTGGTCTACAGAGTGAGTTCCAGGACAGCTAGGGTTACAGGGAGGCCCTGTCTTAAAAAGACCATAAATAGGGGCTGGAGAGATGGCCTAGCGGTTAAGAGCACCGACGCTCTTGCAGAGGACCCGGGTTCGATCCCCAGCACCCACATGGCGGCTGAGAACCGTCTGGAACTCCAATTCCAGGAGAACTCCAGTTCCAGGGGAATCCGATACCCTCTTCTGACCTCCGCGGCATTGCACTGCACAACATGGGTGCACAATACCTGCATGCCACACAGTTACTTATTTAGTGACACATGTACAGAAATAAATAATGTAATAAAAAATTAAAAAAAAAAGACCAGTACTAAAATAATAAATATAATCAAATAATAAATAAGCATTTTTAAATTAAAAAAATTTTTTTTTTTGCCTGCATGTATGTTATTGCATGTATGTTATTGCAGCCATGTCATGCAATCTCTCGTGGAAAGTTCAGAAACAGGCATTTGGATCACCTGGATACGGCGAATTATGGACAACTGTCAGCTGCCATGTGGTGCTGGGATATGAACCCAGATGGTTCTCTGCTATATGTTAGCAGCCAGTGCCTTAACTGCTGAGCGGCCATCTTTCTCAGTCCTGCCTGGAGATATAGGTATTTTATTCGTAACTCGAATTGAGAGTTGCTATAATAGGTTGTGGCTGGGACTTGTGAGTTTTGTATTCGGATGAGAGTTCTATGTTTTTTATGGTTTGTAAGAACAGGGGTATCCCTAATACGTCCCAGCTCCGCCCTGGCTTAAACTCACTCTTATTACCGAACCATAGGTTCTGTGCCTGGAGACTCGCATAGAATTCCACCTTGAGCTGCCACTCCTGGATTGGATTTAAAGCCACCCATGCCTCTGCTTGTTCAAGTAATTTATTCCTATTCAACTCAGTTTCTTTTATTGTTTTTTTTTTTAGTTTCGAGCCTTTGTACACCAATAACGTGCGCCTAGGTACCATGGCCTGGTGAATGTGGCTGGCGCCTCATTTCATTTCATTTTTTATCTATTTATTACTCCAAATGGTACTCGCAATCAGTCGACTGCTGGGCATAGTTGAATCTCCTCCCTCCACTGCCTTTTGCTGCAATCTAGAGAGTGGCCCTAGGAGGGCAGCACCTTCGTTTTGTTTGTTTGGATCAAAGGTCTGGGCACTCTTCTCATGGGGAGCCCAAGCCCACCCATGCAAGTCCTTGAGAGGCCTAACAGTTACCCATGTTGCCATTCTCCATGCCACGGATATCAGGGCGCAGGCGGCAGTCAGTGGGTGGCAGGGTCTTCTCCATGCCAGACTCCAACTCATTGAGACTCACAGTGAAGCTGGTGAAGTTGTACATCTGCAGGAGCCCAGGAACACTGTTACAGACGGTGGAATGACATTCCTCTCCTGGTCTCATCATAGGGACCCTAAACTCATCCCAAGCAGCCTTGTGTCACCTGCTTAATAGAAGGGCATTCTGTCCTACTCAGCTCAGACCTGGCTTCTACCCTGCACAACACACAGAGCATGCCTGTAGGTTCGTTGGATCCAGCCTGGGCCCTTCTGGGGTTNTCCGATACCCTCTTCTGACCTCCGCGGCACTGCACAACATGGGTGCACAAACCTGCATGCACACAGTACATTCATACACATTACAGAAATAAATAATAATAAAAAAATTAAAAAAAAAAGACCATAAATAAATAAATAAATAAATAAATAAAATTTTAAAATTAAAAAAAATTATTACTTTTATGTGCAGGAGTATACTGCATGCACCCATGTCATGCAATCCTCGTGGAAGTCAGAAAAGGGCATTGGATCCCCTGGAACTGGAATTATGGACAACTGTCAGCTGCCATGTGGGTGCTGGGAATTGAACCCAGTTCCTCTGCAAGAGCAGCCAGTGCTCTTAACTGCTGACCCATCTCTCCAGCCCCCTGAAATATAATTTTAACATCTAATGAATTCAATAATAAAGTGCTGGGACTTGTATTTTTTTCATAATCTTTTTTTTTTTTTTGAGACAGGGTCTCCCTATAGTCCCAGCTGCCCTGGAACTCACTCTATAGACCAGGCTGGCCTTGAACTCACAGAAATCCACCTGCCTCTGCCTCCTGAGTGATTGGATTAAAGCCACCATGCTCTGCTTGTTCATAATTTTTTTTCACTCAGTTTCTTTATTGTTTTTTTTTTAGTTTCATTGCATAGTCCAGACTGGCCTGGAATTGGCTCGCTCATTTTCAATTTCATTTTACTGTTTTACAAAGGACTGATCTGTGACAGGTGGAAGTTGAATCTTTCACTGCCTTTTGCTGCTCTAGAAGTGTCCTAGGAGGGCAGCACCCTGTTTGTTTGTTTGGATCAAAGGTCTGGGCACTCTTCTCATGGGGAGCCCAAGCCCACCCATGCAAGTCCTTGAGAGGCCTAACAGTTACCCATGTTGCCATTCTCCATGCCACGGATATCAGGGCGCAGGCGGCAGTCAGTGGGTGGCAGGGTCTTCTCCATGCCAGACTCCAACTCATTGAGACTCACAGTGAAGCTGGTGAAGTTGTACATCTGCAGGAGCCCAGGAACACTGTTACAGACGGTGGAATGACATTCCTCTCCTGGTCTCATCATAGGGACCCTAAACTCATCCCAAGCAGCCTTGTGTCACCTGCTTAATAGAAGGGCATTCTGTCCTACTCAGCTCAGACCTGGCTTCTACCCTGCACAACACACAGAGCATGCCTGTAGGTTCGTTGGATCCAGCCTGGGCCCTTCTGGGGTTTCATCCTTGGCTCTTACCCCATCTTAGAGCAAGATATACATTCTGAACCCAGGAAGCCAAGTCCCATGCTCTAGCCAAGACCTTCATTCTGACTTCTGGTATATACACTTGTTCACTCTGCATGTCTTAGATGCCTCTGAGAAATCTCCAGCTCAGCAGGACAATAACCTGCTGCACACACAGCACCTCTTCTTCTGAGGCCCTGATCCCTCGACATTCCCTACCAGCCTTCTCTCCTCTTGTCAGCCATCATGTATGAGCATGTGGCTCAGGAACCAGAGGATTCTCTTCTCACTCCTGCCTTTAAATTTTCCAGGACACTTAGGTAACTAAGAACAATAGCAGAGGCTGCCAGAGTTCTTTGTACCTTGATCCCCACAGCACCCAGGGTCTTGTGGGGTTCTGGGCATTCTGCCCCACATACTCCTCAGATGGCCACAGATCCTCTCCTGCCTCTCTTTAGAACCCTGCTCTGTTACCACAGCTTCCCTGCCTTGGAACCTGCTTCTCCAGCCTGCTTCTGTCAGCCGCCCCCCCTTCTGGATTTATTTCTTATTTTATGCGTATGAGTGTTTTGCTAGAGTATATGTAAGTGCACTCATGTGTGCAATGCCCATGGAAGCCAGAAGAGGGTGCAAGATCCTCTGGAACTGAAGTTATAGACAGTTGTGAGCTGCTATGTGGAAGCTGGGAACCGAACATGGCTCCTCTGGAAGAACAGCAAGTGCCCCCAACCACTGAGCCATCCCTCCAGCCCCTTACTGTTTTTCAAGTAAGCTCCCATTACCCCAGGCTCACCAGGTGCTTGGTAGGCAGGGACTTGACCAGAACCACTGAACCAAAGGATAGAGGAACAAGAGTTCGTTTTAAAAAGAATCTCCCTGAACAACTGTAGGCTTCATTTTGAAAGCAACCGAGACACACTCTTCTCCTAGCTCATGCCTCCTGCAGGGTGACAGTGGCATCGCAGGGTGACAGACTCATGGTGGATGTACCACTTTGTGCTCTCTTTTTACATTTTTTTGTGTATATATGTGTATATATGTGGCATGTACTGCCACTGAGCATGTGTGGAGGTCAGAGGACAACCTACAGGAGTTGATTCTTTCCTTCTATCATGTGGGTTCCAGGGATAAACTCAGGCTGTCAGGTTGGCAGTGAGTGCCCTCACTCATGGTGCCATCTCACCGGCCCACCTTCATCATTATTATTTTTTTCATGGTGCTAGGACTGGACCCAGGACTTACCTAGAATGCTAGTAAGCATTCTACCACTAATCTACATCCTAAGCCCTCTTTTACTGAGATGTTGTTAGGGCAGAGCTCTAAGGACAGTCAAGTACTGATGTGCTTGGTGGAAGAACAGACATGGGTGGGGGAGCAATAATCCTGTGGGTATACAAACTCATCCATAAGTTCTGCATCAGGGTATCAATGTGATATGCATGGATGTCACACACCATCTCCCAGACCTCACATGACCACGGTGGAAGGGAGTTGACACTCTCAGGCTGGACCACATGCATAACGTTCAGGTGTAGCTCCAGAAAGCAAAGTCCCATGAGGGCTGAACAGCACTGAGATGTGGTGAAGCCTCCTTGTCTGCTTGGGGACACCTGGTTGGCTACAAGGTAGAAGAGCTGTTGGCCTGGCTGGGGGGTTGTACACAGTTCTGATATGCACTGATATGAGAGGGGTACAGACCTGAGCGGAGTTGGGGGGCCGGCTGTTGATCCTCCACAGTAGCTTACTGCCGGGGATGACCTGCACAGTCTCCTGAACCATGGGCACATTATCTGCCACATCACCAATCACGTCACTGCTGGGTTTCTCAGAGCCATCATCCTGAAACACAGGACACCTCAGTATGGCAGGACCTGTCCTTAGCACTTCAAGACCTGATTCTCAGCTCCTGTGCAAAGCCAAAGCCTTTTCTAAGGAGAAAATCAAACTCACTCCCACTGGCGAGGCCATCAGTCCTAAGGCTCCTGCCACCATATGGCTCTGCTCTCCACAGAGCTAGGCCATACTGCTCTTTTCTCTCAGAGATGGGAGACAACACAGGTCAAAGCAGCAGCAGATAACACGCTTGGCCATATGCCAGCCAGAAGAGGCAGTGAGGCCTGGGCTACTTGTGGACTCTCCACACAGCATCTGAAACCTTAAGACTTCTGATGCTGCCATCTGCCCTCCATCCAAAGGCAGTTCTCACAGGCAAATTCATAACCCTGCTACCTGAAGAGCCCATCCTAACAGACACAGCTGTTCCATTTGCATTCAAAGTCAGCAACAGGATGCATCTGTGGAGGGAAACTACTAAGGATACAGCATGGATGCTCGGGCCCTTCCACCTGCCAGTCCCATGAACTGCACTCATTGACACATAACTCCAGAAAGCAGCAAAGTTGGTAAAAGTGGCACTAGACACCACTCAGCAGATTCAGCACCCTAAATGGACTTTTCTTTTTTTTTTTTTTGGGTCTTTTCGAGACAGGGTCTCCCTGTAGCCTCAGCTGTCCTGGAACTCACTCTGTAGGCCTTGAACAAAGATCCACCTACCTCTGCCTCCAGAGTGCTAGGATTAAAGGCATGCACCACCACGCCGGGCTGACTTTTCCTTTTTTTTTTTTTTTAATTTTTTTTTATTTTATTT